>BSBK01008323.1:105000-582500 GCA_027943335.1 Chamaecyparis obtusa | reverse complement strand
TCACCAAATTTGGTCTTAAAGTCTAGATATGATCATTGGAAGTTATCCAAAATACAAAAATACCTTGAGAGCCCTATATAAGACATCATTCCTAATTCATTTTCCCTTTTCATTACTTCAAAAGCTATCAATCCAAAGTAAGAGAAAATTTTCTTCTATCAATAGTATATTTAAGTAGAAGGAGCATCAAACTATAACAAGGTATCTTCAAGTATAATTTTATGATGGACTTTGTTACAATTTATCATGTTTTTGCATCATCATTTGGGGGAATTATATAAAGAGCATTGCATCATCAATCAAAAGGTATAATTATTTCATTTAAGAACTTTAATTCAACATTTCATTTCAGGTTTAGCCTCTTCCTAATCAAACGAATGTAATTCTATTTTCTAGTTAATCATTGTTGTAGTGGAGCATGACACCTACCGAAGGTTTGACTTATACAAGACCCTATATGGCTCAACACCATTTTCCTCTTCTTTTGTGCAATTTTACGCTAAAAAAAAGTTTCAAATTCAGTTTGTAAGTATAGGACCGCATAAAGATAGGGGCTAGTGGACCAAATTTAGTAGCAAAAGCATGATCTAAGACACTTAGTGCTTAGTCAAATTGGTCTATGGTGCCTAGTGCCATAGTCTTGGTGATCTCACCTGAGATTCAAAAAGAATATAATTTGAAGGTTCTTGAGATTAGTTTTGACATATGTCTACACCAATAACCTATAAGGTCTATGATGCCTAGTGTTTACTCCTTACGCTGAGTGTGTGAAGTTACAAAGTAAATAATAATGGAAACATAACACATTTATCAAAAGAACTCAAATAGAACACATATAATCAATAGTAAGAGATATCTTTTCATTCCAAGTGTAAATTTTGTACAACAACAACATGAACTTGTTTTGAGCCTAATATAAATAGTGTTTGACGGTTGGTTAAGGGTGCCAATTGTCAGAAATTAAAAACCATTCAAAATAATTAATTACACTGCCAATTACTACTCAAACTAACAAAGTATTATTTAGTTACTTTCATTAGATTTATCATCTACATTATCCCTCGCAAAAAAATTATCATCTTCTAGATTATAAAAATTAAAATGGGGCATAATATACATAAAGAAAACTAAGAAAAGGGGTAGGGGGACATCCCTAGAGCCGAAGAGACTGGTGTGGCAAGTTGTTTCTGCAAGAATAAAAGGTGCTAGGTGATTTACATCTCTATTTTTCATGATGCCCATACCATGTCAGATTCCTCCATTAATTGCTTCTTCGTATTCTCAAGCTCCGTGTCCTTCCCTTTCATCCCCTCCTATATGGATACTAATTGTGAGTCCCATTGTGCCAACTTCTCACGTAGGTGGGCCACATTATTATCTAAATTAGTCACTCGAGAATGTTCATGAGACAACTACGTTCGAATCTTATTTGACAATTTGGAATAAGCCTTGTGTTCCTATTGGATCTGCTGACTGGCCTTTTCTTTAGCTCTACTAGTCTCCTCGAGTGCCACAGTGAGGTGGTTGTGACATAATAATAGCTCCCTAATGAAAGTTTCTATTCTATTAAGCACATGAAGATCTCAACCATGATGATTACTAACTTGCGGTTGTAGAGGTCACCAGTCGTATGCCATTCTCTTTGCCTTTACCTGTGGTCATCCTATGGCTATGAAACATCTGGAAAAATCCTTATGGTAATCACCCTACATAAAGCCAAGGAGTTTCTCTAATGTGTGGGCTGCCAAGGGATCTAGGCCAACATCAAGGCTCTTAGTGTCAGCTCCTACCCAAGTCATAGAGAGAGACATCTCCTCTAGCTAGCGACCATACCTCTAGAGTGCGCCAAAAGGGTCATGTGGGTTTGGCTTATCTAGTTGTAGCATAAAATACTCCCATTTACCCAATGGCGCTTCCATGGGTTGTGATTTTGGCATTTTTAAGGGTTCAACTTTGTTTATATGGTTCTCTTCATGCCTTCATTCTTTCTACTATGCTTCCTAGGGACTTGTTTCCTCCTCTACTCCTTATGTCACCATCCTTGTGGCTTCATGTATATCTAGAAGACTCAAATGGTGTGACCTCTAATGATACTCCTAATAATTATATCCGATTGTCGATGGTGGAATTAATGTCTCCTTTGGTATCTTTTGTTGGCAGTGCCTCACCCTTAATTGATTTTAAATCTCCTCTCATGGGTATCACTCCCTCAACTAGCTCTTTCTCATCACATTGTATAGATACTTTAATTGCCTCTCCAAATGGTAAGTTTGATAGTATGACCAAGGATGGTGACATCACCTCCTCTATTGTTACTTCCAACTATGCATTTTGTGTTGTCGTTGGTAGGCATGTGACATTCCCTAGTAGTGCCATGGAAGCTAATGGGGCTAGTGTCTGAACTAGAAGTGTGGCAGGATGAAACACTACTACCAATGTGATAGGTATAGTTGCAACAATGTCTTCACTATCCCTTATTTCCTTTATATTTCCTGCTTCGCTCATGACTGCCAAAATAACTTCAGCACTATTATCACTTTTGAAGACACCTCAATGGTGTTCTCTTCCTCCTCACTTCCACATCTAGAAGATTCCTTTTGTTGGCACATTTCATCGTGTGGTTTTTTTTCTAAGTGGTTGGTCACCTCCTGTCAGCATGTCCAACCGCTTCCAATAAAAAATAGCTAGCATGGATGGTTTTACTTGACTGAGTGGCTAGTGGTAGTTTCTCAATTCCTTGGGGGTACTTGGAATTATGTTGCATCCATAAAACAACCAATAACATGGTGTGCTATATAAAATGATTTGTACTCCAATGATAATTTTTTTTTTGAATTTCATCAGATAGTGCGCGCAAATGCCCAATCGTACACTTTTCCTATATCCATTCCTATCATGAAACTATTTTTTGTGTAGATGCCCAATTGTACACTTTTTCTATTCCTATTCCTTCCATGAAACTAATTTTTCATATCACAATATATGATGCATGGCTTGCACCTGCGAGGCAACTTTTTATTACATTTAAGATGCACTACCAAGTGGGTGTAGGCAAAAAGGTCTTCTTCACTTGATAGTTTCTACTATTGTTACCCCAATTGATGTTGATAATGAAAAAAGTTAGTAACCGAGCAATGAAAGGTATGTAGAATTATTGGATCAGTTGTTATGTTGTCATTGATGCCAAGCCTATTTTACTTACTGATTTATGCAAGTTGCTATGTCAATATGAAATATGTGGTGTTGAGTAAAGAAATGGTTGGTAAAGATAGAAGATGAAATGAAGAAGTGATGATTAAGTATGTGAGATTAAATGGGAAATTGATGAATCAGTCTTTGATAAGGTAATATTGATTTGATTGTTTTACATGATTTGATGAAGTGTTAGAATGATGCCACAAGTCATTTATATTTATCGACAATAAAGGATTGAAGTTGGGAAATGAAAAGACAAGGAATCAATGTGTGCTATCGAGCTAGAGATGGTTGTCGGTAAGTAAAGATATTAGATAGTTATAATTAACCAAGAAGTTGATAAATGTGGAGATGTTAACCGAGTAAATGATAACCAAGAAGGTAAGACTTAACCAAGAAGAAGAATTTGGTTGGTTAAACAAGAAATCGATTAAAAAATGACATCGAGTGAGAATCTAGATTGATCTAGAAGATTCTAAGGAAGGAACAAAGTCAATTAATGAAATCAATGGATCAAAAACATTAGGTACAGATAAATGGTGAAGATTTAATGATTGGTTTGAGATCCAAGAAAAGATCAAGTTCCAAGGTGAAGATACAACTGACAAGATTCATAATTTTTTTTATTGAGCTACATATACATTGAATTTAGATTGAGATTTGATTGAATGGATGAGATTAATTCAAGGAAACCCTAATGAATAGAATTAAGCGACAAAAATATCTATATAAAGGATGATCGAGATGGTAATATTCCTGATTTGCTGATAGCCATAATAGATAGCTGAATACGTACAAAATGGTATACCGAGAAGAACAAAGTTGAAGAGAAGTGTGAATCAAGTGAAGGAAAGTGATGAGATGAAGAGTTGAGTGTTGATCAACCTGAAAAGAAGAGTTTGAAGAAGACAAATGAGAAGAAAGGAGATGTGAATAGGCAAAGGTAGTTGCATATTTTATTAGGTCATTTCACTGTTCACTTTCTAACAACTGTAGTAGAAAATATCTTAATTGAGTGGGTTTAACAGTCCTATTTCTAAATCCTTTGTAAGGTGGCATCCTAATGAATGGTCTAAGTCCTCTAATAAGGCCACTCATTATAGGGTGATAGATATAGTTGATCTTTGGTGAAAATACCCTAATAGGGTCAAATCTAGAAAATGTGTTTTGTAACCTTAACAGGGTTGGCTCTTACTGAGCTCACTTTAGAAGAAGTGAATTATTTTGTAGGTGATAATTTTCACAGTGGTTTTTACCTGAATTGGGTTTCCATGTTAAATACTAGTGTTAATGTGTTGATTGAATGTTTTGCATTTTATTTTCTAATTTTCATATGTATACTGCTGTGATAAGTTGAATGCTTAAATTTGATTATTAAGATTAGTTGCTGAAAAGGTTTTAAGGTTGGAAATTGTTAAGGGACCTAAGATAACTGATTCACCCCCTCTCTTAGTTATCCGACAATTTGTATCAAAGCATTTGGTTCTTAGAGGTAAAAGTTTAAAAGACTTAAGGCTAAAGATCCAAAGATGTATAAGAGATAAGTATTGAAGTTGAACAAGGAGAACTTCCCTACATGAAGAAGCGGAGGAAGTTGCACCTATATGGGATTGGAGATTCTACACTACTATTTGAAAAATGACTACACTCCACCACCTTCTGGACCTATGATAGTTGATTAGATAAGTGAAAAGAAGGAACACAACTCGGTAATGATTGAGATTGCTTCTTCCCTGACTGATGCTAAGTTTAATGACATAAAGGACTGCACTACAATGAAATAAATGTGGGATAAACTTTCACTTATTTATGGAGGTGATCTGCATGTACATAAGGAAAAGGTTGATAGTCTTAGATGAAAATTTGATGAGATGGAGAATGAAAGAAGATGAAAACATTGCACAATACAGTTTCAAAATCAAGGAAGTGGTTAGTGCTATCAAAGGTGTTGGTGGAACCATAAATGAAGAAGATGTGGTAAAAAAAATTCTTATAAATCTCTTACCTAAATATTCTATTCGAGTCTCTTCTATTCAGGAATTGAGATCCATGCCTAGTAATGTTGTTACTCTTGATGCTTTGATTTGTAAGATGACTGCATTTGAGCTTAGTAACTTTGATAATAGTTTACCAAGATAGAAACAACTCTCAACTCATCTCTAACCATTGGTAGTTCAAGAAGAGAAATATACATTCACTATAGTTCAGGTGGAAGTGACTATGATAGTATACTATCCGAGGAAAAAAGAACAAGATGAACTGGAAGCACTGCTGGCAAAGAGGTTATCGAGAGGAAAAGAAAAATATAAAGGTAAATTGCCTCTAAAAATGTTTTAACTACAACAAGATAGGTCATATTGCATCTAGGGTGACTTGATAGTGATAGGAATAATAAGAAGGACAAGAAGGAGAACCGATACCGAAGGTTTAGAGACTACAAGGATAATGAAAGAAATCATGCTACCTAGCTAAGGAGGGACTAGCTGATGATGAATCTGATGACATAGATGAAGGTGAGGAAGTGGTTTATGTTGCTATGAAAGATGATTCAAAAGAAGAAAGGTATGAAGATGAAAAAGCCCTTATTTTCTTAAATTAGTAAAGATGACACGTGGATTATTGATAGTGGTTGTTCACATCATATGAAAACTTAGAAGAATATGATGGAGGATTTGTTAGATTTAAAAATGATGCTCCATGTTTTGTAAAAGGAAAGAGATCCATTATGCTGAATGAAAAGATTAAGGGTGATAATGCTTATTGGGTTCAAGGACTAAAGTACAATTTGTTGAGTGTGGCACAACTGAATAGCACAAGTCAATGACTGAAATTTCAGAACCGAAAGGTGAAGATCTATGATGTTGTTGGAGATTTGATTGGCACCAGTGAAAAATCCAAAGGTAACTTATTTTATCTAAATTATAATGCAAATATATGTATGATTGCAAGAAGTTAAGATGCTTGGTTGTGGCATAAAATATTCTATCATGTGAATCTTGATAACATGATCAAGGTTAGTAAGGAGAAAAGAGTCAGAGGTTTACCGAGATTGAGCAAACTAGATAAAGTTATGTGTAAGGAATGTCAGATCAGTAAGATGACAAAACCAAGTTTTTCAAGAAAGTCTTACTCATCTAATGGTATATTAGATTTATTTCATATTGATCTCTGTGGCCCTATGAGAGTACAAAGTTATTATGGTGATGGGTATTTCATTTTGTTTGCTGATGACTACTCAAGGATGATGTTTGTAATGTTTCTAAAAGAAAAGTCTGATGAATTCCAAATGTTTAAATGGTACAAGGAAAGAGTTGAGAAGCAAACAGGTAAGCAACTGAAGTGTTTACTATTAGATAGAGGAGGTGAATTTATCTTTGATGAATTTACTATCTTTTGCAATGAAAATAGAATCAAAAGACAAGTCTCTGCACTGAGAAATCCACAACAGAATGGCATAGCTGAAAGAATCAATAGGTCAATAGTTGATTGTGCAAGAACATTGTTGATTGAGAAGGAGGTTGCACAAACATTCTGAACAAAAGCCATTAGCACTGTTGTTTACACCCTCAACCGAGTACAACTGAAGAAAGGTACAAATAAAACTCCCTATGAAATCTAGTATGGGCATACACCTAACGTTAGCTAATTGAAAATCTTTGGAAGTAGGTGTCACATTCTGAAAGATGCTAGGAATGGAAAGTTTGATTCTAAAGGAGATGAAGGTATTCCTAGGATAATCCACAAAGAGAAAATATTATAAATGTCTGAATAAAGATACTAACAAAATTGTGGAAACTGCAAATGTAAGGATTGATGAGTTTGTAGATAAAAATGAAGGAGATAGCAAAAAGGAACAAGAAGATTATCAAATATTTGTATATGTACAGGAAGGATTATCTGGTACTTTACTCAAACAACAAGAATAAATTGAAGAACCCGCACTGAGAGAAGAAAATGTTGAAGAAAAGAGAACCGAGCTAGTACTAGAAAAGTATGTCAAAAGGAACCACTCACTGACTCAAACAATTGGAGACAAGAATTCAGGAGTGATGACAAGAAGTAAGTTGAGAGGCAATGCATGCTTGATTTCTGAATTTGAGCCTATATTAGTAAAGGATGCACTTGAAAATGAAGATTGGGTTAATGCAATGAAAGAAGAGATTGATCAAATTGAAAAGAACAATAATTGGTCACTGATAGCAAGACCTAAGGATAAGAATGTTATTGGTACAAAGTGGATTTTCAGAAATAAACTAAATGAAAATGGAGATGTGATAAGGAATAAAGCTAGACTTGTATGCAAAGGATATTCTCAGGAGGAAGGTATTGACTATGGTGAGGCATTTTCCCCTGTTGCTAGATTAGGTGTGAGAATTATACTTGCACATGCAGCTTATAAAGGTTTCAAGGTTTATCAAATGGATGTAAAGTTTGCATTTTTTAATGGAATACTGGAAGAAGAAGTGTACATTAAGAAACCATAAGGATTTGTTGACAAAAGTCAGAAAAAACATGGTATGTAAACTACACAAGGCATTGTATGGTTTGAAACAGGAACCCCGAGCATGGTATGAAAGAATCCACTCATATCTAATGAGAATAGGTTTCATTAGAACTAGTGATAACAATAATGTGCACTTGAAAAGTGAATCTGAAGATAAGGTATTAATAGCTGAAATATTTGTGGGTGATATCATATCTTGAGGAAATGAATCAATGTGTAGATCATTTGCTGATGAAATGAGGAAGGAATTTGAAATGTCAATGATTGGAGAGATCAAATTCTTCATTGGATTGAAAATTCAATAGAACAAGGATGGAATATACATAACACAATCAAAATACATCAAAGAGATCCTGAAATTTTTTGGGATGGAAGACTCAAGACTGGTAGGTACACCGATGATTACTAGATGCAAATTGTCAAAAGAAGATGACTCTACTCAGGTGAATGAAAATCTATATAGATCCATGATCGGTAAGCTACAATATGTTGTTCATAGTAGGCTAGATATTGCACATGATGTTGGTATTGTGGCAATATTTTCTTCTAATCCTAAAGAGACACATATGATTGTTGTGAAGAGAATATTTAGATATCTAAAAAGAACCGAGGACTATGGATTATGGTACAAAAAGGATGAAGATTTTGAATTGAAAGTGTATACTGATGTTGATTGAGAAAGTAATGTGGATGACAAGAAAAGTACAAGTGTAGGAGCTTTCTTTCTAGGAGAAAGATTAGTGACATGGATAAGAAAAAATAAAATTTTCATTTCATAGTCAACTATCGAGGCACAATATGTTGTTGCTACAATCAGTTTTTCTAACATTGTTTGGATAAAACAACTACTTGAAGGGATACAAGAGGAAATAGATGGTCCTATGACAATCTATTGTGATAATACAAATGCTATAAACATTTCAAAGAACCCAGTGATGCACTCAAAGACAAACCATATATCAATCAAGTATCATTATTTGAGAGAATAGGTACAAGAGAAACAAGTAAAGCTAGAATATGTAAACTCCAAGGAATAAATTGTTGATATATTCACAAAGCCATTACCTAAGGATACTTTTGAATACCTAAGAGGTAAACTAGGGGTCATTCCACTATCTAATGTTCATTAGAGAAGGATGTGTTAGGATAATAAGCAGAAAATGCAAATATTAACAAACAAGAGAGAACATAATAACACAAAATTTAACGTGGTTCACCCAATCCTTGGGCTACGTCCACCAACAAAGAGTCCAATATCTTTATTATTATCCAGTGATTACAATATGAAACCTCCAACTCAATTCCACCGCAAGAAGCTACAATAATCCCTTATACAATGAATCTCAAACCCTAAGCCCTTTTACAAGTATTTTTAACATAACAAAATTAGGGAAAAAATACTTCGACTAATAGAAAAAATAGATGGCTGACACTTTACAATATTATTAAGTCATTCTTGGCATCGAGGGGCAGCACCCCTCGACCCCGCCCTAGGGTGTTGCCCCTTGACCCCATTAGGGGCTCTGCCCCTTGACCCCACCTAGGGCGCTGCCCCAGGACCCCGCAAGGGGCTTTGCCCCTTGACCCTGTGGAAAAGTCTTATTAGGCTCCACATACATAACATGATGTAGGTTGCACCAATTCATGCTTTATTAGATTATCTATTTGTGAGTTGATGTAGATGTTCACTCTTTAGGAGAAGACTAAAGTTGTGAGAAAGATATGAGGAAACCAAAGTAATTGGTACAAGAAAGGTAAAAGGTACAACTACAAAGATAGTTACATTTAGATTAAGGTTTTGAAGGTACCTTTGGCATTGCTGTCAAAGAGGGAGAGATATCAATGATGGAGAGATATGAATAAGGTGGAGAGATATTAATGATGAGAGATGACTATGTAAGAAGAAAGAGGGAGAAATTGGAAGAATGAAGATTAATGGTATTGGATGGTATATTTCAGATGTGAGATGTGTTACATGAGATATATAAATGTGTTGCCATCAATACTAAAGGGGGAGATTGTTACCCCAACTGTTGTTGATAATGAATAAGATTAGTAATTGAGAAATGGAAGGTATGTAGAAGTATTGGATCAGTTGTTATGTTGTCATTGATGTCAAGCCTATTGACTTATTGATTTATGCAAGTTTCCATATCAATCTGAAATATGTGGTGTTGAGTAAAGAAATGGTTGGTAAAGATAGAAGATGAAATGAAGAAGTGATGATTAAGTATGTGAGCTTAAATGGGAAATCAATGAATTAGTCTTTGATTGAGGTAATATTGATTTGATTATTTTACATGATTTGATGAAGTGTTAGAATGATGCCCAAGTCAGTTATATTTGTCGGTAATAAAGGATTGAATTTGTGAAATGAAAAGATAAGGAATCAATGTGTGCTACCGAGTTGGAAATGGTTGTCGATAAGTAAAGATATTGGACAGTTACAGTTAACCAAGAAGTTGATAACTGAGGAAGATGTTAACCAAGTAAATGATAACTGAGAAGGTAGACTTAATCGAGAAGATGAAGTTGGTTGGTTAAACAAGAAATCAAATAAAAGATGACATCGAGTGAAAATCTGGATTGATCTATAAGATTCTAAGGAAGGAACAAAGTCAGTTAATGAAATCAACAGATAAAAAATGTTAGGTATAGCTAAGTGGTGAAGATTTAATGATTTGTTTGATATCCAAGAAAAGTACAAGTTCCAAGGTGAAGATATAGTTGGAAAGATTCATAAAACATTTTATTGAGCTAAAAATACATTGAATTTGGATTGAATGGATGAGATTAATTAAAGGAAACCCTAATGAATAGGATTAAGTGACAAAAATTGTCTATTTAAAGGATGATTGAGATGGTAATATTTTTGATTTGCTAATAGCCACAACAGATAGCTGAATAAGTACATAAGGGTATACCAAGCATAACATAGCTGAAGAGAAGTGTGAATCAAGTGAAAGAAAATGATGAGATGAAGAGTTAGTGGTGATCAACCAGAATAGAAGAGTTTGAAGAAGAAAAATGAGCAGAAATGAGATCTGAAAAGGCAAAGGAAGTTGCATATTTTATCAGGTCATTTTGATGTTACTTTCTAATAACTGTAGCAGAAAATATCTTAACTGATTGGATTTAATAGTCCTATTTCTAAATCCTTTGTAAGGTGGCATTCTAAAGAATGTTATAATTCCTTTAATAAGGCCACTCATTATAGGATGACAAATCTAGTTGATCTTTGGTGAAAATCCCCTAATAGGGTCACATCTAGCAAATGTGTTTTGTAACCTTTAACAAGGTTGGCTCTTAACCGAGCTCACTTCAGAAGAAGTGAATTATTTTGTGGGTGATAATTCCCTTTGTGGTTTTTACCTGAATTGGGTTTCCAAGTTAAATAATGGTGTCAATGTGTGATTGAATGTTTTGCATGTTATTTTATGATTTCATATGCATACTTTGTGATCGGTTAAATTCTTAAATCTGATTATTATGATTAGTTGCTAAAAAGGTTTTAAGCTTATAAATTGTTAAGGGACCTAAGATAACTGATTCACCCCCTCTCAATTATCCAATAATTGTGCTAGATATTATTCCATTCTTTCTCTGACTGGTTATTTTTGCATACCAAATGTATTAGGGCGATTCTTCTGATTGGCTATCATATTTCTTATTGGATTCTTTGGCACTATTGCTCCCTTTGATGGTATCCCAAATACTCATGTGAACTCTGATGGGTGAAAGAAAATTGCGCTAGGACAATGGCCACATTAGAGTATAGTGGTTTGGTGTGTGTGGTGATCATAGCACTATACCATTTCTTTGATCACTTGCTAAAACTCTCTGATATTGAATATAGACATCTGCATTTCTTGATCCACTTTTGTGTTCCTAAATATTTTATTTATCTCATTATTATCATTTTTTTCATGCCACCAAGTGTGGCATTCTATGTCGCTCAACCCTTCCCAAGTAAGAGAATCTACTATTGTTTTCTCATCATTCTATATCTGAGGTCTTGATATCTTCAACTTCTAACTACTCCCAGTTGCCATTCTCTATCCTTTATTGTTTTCCTAACTAGTATTATAGTGGTTTCATGTATATGCTAGGTCACCAAAACTGACAATCACCATCCCTTTTTTGAAAATTAAGAATACACCCTTGTCTTTTTGTAAGTGCTTCTTTAATCAATTATTCTCTTATTGTATATATGACAATTACCTATATGGTAGTGGTAGTTTTTGCAGCCTTTATGGACACTTTTTCCAAACTCTCACAACACAAGCTCTCTTCCCCACTCATGCAGTCAAACCTCATTTGGAAATAGCTTTTCGTATGACAATTATCCTCCTTTTGGAAATTTGTACAGGCTTACTCTTGTCTATAGCCACAGGTCCTTGCACTTGTAAAGAACAATTCTACCAAATTAAGAAAACAACATATCATAAGAAAAATATGCTTTAATCATCAAACAAAATTTCATGATTACCATAACTTTTCCATAATTTGACCATAAGTGTCATTATACAATAATGTCAAAGGTTAACAACTAATTACATTCGACCTTTCAGTCATCAAGTACAAACTTTAAAAACTGAAATAATACATCTTATTACAAAGTTTCAACCTTCTATCAAAATTCAAACATATACATTAAATAAAAAATAACTTTCTTTTTCCCAAACTGTCAAATAATGGTATCTAGGCACCACACTGTAACAATCTCTTTCTCCTAAGCCTCCAGACCGCACAACCACCTGCAAATCCTGAGATGGGAGTGTGGCCCAGGCATTTTTTCCACCTAACCATGGAGTGGTTAGCTTCCCCTGGGCTTACCCTGATATGGAAGCGCACCGACCTTGCTCAAGAAGACTAGCAACTCGGCATTAATGAGATGGAAGAATACGAAGTAACTGTGATTCTATCTACTACAACAATCTTTAGTTTGAAATAGAAATCCTAATCACAGAATGACAGAGAGAACATACAATACTAACCAAGCATATTCATGAAACATATGCGAAAATAATCTTTGGCCAAAGAATCTTTTCCAAAATCAGTAAAAACTAATAGGTAAAACAACTTATTTACCCTTCTCTGTCTTATTCCAATTATGCTTCAACTAAAAAAAAAAACTTAAACAACCACTTAAATAGTCAGGTTAACTTCTGCTGATATCTTTTTAATCTCATACACTTAGCAACAAAGAACAATAAATAAGACAAGATACTAGTAAATGAAATCTCAGATTTACAAACTATTAAATTAAATTTAAAGGAACATACAGAGTCATCTTAATTTTTTGCAGGAAGTCATAACATTAAACTCCTACCCACTAAAGTAAACTTATGTAAAAGGTTCAACGTTTACCAGTTTTATAAAATGTTACAAATGAATCAACTCTAAAATATAAAACTAAAACTCTTCAGTTTTTGTACAGAGCTCTAATCTTTTAAATCCAAAAAGGCAACCGTATATTTTGAGATTTACAAACATTTGAAATTCTAGAATTGTAAAGTTTAAAACTAAACTAAACATTTTGATTTGTTGTTTTGTTTTGTATCAGATTATTGGAAAATGAAGGGCTTCAGAATCTACAAGATCACAAGCTAGAAAACAACATCAGGAAGAAAGAAATTAAGTTCAAAAAATTTTGATCCTACCAAACAACACTTGCTTGATTTTTGACTTAAGGCAAGATTCATTCCATACTTCGGATCAAACTTCCCTAATTTGGGATTTGTTAGACAATATCTCCCAGGTTTTAGTGATAAAAAAAAAACATTACAAATTTCTCCACGTCACAGGACAGGCCATCCACACAGGGGTTGAATACTTTAAGATTAATATCCTTGACACATGACATTCCTCTAGTATTACAAATTTGAGGCTGGAAAATGAAGAATGAAAAATGACCCATTTGCGCAACTAGCTTTGAGAAACCGAGGCACTAGGAAACATCCAAATGGAAAAGGCAATAAGATGTGCAAGAGGTTCCGATGGAATGAAGAGCTTAGAGAAATCACGTAATCAAAAGGATTCCAGACTTTCCAATCTTGCCTATTGTAATGCAGTGATTGGAGAAGGGGTTAAAGAAAAGAAAACAAGAATAATTTAGACAACAAATATCTAATTCTTCTTTAAACATTATAATTTAGAACACGCCTAAGGGCAGGTGGCAAGGCTAGTCTATATGCAACAGGATTTTTAATTTCCAAAACATCAAAAGGCCTGACATATGTAGGCACGAGCTTAGAAGCTCTGCCAAAAGATATAGAAATCTTATGTTGCCCCACACGAAGAAAAAAATTATCCCCCACTATGAATTGCCTAAAGGTACGGTTCTTGTCTGCATAACTCTTCTCCCTATCAGCGACTTCCTTCAACCGTTCTCTAATAAGATACATCTGCTCTTCCATCTCCCTTAACAATTCAGGACCAACAATGATCCTGTCCTCTACCTTGTCCCAACTGATAGGTGTCCGACACTTTCTCCCATAAAGAGCTTCAAAAGGAGCCATACCTAATGATGAATGATAGAATTATTATAAGAAAATTCAACCAAAGGAAGATACTCTTCCTATTTGTACTACTGATCCATGCAATACATTCTCAGTAAGTCCTCAAGAACCTAGTTAACCCTCTTTGTTTGACCATCCGTCTGAGGACGATAAGCTGTACTAAAGTTCAACCTTGTTCCCAAAGAAGCATTTAAGGTTGTCCAAAACCTTGATGTCATTCTAGTGTCCCTATCAGATATTATGGTTTCTGGTACTCCATGAAGTCTAAAAATCTCTTGGACAAATTTCTTGGCTAAAACCAAATATCTATCCATGAGACTGCCTAGTATGAAATGTGCAACCTGTTAGCTTGTGGTGACTAATCAGGAAAGTACTATCCAGGAAAGTACTGTACACTTTTCCTCCCAACCTCGCCGGGGTTCGGGGCCGGGCCGGGCCCCTAGCGGGGGTTTGGGGGAAAAGTAGATAACTTTTTTGGTTTTTTGGGCCGACTACTTATAACTCATTCTAACCCTAAAGCGGGAAAATATTGTATAATATGGCTTAGGGTTAGGAATTTTCATGATGTATGATTTTAGTACTTGCGGCAGAATTGGGCTGTAAGGGATTACAGATTGTAATCAGGTTGTAATCACTGGATAATAATAATATTGGACTCGCTGTTGGTGGACGTAGCCCAGGGATTGGGTGAACCACGTTAAATCTGTGTGTCTTTGTATTCTATTCTGTGTGGTTTATTATTTTCTGATATTAGTTATATTTGCACATAATTGTTATTTCTGCCTTGTTAATCCTAACAAGTGGTATCAGAGCGAGGTTATTTCATTCGTTCTTTCATCTATTCTCTGAAGCAGGTCTCACGAGTTAGTGGGAGAGTCTCTCGGTTAAGTGGGAGAAATGGCAGACGAGGGTAGGCTGAAGGTTGATAAGTTTAATGGGCAGAACTTCCAGTTATGGAAGATGCAAATGGAGGATTATCTCTATCAGAAGGATCTATGGCGGCCATTAGAGGGAGTAGCCAAGAAAGAGAAATCAATGTCTCAGGAGGATTGGGATATTTTGGATAGGAAGGCACTGGGGAGTATTCATCTATGCCTGGCACAATCGGTGGCGTTCAATATTACTGAAGCAAAGATAGCTAAAGATCTGATGGAAACCCTAGCGAAGTTGTATGAAAAGCCTTCAGCTTCAAACAAGGTATTTCTTATGAAGCGTTTATTTAATATGAAAATGGTAGAAGGTGGATCAGTTACTGATCATTTGAATGAGTTTAATACAGTTACAAGTCAATTAACCTCAGTTAAAATTACTTTTGATGAAGAGGTTAGGGCTCTCTTGATTTTGTGTTCTTTGCCAGAAAGCTGGAATGGCTTGGTAATGGCTGTTAGTAATTCTGTTTCTGGTTCTAATACCCTAAAGTATGATGATGTTATTGGTGTTATATTGAGTGAGGAAATTCATAGGAAAAGCTCAGGGGCATCCACATCGGGTAGTGTATTGAACACAGAAAGCAGAGGCAGAACAAGAGATAGAGGAAACAACTCTGGAAATCGTGGGAAATCAAGAGGAAAATCAAAGGGAAAGAGGTCCGAATCTAAAGGGCCAAATGATTGCTGGTACTGTGGAAAACTAGGGCATGAGAAGAAAGAAAATGACTATGTAGTACTGGATGATACTCCACAAGTTCATGTTCCAGTAGTTCCTTATGCTCCGCAACAATAGCAACAACAAATACCACACACCCCAGTGAGTGTTAGATGGTCAACAAGGCTAAGTAGACCTCCAGAAAGATTTTCTCCATCTTTGTATTCTATTTTGTTAACAGATGCTGGTGAACCTGAATGTTATAATGAAGCTGTGCAGGTGGATACAAAGCTTCAGTGGGAGTCTGCAATGACAGATGAAATGGACTCTTTGCTGAAAAATCAAACATGGGATTTATGTAAGTTACCTGTAGGTAAAAGGGCTTTACAAAATAAATGGGTTTACAGGATCAAAGAAGAGGATGGAGGTACGAAAAGATTTAAAGCCAGATTAGTTGTAAAAGGATTTGCACAGAAACATGGTATTGATTTTGATGAGATATTTTCTCCAGTTGTTAAAATGACTTCTATTCGTACTGTTTTAAGTATTGTGGCTACTGAAGATTTGCATTTAGAGCAGCTTGATGTTAAAACAGCCTTTCTTCATGGTGATTTGGATGAAGAAATATATATGGTTCAGCCACAAGGATTTGAGGTCAAGGGTAAGGAGAATTTGGTGTGCAGATTGCAGAAAAGTTTATATGGCTTGAAGCAAGCACCTCGGCAATGGTATATTAAATTTGACACTTTTATGAATGGGCATGGTTATAGTCGGTGTCATTCTGACCATTGTGTTTATTTTAAGAGGTTGGATGATGACAGCTACATTATTTTATGTTTATATGTTGATGATATGCTTGTAGCTGGGTCTAACATGGATCACATTAAGGGGTTGAAACAACAGTTAGCAAAATCTTTTGCTATGAAGGATTTGGGGGCAGCAAAACAAATCCTTGGTATGAAAATTTGTAGAGATAGGAAAAATAGGAAATTGTCTCTATCTCAGGCTGATTATATTGAGAAGGTGTTGCAACGTTTCTCTATGGAAAATGCCAAAGCTGTCAGCACACCTTTGCCTGGTCATTTGAAATTGACTAAGGATATGTGTCCCAAGACACCAGAAGAAGAGACTAAAATGTCTAAGGTACCTTATGCTTCAGCTGTAGGGAGCTTAATGTATGCTATGGTATGTACTAGGTCAGATATTGCACACGCAGTGGGAGTCGTTAGCCGTTATATGAGTAACCCTGGTATTGAGCATTGGAATGCAGTCAAATGGATTCTCAGATATTTGAGAGGCACATCCAGTAAGTGTTTACACTTTGGGGGTTCTACTACTACTGTACAAGGCTATGTTGACTCAGATTTGGCAGGAGATATAGATAGCAGGCGGAGTACTACAGGTTATATATTTACTGTTGGTGGGACAACAGTGAGTTGGATTTCTCGACTACAAAAGGTGGTTGCTTTATCCACTACAGAGGCATAGTATGTTGCTACTACAGAGGCAGCCAAGGAGATGATATGGCTTCAATTCTTCATGGAAGAATTGGGACATCCACAAAAGGATAATTTTCTACATACAGATAGCCAAAGTGCCATTCATCTTGCAAATAATTCTGCTTTGCACTCAAAGACAAAACACATACAGTTGCGGTACCATTTCATTCGATCAGTTTTGGATGATGGACAGTTAAGGCTAGAAAAGATTCATACTGATGATAATCCAGCAGATATGTTTACAAAGGTAGTAACAAGGGAGAAGTTGAACTCATGTTCAGCTTCAGTTGGTCTTCTAGACTGAACAAAATAAAGGAACAACTGAGTCCAAGGTGGTTCAATCCAGTGGGAGCCTCATGTGGGTAGCGGTATTGCTACAGGATCAGTCTCCAAGTGGGAGGTTTTTTTAGTATAGTGTGGATACTGATCAGTCACCAAGTGGGAGATTGTTAGCTTGTGGTGACTAATCAGGAAAGTACTATCCAGGAAAGTACTGTACACTTTTCCTCCTGACCTCGCCTGGGTTCGGGGCCGGGCCGGGCCCCTAGCGGGGGTTTGGGGGAAAAGTAGATAACTTTTTCAGTTTTTTGGGCCGACTACTTATAACTCATTCTAACCCTAAAGCAGGAAAATATTGTATAATATGGCTTAGGGTTAGGAATTTTCATGATGTATGATTTTAGTACTTGCGGCAGAATTGGGCTGTAAGGGATTACGGATTGTAATCAGGTTGTAATCACTGGATAATAATAATATTGGACTCGCTGTTGGTGGACGTAGCCCAGGGATTGGGTGAACCACGCTAAATCTGTGTGTCTTTGTATTCTATTCTATGTGGTTTATTATTTTCTGATATTAGTTATATTTGCACATAATTGTTATTTCTGCCTTGTTAATCCTAGTATGAAATGTGCAACCTTGGTCAATTTATCAACCACAACCAAGACTACATCATGTTTGTGCTTAGTCATAGGCAAACCTTGAACAAAATCCATAGTAATAACCTACCACTTGTACTTTAGTATCTCATGAGGATACATAAGTCCAGCTGGATGGACATGCTCAGCTTTAACCCATTGGCATTCTAGAGACTAAGCTATAGATGCTACAATATCTCTTTTGAGTCCTGGCCAAAAATATATATAATGGTTGCATATCAGCAAGCATTTTATTAACTCCTGGGTGTCCTGAATATGGAGTGTAGTGCATCTCCTCAAAAACCAATTTCCTCAACCCATCCTAGTTGGAATATACATCCTCCCTTGGTATCTCAAAATACCATCATCATCAAAAGAGTAACCATCAAAACAGTGGTCCGTCAGATCATTCTGTAATGCTGATTTGACCAACTTATAATCGTCATCACCTTGGAGATTCTACAACACTTGTTCCTTTAGGCATGTTCTAGTAGTAGAAATGGCTGCAAGGTGTCTCCTTCTACTTAAGGCATTATCTACTCTATTTTCCTTTCCTTTGATATATTCTATACCAAAGTCATACTCGCTCAAGAATTCTATCCATCGCCTTTGTCTAGCATTAAGATTGGGTTGAGTGAAAATGTACCTCAAACCCATGTGGTCGGTTTTCAACTCAAAAGGCTTACCTAAAAGATAGTGTCTCCACATCACAAGAGCATGAAATATGGCAGCAAGTCATATTCATGAGGCACATAATTAACCTCACATTGCTTCAGCTTCCGTGACTCATAAGCCACTACTTTATCATTTTGCATAAGTAACCCTCCTAAACCTTCACCTGAAGCATCAGTGATTACAGTAAAATGACAATTAGGATCTGGTATCACTAAAATGGGTGTAGATGTGAGTTTATATTTCAAAGACTGGAATGCCTTCTCACAAACTTATCTCCACTCATACCTCTTTCCTTTCCTCTCTAGGGATGTAATAGGTGCTGCTATTTTGGAGAATCCTTCCATAAATTTTTGGTAATATCCTGTGAGTCCCATGAAGCTTCTAACTTCACTCACATTTTGTGGAGTTGGCTATTAAAGTATAGCTTGGATCTTTGCTGGATCCATTGCAATGCCCTTAGCAGAAATAATATGCCCCAAGTAGTGAATCTCTTCTTGATAAAATGAACACTTGGATAGTTTTCCATACAATTTCCTATCTCTAAGGCACTGCAAAACTATACACAAGTGTTCTTCATGTTCCTCGAGATTCTTGGAATAAATCAAAATATCATCTATAAAAATCTCTACAAATTTATCCAAATAATCTCAGAACACACTATTCATCAAGTTCATGAATGCTGCAGGAGCATTAGTCGGACCAACATGTAACACTACAAATTCATAATGCCCATACCTTGTTTTGAAAGCTGTCTTTTCTATATCCTCCTCCTTGATCTAGAGTTAATGATACCCAAATCTTAACTCAATCTTTGAGAACACTGTTTCTCCTTTCATTTGGTCAAATAGTTCATCAATTCTAGGAAGCGGATATCTGTTCTTAATAGTCACCTTGTTAAGCATTTGGTAATCTATACATAGCCTCAAAGTGCCATCCTTCTTCTTTATGAAGATCACAGGTGCTCCCCATGGTGACACACCGGGATGTATGTACCCTTTGTCTAAAAGTTCCTGCAACTGAGTTTTCAACTCATACATATCTATGGTTTTCATTCTGTATGGAGCCTTAGATTGAGGTTTGGTTCCTGGCAACACATCTATTGAGAAGTCAAATTCTCTCTTAGGAGGCAATTCAGGTAGTTCCTCTGGAAACACATCTTGGAACTCTTGCAAGATAGGATAGTCATTAAGACTAGAAGGAGTGTCTAAGTCTTTTGCATAAGCTACATAGATTGTACACCCCTTCTTCTGGGCTTTCTTCATTTGCATGGCAGATATTAGCCTTAGTTCCAAAGGTTTCTGAATACCCTTAATAACTGTAGGCATACCCGAATCATCTAAGCATTGAATTGAATTTTCCCATACAATTCATAATGGCCTTGTGCTCAATTATCCAATTTATGCCCAAACTAACATCATAAGACCCTAAAGGAGCAACATAAAGGTTAACTTGTGTTTGAAAATTTAGAAAATCCAAATTGTTGCATGCTAGACACTGCTCAACCCTACGCTATGTCTTATTGCCGTATTCAACCATCCATGGTTCAGATAAATAACTAGCTCTAACAGATAAATTTGAAACAAACTTAGGATCTATAAAACATTCAGTAGCTCCAGTATCAATTAAAATAGAAACATCATGTCCATAGAGCTTACCAACTATCTAAATAGGAGCCACCTGAAAATCTGCTTGATGATGATCAACCGCTGCATGAATCTGGTGTTGCACCTAAGGAGCTTTACCATCTCTCTGAGTCATATTTTGAGGACAATATGCAACATAATGATTACCCCCACAATTGAAACACCCATATCTCGGTCCTTGCTTATTTTCAGTTCTGTTCCTCCAGTTGTTTCTATTCATGTTATTCCCATTTCTGTTATTGTTTCTGTTCTGATTATGATTTTGAGGATTATTATTATTTCTGCCTCCATTGCCTCTACCTTTACCTCTTAGGTTTCGCACTTGTTGACGTCCATTGTTCCTTGATTTATCATTGTTATATTTCCTCTTGAATCCTTGTGAACCATTGTTTTGTTGGGAGACTCAAATTGCTGGTACACTTTTTAGTTTCTCCTCCTACAGTAGTGCCTTCGCATAAGAGAACTCCATAGTTTGGGGTTCATGCATCTCAACCTCAGATCCAATCTCTAGACGTAAACCCAAAATAAACTTACGTGTCTGAAAACATTCATCCTGCAGATATTGAGGAACATATTTCACCAAATGGTTGAACTTCTCATGGTAATCGGTTACTGACAAAACCCACTGAATCAGATTTTGGAACTCAGACAGTTTCCTATCATAATATAGCTATGGCAACCATTGCTTCCTGAAGCGGACAAGGAAATCAGCCCAAGATATTTGACCTAGTCATAACTTCTTTTTAGCCATTTCATTACTCCAACACATAGCTGCTTATCCAATCAGCTGGAAAGCTCCCCACAATGCCCTTGACTGTCCTGAAAGATTCCAAACATGGAAATACTTTTCCATAGATATAATCCATGCCTCAACATCATCCCCTATAGTATTTCCATCAAAGGTAGGTGGCGTGACCTTTTTAAGGTCCTTGCTTAATTCCTCAACAATCTGGTCATTATTCAAATTTCCAACATTTGCCCCAATATCAACATCTCTCTTACAATGTTCCTCATTCATCCTATCCTCTTCTTCTTTTCGAAGAGCCTCTAGCCTTTGATCTTCCACCTATTTCCTTCGAGCTTCATCATCCCGATTACCCTCATTCTGTCTGCCCCTTAAGTCATTTTCAATGTCATTCATTCAATCATTTTGCTGCTGCAAAATGTTCCTCTATTCAGCTAGGAGGGATACAATTTCATCAAGCCTTTGATTCAGAATACCATTTTGTTCATTACTTTTTCCAGCTCAGCCATTGTTTCGGATCTACATGATGACAGTCTTTTCCTGGACCATGCAAAAACACAACTTCAACATAGAAGACCTAGGCCCTAGGGTTTAAACACATCTCTGATACCACATGTAAAGACCAATTCTACCAAATAAAGAAAGCAACATATCATAAGAAAAATATGCTTTAATCGTCAAACAAAATTTCATGATTACCATAAATTTTTCATAATTCGACCATAAGTGTCATTATACAATAATATCAAAGGTTAAAAACTAATTACATTTGAACTTTTTGTCATTAAGTACAAACTTTAAGAACTGAAATAATACATCTTATTACAAAGTTTTGACCTTCTGTCGAAATTCAAACATATACATTAAATAAAAAATAACTTTCTTTTTCCCAAACCATCAAATAATGGTATCTAGGCTCCACACTATAACAGTCCCTATCTCTTAAGCCTCTAGACCGCACATCCACCTGTAAATCCTGAGACGGGAGTGTGGCCTAGGTGCTTTTTCTGCCCAACCATGGAGTGATTAGCTTCCCCGGGGCTTACCCTGATATGGAAGCGCATCGATCCTGCTCGAGAAGACTAGCAACTTGACACTGATGAGCTGAAAGAATATGAAGCAACTATGATTCTATCTACTACAACAATCTTTAGTTTGAAATAGAAATCTTAATCACAGAATGGCAGAGAGAACATACAATAATAACCAAGCATATTCATGAAACATATGCAAAAATAATCTTTGGCCAAAGAATCTTTTCCAAAATCAGTAAAAACTGACAGGTAAAACAACTTATTTACCCTTCTCTATCTTATTCCAATCACGCTTCAATTAAAAAAAAAAACCTTAAATAACCATTTAAATAGTTAGGACAACTTCTACTGATATCTTTTTAATCTCATACACTTAGCATCAAAGAATAGTAAATAAGACGAGATACTAGTAAATGAAATCTTAGATTTACAAACTATTAAATTAAATTTAAAGGAACATACATAGTCATCTCAATTTTTTGCAGGCAGTCATAACATTAAACTCCTACCCACTAAAGTAAACTTATGTACAAGTTTCAATTTTTGGTGTTTACTAGTTTTATAAAACATTACAAATAAATCAACTCTAAAATATAAAACTAAAACTCTTCAGTTTTTGTACAGAGCTCTAATCTTTTAAAGCCAAAAAGGTAACCGTATATTTTGAGATTTACAAACATCTAAAATTCCAGAATTGTAAAGTTTAAAACTAAAATAAACGTTTTGATTTGTTGTTCTGTTTTGTATTAGATTATTGGAAAATGAAGGGCTTCAGGATCTACAAGATCACAAACTGCAAAACAACAGCAGGAAGAAAGAAATTAAGTTCAAAAAAGTTTGTTCCTACCAAAAAGCACTCGCTTGATTTTTGACTTAAGGCAAGATTCATTCCAAACTTGGGATCAAACTTCCCTAATTTGGGATTTGTTAGACAATATCTCCCAGGTTTTAGTGATCAACAAAAACATTACAAATTTCTCCATGTCACAGGACAGGCCATCCACATAGGGGTTGAATACTTTGAGATTGATATCCTTGTCACATGACATTCCTCTAGTATTACAAATTTGAGGATGGAAAATTAAGAAGGAAAAATGACCCGTCTGCATAACCAGATTTGGGAAACTGAGGCACTAGGAAACGTCTAGATGGAAAAGGCTATAATATGTGCAAGAGGTTCCGACGGAATGAAGAGCTGAGAGAAATCATGTAATCAAAAGGATTCCAGACTTTCCAATCTTGCTTATTGTAATGCAGCGATTGGGGAAGGGGTTAAAGAAAAGAAAATAAGAATAATTTAGACAACAAATATCTAATCCTTCTCAAACCGACTTGAGTCTTATAACTACTCAAAGAAGTTTAGGCGAAGAAGATTATAATAAATTGGGTATATGAAGATGTTTGTAGATAAGAGCCCAAGACCTTGCCTACGGTAATCATATTATAGCAGGTCTAAAACACGTAAGCACTATACAACCTTCACAAGGAGCCAAGACATGACGGTTCACAAAGAATACAACCAAGAAAACATGTGGATCACAGTCTACAGGCTGCGCTTGAAGGAGGAATCTTGGAATCATTTTATTTATGATAAAACTGAAATCAAATATATAAATAAAAGCCTACAGTCCAAAACACAGACCAAACTTGTGCATATTTAAAAAGACCAAACTTAATATACAATGACCTTCGATCTAATTCACAGGCTAGACTTACACATATATAAAAAGACCAAACTCAATTACACCTGGGTGTTGCTAGTGCTATCAATAAAGTAAGGCACAAGTCTTATATGGTAGATGAAGAATGAGAAACAAGGACACATCATGAAAGAATTGGAAGAAAAATGTGGGTACAACCTTGTGAAAAGCCGAGAACAAAAAGGAGGCTGCTGCGAAGGAAGAATAGGAAAGCACAAGACAAATTCACTATCCCAGACAAGGTCCACATGAAGAACACCCAAAACTAGAAATAAAGAAATCGACAAGTTTCTAGAAATAAATATCATTGCCAGTCAAATTATCAGAACAAATAACTAAAAGGGGAACCTGGATAATTGCAGTAAGATGGGAGCAAATAAGGCCTCTTCCTGGACTTGCTTCTTCTCCAATCGATTCCTTTCTATTCTCGCCTCTTCCTTGCTGTGCAACCCCTGATGATTCTGCTTCTTTCCCACTACTCTGCATTTTTTTCTAATCCTCTTTCTACTTCCCTTTCTCTGCTATTTATTTTTCCCTCCTTTCTAAAATTGCGTTGTGTGTCTTCTTCAATCTGCACTTTCCTTTTTAATCATTTATTACGCACTACTCCATTCAATTAAATTCGCACTTCTCCTGATAATACTTACATATTCTCTCCCTTAAACTCCAACTCTCCTTAGCTAAATTTACCACTTCTTCCATTTGAATCCAAACTCCTCTCCATTGAGGCCAGCCAATTGCAATCAACTGAAAGATAATAAAGAGTCTTCTCTCCTACGCACCTTGATGCCTAGATTAACACCGAGAAAAAGGGAAGACTCTCCACTTACTCCTCCCATCGTGCCAGCATGACAGGTATAAATCAAAAGTTCAAAAATAATCACATAAACATTCAACTTCCTCTATCCATCAATTGAAAGTAATTATACTTCTTAAGCAATATTTAAAATTTAAATATCTGAACAAAAAAATGAAGAAACACTATGGCCATACTAACACAAGATTACATTTTTTTCTCAACACTAATTCAGTATATATAAACAATTCACATCATTAAATTTCTTCATAACCAGATCAAAAATAATTAGTGGTGTGTGCATGTAGACATATAATTCCGGACTCAACCATACCGAGGAGCTAGGCTCCCCTACCTTGACCACACCCCTGTCCTCAGATCCTGTCAACTGTCAACAGATGAACATTCAAATTTTGATCAATAGGTTAGTTCCCAAAAAGCTTATAACCAAATCAACTTGAAAATCTTTCATTATGAACATGCATAATCATACCAAAAAAATATGATATATTTATCAACATATAAAACACATTTAATCATTTTCGACTTCCAATTTATCATTCTTAGCAAATTAACTAATTTACCTTTAATAAAATTAGCAAAGCATCTACAAATAAATTTATTCCTCTAGGGTTGCCAAAACTCAACCAAGTCAAAAAGTCCACACTAGTCGTAAAACAACTAAAAAGTCATAGGTCTACAAAATCGGTTATGACATCCTTCCCCTCTAAGAGAAGATGTCGTCCCGATGTCTTATGAAAATACAACATAAGTTCTCAAACCATAAACTAACTGAAAAACATAAATCAAAATAGCATATATAAGTCTATAGAAGTAAATGTGAAAAAGATCTAATCATGTCATCTGCATCCTACCATGTAGCATTGTCAACAGAGAATTAGTCCCATTGGACCTTATACTGCAAGATCTCTCTGTCGCGCACCCTGATGGTACGCTGGTCAATGATACTGGATGGCTCCACTAACACCACTCCCGAATCCTATACCTATAAAGCACACCAATTAAGGATATGAGAAGCATCTGGATGGTAAGGTTTCAGTAAAGATACATGGAACACATTATGAATATGGGCAAGGGAAGGTGGCAAGGCTAGTCTATATGCAATAGGATTGATAATTTCCAAAACATCAAAAGGCTCGACATATCTAGGTGCGAGCTTAGAAGCTCTACCAGAAGATATAGAACTCTTATGTGGCCTCACATGAAGAAAAAATTTGTCCCCGACTATGAACTGCCTGAAGGTACGGTTCTTGTCTGCATAACTCTTCTACCTATCAATGGCTTCCTTCAACCATTCTCTAATAAGATACATCTGCTCTTCCATCTCCCTTAACAATTCAGGACCAACAATGATCCTGTCCTCTACCATGTCCCAACTGACGGGTGTCTGACACTTTCTCCCATATAGAGCTTCAAAGGGAGCCATACCTAATGATGAATGATAAGAATTATTATAAGCAAATTCAACCAAAGGAAGATACTCTTCCCATTTGTAATGTTGATCCATGCAATACATTCTCAGTAAGTCCTCAAGAACTTGGTTAAACCTCTATGTTTGACCATTTGTCTGAGGATGAGAAGCTGTACTGAAGTTCAACCTTGTTCCTGAAGAAGCATTTAAGGTTGTCCAAAATCTTGATGTCATTCTCGTGTGCCTATCGGATATTATGGTTTCTAGTACTCCATGAAGTGTAAAAATCTCCTGGACAAATTTCTTGGCTAAAACCAAAGATGCGTCCCTCAGACTGCCTAGTATGAAATGTGCAACCTTGGTCAATTTATCAACCACAACCAAGATTACATTATGTTTGTGCTTAGTCATAGGCAAACCTTGAACAAAATCCATAGTAATGACCTACCACTTGTACTCTGGTATCTCATGAGGATACAGAAGTCCAACTGGATGGACATGCTCAGCTTTAACCCACTGGCATTCTAGACACTGAGCTATAGATGCTACAATATCTCTTTAGAGTCCTGGCCAAAAATATTATGGTCGCATATCAACAAGCATTTTATTAACTTCTAGGTGTCCTGAATATGGAGTGTAGTGCATCTCCTCAAAAACCAATTTCATCAACCCATCCTGGTTGGGAATATACATCCTCCCTTGGTATCTCAAAATACCATCATCATCAAAAGAGTAACCATCAAAACGGTGGTCTGTTGGATAATTCTATAATGCTGATTTGACCAGCTCATAATGGTCATCACCTTGGAGATTTTGCAACACTTGTCCCTTTAGGTGTGTTCTGGTAGTATAAATGGCTGCAAGGTGTCTCCTTCTACTTGAGACATCAACTACTCTATTTTCCTTTCCTTTGATATATTCTATACCAAAATCATACTTGCTTAAGAATTCTATCCATCGCATCTGTCTAGCATTAAGATTGGGTTGAGTGAAAATGTACCTCAAACCCATGCGGTCAGTTTTCAACTCGAAAGGCTTACCTAAAAGATAGTGTCTCCACATCACAAGATCATGAACTATGGCAGCAAGTTCTAAGTCATGAGGCACATAATTAACCTCATACTGCTTCAGCTTCCATGACTCGTAAGCCACTACTTTATCATTCTGCCTAAGTACCCCTCCTAAACCTTCACCTGAAGCATAAGTGATTACAGTAAAATGACCATTAGGATCTGGTATCACTAGAATGGGTGCAGATGTGAGTTTCTATTTTAAAGACTGGAATGCCTTCTCACAAACTTATCTCCACTCATACCTCTTTCCTTTCCTCTATAGGGATGTAATAGGTGTTGCTATTTTGGAGAATCCTTCCAAAAATTTCTTGTAATATCCTGCGAGTCCCATGAAGCTTCTAACTTCAGTCACATTTTATGGAGTTGGCCATTCAAGTATAGCTTGGATCTTTGCTGGATCCATTGCAATGCCCTTAGCAGAAATAATATGCCCCAAGTAGTGAATCTCTTCTTGATAAAATGAACACTTGGATAGTTTTCCATACAATTTCCTATCTCTAAGGCACTGCAAAACTATACGCAAGTGTTCTTCATGTTTCTCGAGATTCTTGGAATAAATCAAAATATCATCTATAAAAATCTCTATAAATTTATCCAAACAATCTCAGAACACACTATTCATCAAGTTCATGAATGCTGCAGGAGCATTAGTTAGACCAAAAGGTAACACAACAAATTCATAATGCCCATACCTTGTTTTGAAAGCTGTCTTTTCTATATCCTCCTCCTTGATCCAGAGCTGATGATACCCAGATCTTAAGTCAATCTTTGAGAACACTGTTGCTCCTTTCATTTGGTCAAACAGTTCATCAATTCTAGGAAGCGGATATATGTTCTTAATAGTCACCTTGTTAAGCATTTGGTAATCTATACATAGCCTCAAAGTGCCATCCTTCTTCTTTACGAAGATCACAGGTGCTCCCCATGGTGACACATTGGGATGTATGTACCCTTTGTCTAAAAGTTCCTGCAACTAAGTTTTCAACTCATACATATTTGTGGTTGTCATTCTGTATGGAGCCTTAGATTGAGGTTTGGTTCATGGCAACACATCTATTGAGAAGTCAAATTCTCTCTTAGGAGGCAATTCAGGTAGTTCCTCTAGAAATACATCTTGGAACTCTTGCAAGATAGGATAGTCATTAAGACTAGAAGGAGAGTCTAAGTCTTTTGCATAAGCTACATAGATTGTACACCCCTTCTTCTGGGCTTTCTTCATTTGCATGGTGGATATTAGCCTTAGTTCCAAAGGTTTCTAAATGCCCTTAATAACTGTAGGCATACCTGAATCATCTAAGCATTGAATTGAGTTGTCCTTACAATTCATAATGGCCCTATGCTCAATAAGCCAATTTATGCCCAAAATAACATGATAAGATCCTAAAGGAGCGACATAAAGGTTAACTTGTGTTTGAAAATTTGGAAAATCCAAATTGCTACATGCTAGACACTGCTCAACCCTACGCTTTGTCCTATTGCCGTATTCAACCATCCATGGTTCAAATAAATAACCAACTCTAACAGATAACTTTGAAACAAACTTAGGATCTATAAAACATTCAGTAGCTCCAGTATCAATTAAAACAAAAACATCATGTCCATAGAGCTTACTAGCTATCTAAATAGGAGCTACCTGAAAATATGCTTGACGATGATCAACCGCTACATGAATCTGGTGCTGCACCTAAGGAGCTTTACCCTCTCTCTGAGTCATACTTTGAGGACAATATGCAACATAATGATTACCCCCATAATTGAAACACCCATTTCTCAGTCCTTTCTTGATTTTAGTTCTATTCCTCCAGTTGTTTCCTTTCCTTTTATTCTCATACCTGTTGTCATTTCTGTTCTGATTCTGATTTTGAGGATTGTTATTGTTTTTGCTTCCATTTCCTTTTCCTTTACCTCTCAAGTTTCGCACTTGTTGACGTCTATTGTTCCTTGATTTATCATTGTCATATTTCCTCTTCAATCATTGTGAACCATTATTTCATTGGGAGAATTGAATTTCCAATACCCTTTTTAGTTTCTCCTCCTACGGTAGTGCCTTCGCATAAGCGAACTCGATAGTTTTGGGTTCATGCATCTCAAGCTCAGATCCAATCTCTGGATGTAAACCGTAAATGAACTTACGTGTCTGGAAATGTTCATCTTGTAGATATTGAGGAACATATTTCACCAAATGGCTGAACTTCTCATGGTAATCGGTTACTGACAAAACCCCCTTAATCAGTTTCTGGAACTCAGACACTTTCTTGTCATAATACAACTATGGCAATCATCGCTTCCTGAAGCAGACAAGGAAATCATCCCAAGATATCTGACCTGGTTGTAACTTCTTTTTGGCCATTTCATTACTCCACCGTGTAGCAGCTTCTCCAATCAGCTCGAAAGCTCCCCATAATGCCCTTGACTATCCTGAAAGATTCCAAACATGGAAATACTTTTCCATGGATATAATCCATGCCTCAACATCATTTCCTATATTATTTCCATCAAAGGTAGGTGGCGTGACCTTTTTAAGGTCCTTGCTCAATTCCTTAGCAATATGGTCATTATTCAAATTTCCAGCATTTTCCCCAATATCAACATCTCTCTTACGGTGTTCCTCATTCATCCTATCCTCTTCTTCTTTCCGAAGAGCCTCTAGCTTTGATCTTCCACCTGTTTCCTTCGAGCTTCATCATCCTGATTACCCTCATTCTATTTGCCCCTTAAGTCATTTTCAATGTCATTCATTCGATCATTTTGCTGCTGCAAAATGTTCCTTTATTCAGCTAGGAGGGATACAATTTCATCAAGCCTTTGATTCAGAATACCATTTTGTTCATTACTGTTTCCAGCTCGGCCACTATTTTGGGTCTGCATGATGACAGTCTTTTCTGGACCATGCACAAACACAACTTCAACATAGAAGACGTAGGCCCTAGGGTTTAAACACAACTCTGATACCACATGTAAAGACCAATTCTACCAAATTAAGAAAGCAACATATCATAAGAAAAATATGCTTCCAGTCTTGTGCCAGACTTGCACATATATAAAAAGACCAAACTCGATTACACCTGGGTGCTGCCAGTGCTATCAATAAACTAAGGCACAAGTCTTATACGGTAGATGAAGAATGAGAAACAAGGACACAACATGAAATAATTGGAAGAAAAATATAGGTACAACCTTGTGAAAAGTCAAGAACAAAAAGGAGGTTGCTGCAAAGGAAGAATAGGAAAGCACAAGACAAATTCACTATCCCAGACAAGGTCCACATGAAGAACACCCAAAACTGGAAATAAAGAAATCGACAAGTTTCTAGAAATAAATATCATTGCCAGTCAAATTATCAGAACAAATAACTAAAAGAGGAACCTAGATAAGATAATTGCAGTAAGATGAGAGCAAATAAGGCCTCTCCCTAGACTTGCTTCTTCTCCAACCGATTCCTTTCTATTCTCGCATCTTCCTTGCTGTGCAACCCCTGATGATTCTGCTTCTTTCCCACTACTCTGTGTTTTTTTCTAATCCTCTTTCTACTTCCCTTTCTTTGCTATTTCTTTTTCCCTCCTTTCTAACATGTGTTGTGTGTCTTCTTCAATCTGCACTTTCCTTTTTAATCATTTATTACGCACTACTCCATTCCATTAAACTCGCACTTCTCCTGATAATACTTACGTATTCTCTCCCTTAAACTCCAACTCTCCTTAGCTAAATTTACCACTTCTTCCATTTGAATCTGAACTCCTCTCCATTGAGGCTAGCCAACTGCAGTCAACTGAAAGATAATAAAGAGTCTCCTCTCCTACGCACCTTGATGCCCAGATTAACACCGAGAAAAAGGGAAGACTCTCCACTTACTCCTCCCATCGTGCCAGCATGATAAGTATAAATCAAAAGTTCAAAAACAATCACAGAAACATTCAACTTTCTCTATCCATCAATTGAAAGTAATTATACTTCTTAAGCAATATTTAAAATTGAAATATCTAAACAAAAAAATGAACAAACACTACGACCATACTAACACAAGATTACATTTTTTTCTCAACACTAATTTAGTATATATAAATAATTCACATCATTAAATTTCTTCATAACCAGATTAAAAATAACTGGTGGTGTGTGCATGTAGACATATAATTTCAGACTCAACCATACCGAGGAGCTAGGCTCCCCTACCTTGACCACACCCCCATCCTCATATCCCGTCAACTGTCAACAGATGAACACTCAAATTTTGATTAGTAGGTTAGTTCCCAAAAAACTTATAACCAAATCAACTTGAAAATCTTTCATTATGAGCATGCATAATCATACCAAAAAAATATGATATATTTATCAACATATAAAACACATTTAATCATTTTCGACTTCCAATTTATCATTCTTAAAAAATTAATTAATTTACCTTTAATAAAATTAGCAAAGCATCTACAAATAAATTTATTCCTCTAGGGTCGCCAAAACTTGACCAAGTCAAAAAGTCCACACTAGCCGCAAAACAACTAAAAAGTCATAGGTCTACAAAGTCAGTTATGACAACACTTCCACACACTACATGTAAAATATTCTAATCAATCTCATTTGTACGACACAATGCAATCTCCTTCATATGAAAAGAAAATCCTTTCTTCACACGACAACCAACATGAAAAAAAAGTCATTTCTTCCTATAGAAACTCCATCTACCCAATGCACAATAGTTGTTCCTACTGGTGGTAACACAAATTTATTTCTGCCCTTTTAAGAAACTATTATGTGTTGTTCATACAGTGACGGTGTTATCCTTATCCCACACAAAAATCTCTTCTTGTACACCAACAAGAAACAATTGTATGGTCACACCCCTTCTCCATACTATGACACAACCCTGTACAATTGAATTCCCTCTCTGTACAATAGCAACAATGGCTTGCAATTTTCTTGTGAACATAATTCCTTTTAGTATGGTGGTAGCTATGGTAGGTAAAAATTTTCGTATGAATTGTCTATTTTGGGTTTGTTTTTCACTATGGGTGCCAACTTTCCTACCGAGTCGCCCAAGTCTCTTACACTCACTCCTTCCAATGGTCAATAGAAATGCACACCATGCCCCTTTTGTAGTTTTAGTTGGTCCATTATATGGGGCTTTTATTTTAAATTTTTGTCTTCTAGTCTTGGAACTAATTCTAAAGTCTGATTTTTCTCAATCTAATTTAATTCTTCTTCCTTTTCTTGAATCCAACTTTCATCTTTAGTGGCATCAATATTTTTTTTTGTTTCTAATTTATTTCCTCCAGTATTTTGTTAGTTATTATTTGATTCTCTTAAGGGACCTTTAGAAGATTAATGACTAATTTTACCAAAATTAAAATATTTGAAGGATAACTTACCTTTGTATTTGTGAATGCCCTTCTTTAGTTTCCTCACAAAATTTTCTTCTTCCTCATCTAAGCCATTTATGTGATTAGATGTATCATTCTTCTCCTTCTTATTGGCTTTGAAAGATGCTTCCCTTTTTGAACCTTCCTCATCAAACTCTCTCCTTTCATAAGCAGTGAGTGAACCATACAATTGATCCATTAAAAAATTATATAAATCCCTAGTTTCTGTAAGAGAATACCCTTTATGATTGTAATATTTTTGGAGAAATTTAAATACCCTTTGTACTAAAATTGCTTCTTTCAGTTCTTCACCAAGACATTTGATAGTATTGACCACTTCAAGCTTTCAAATTTACCTCTATAGATTTGTAGGTTAGCTTTCTTTACTTTAGTAACTCCTTCATAAATACTTGTGAGATTTTTCCACACACCCTTAATAGTGAAACAATGCATTATCATCACAAGTTTGGAGTCTACTAATCCACTCATAATAACATTCTTTGCTTTAGAATTATTCTCATATTCCTTAATCTTAGTTGGATCAGTTGGAGGTGCAATATGAGTGTAACCATCTTTAACTAATTTCCAAATACCAAACCTTAAAGAGGTCGGTTGGACTTCCATCCTTAATTACCAAAAATTCTAATTTGTTCCATCAAACCTAGGTGCCTTGTAAGAGAGAGAACCATCTTGTTCTTGTTACCTAGTTTTTCTTTCACCTCAATCAGGTAGAACTGGAACAACATTTGCAACTAAAGATAAAAAGTTACATATTTGATCATGCTAAGTGATTTTTATTCAACAAAATGCTATCAAATGAGTTTTAGTTCTATTATGAAAATGCTTTTTACAAGAGAGAAGATTACACAACTTTGTAAAAAATTGCTATCTTTTATTTATAATTTCAAAAGTATAGCATCCCACACAAGCCATGGGAGTAATTGATTCAATGCAATATAAGTTGTAAAATATACATTTGAAAAAGGAAAAAATATGAAAGGAATAGGGATCCTTTATTACCTAAATGCTGAACCCCAAGGTTGAATTGCCACATCTTTAACTCCTTCCACTTGGTTGCTCTAGAAGTTTCTTTGCTATCCCATAAATATCTGCAAGAGATGAGAAAATTTGGTGTTAGATCTTGGGATGTCTATTCTCTCCATATACAACAACAACAAACATTGTAATTTTCTCTCATAAGACATCAAATTATTTTTGCAGTCATCACATATATCAAGAAAAAACAAAAGATCATCATCAATATCTATTTAATTATGAACTTTATTATTTCATCTAACATGTTTGTTCAATTGTGCAAGTTCTTATCATTCATAATAGTGATTTGATGAGTTCACTATCATAAATGACAAATATATTCTCAATAGAACTACAATGAGTAAAAAAGCACTGATTCTATGCATAGAAATAGTCACAAAGATTGTTCAAAATATAATCTAAGAGTGTCAATTCATAAAATAGTGATAATCATATGATGTGTAAAGAATCCGTTGTTATGTTAATGCAATATAGAATATTCAAGAAATAGAGAAATCAACGTCATCATAGTCAATAAAAGAACATGTGACTTTTCTAAGGAAAAGATATAGTTATGAGCTGGTGCAAGACAATGACACACAAAAAGATCAAGAATGGTGATTTTTAATAATACACTGAAAATAATTCCATTACTATTGCATGAGAGTCATAATTAAAAGTGGCATGAATAAAGTGAAAGAGACAGATCATCAATTATTGACATAGAACATGTAATGGTGCAGATAATAGAAAGAGGATCAAGACCATGGTAACAATGAATAAAATGTATGCAAGAGGTAAATAAATTATTCACAATGCTTCAAGATAGGGAAATCATATTGTCAATACAAAGCATTGCCTTCCAACCAATGAAAATGACGTGGCAAAAGAAACAATGGATAGCATTATTCCATGGAAGGATAAGGCAAGTGTGTTCAATGTGTCCATAAGTCTAATCAATATAGTGATGAGCCATGTTTTGAAGTGGAATAACATTAAAACTATAATAGTGATAATATACGAAGACAATGTTTCAAATGCATACCAATGACATGGACAATGATATAACACACAAGGCATCATGGTCACGACAAGGGCATGAGTATCCATAAAAAGTATGAATAAGATACATCATTGTTGTTGAAGGTCACCAAGATGTATTATTGTTATAAGAACAATGTGAGATCAATAACAGTAAGTTTATTGTGCTGAAGGGATTCAAAGCAGTGAGAAGGGATGTTCAGAGCACATGACAAGGTTCCATAAGAGAGACAATGCAATACTTTCAAGTATTCAATGAAAATGATGATGAGAAAAATTGAACAACAAAGGCAGTGATGTGGTGCTAAGAGATCATTGAACATCGAGAAAGGGGAATGCTTTTCAAGTGAGGCAGTCAAGATAGTCATAAAGAAGACGATAGTGAACTAGAGGAAGAGATGGTTGTGTTATTAATTGTAATGACAATCTTCATGTCAAAATGATAGTTCATGTAAAGGAAAAAATTGAGATTATGTATAGCAGTATGACAAATAGTAGTCTACATGACCTCTTGATAGATGCCAATGATTTCATGAGGAAGAGAGTAAATATGAGATGCGACCACAATGTAGAAAATATAAAAGATGTATTCGTGCAGTCCTACAGAGGAAATGTAGAATAGTTACTAGTCATGATGGGCTATGAACATGATAATACTAATAGTTATCTTTGGGAAAGTGGAAAAGATAATAGCTACAAAAACACGAAGAAAATGCCAGTTTCAAATGGTAAGCTGTCAAAGAGAACCAAGTCACAAGATTTGACAATGATAAAATGATACTCATAAAGTGATTGTCGTCAAGTTTGGGGATAATTTTTTAAAAGTATATGGTTTTATAAGCCTACCATAATAGGTTCATGGGTGTGTTTAATAAAACCAAATATAAGAAGCATAATAGGCAGAGAAAATTTGCAGTCCAAAGAAGAAAGAAAGTATGGAATAAAAGAAGTTACCAAGTTTTTCCTTGATGTACACATGATCTATAATGAAACAACTCCACAAACCCCATGAATCTTCCAAATGCAAGAAACCATGGTGACACCCCCATAACAGTAGAGTGGAACAACAAAAAAATGAATGAAATATGAAATGAATAGTTGGGGTTTATTGTTAGGATTTTGTTTTTCCTTAAAGTGGTTGACTACCACTTAGGCATTTTTGCCTTCATTTTAAAACATTTTATTCATAACTAAATGTTTTTTTCTTTTTATTTTGCATCAAACTTGAATGTAAAAAAATATTACTAAAGTGATGTTGTATAATTCACTTTAAATATTGTATATGGTGCAAAGATAATGAAATTTGTTTTGAAGTATGATTAAAAGGGGTATAGTTGAGGATTTATGAGAAAGTGCCAAGCATATAGGGGATGTTGGAGAAGTTTAAAAACAAGTTGGAGGGAATATAGGAGTTGTTTTGAATCAATTTTGAGGTATTTAAAGTATTTTCAAATGCCTTTATGGTAGAAGTTAATGCATGAATTTTTCTTTATTCATAAGCCTTTTTAGATTTGTTTAAGGGGCTAAAATATAGACTTTATTATTGTGCACAACCAAGGAAGTTAGAGGTTCCTATTTTTGTGTAGCTACTTGGAAAAGCCTAAAGTAACTTCAAACTTCATTTTTTGGGGGAGTTCTTGGCATTCTCATGCTATATTGTAATTTATTTTTTGGTGGTTCTTTTGGTAGAAGATAGTATTTGTAACTCATTTACAAACATGTATATTAGTATTACACACTTGGAGATCAATAAAGTTGAGCAAATTTGCCTTCTCAAACTCTGTTATGTTGTGTGTGTTTAAGTGATGAATGCAATTAGCACCTTTATATATATATATATATATATATATATATATATATATATATATATATATATATATATATATATATATATATATATATATATATATATATATATATATATATATATATATATATATATATATATATATATATATATATATATATATATATATATATATATATATATGTGTGTGTGTGTGTGTGTGTGTGTGTGTGTGTGTGTGTGTGTGTGTGTGTGTGTGTGTGTGTGTGTGTGTGTGTGTGTGTGTGTGTGTGTGTGTGTGTGTGTGTGTGTGTGTTTGTAGGTTGTGAGTTGTGTTAGTGATGCAAATAATTTTAAGTTGTGAAGAAATTATATTTTTCTTGCTAGGATTGTGAGTATCATAGCCTTCTATGTTGATGCAAAAGCCTATGAATCCCTAAGTTGTGCATGTAAAATCTTTGTTGTTGATTAAAATTTGTGTAAAGTTAGTTGTGCAAGTCTTTGGTAATCATTTGGTGCATCACCCTTAGGAAGTAGTTTTATTTTCATGTTTCCTTCTTACATTTCCCCAATAAAAGTATTAGTTTAGTTTGTTTTAGGTGAACACTATAAGATCCATCTTACTTTGGAGGTTAGCTTCCATTATCTGAGCCCACGATCAGGGAGGATTTCTAATGTTTTACCAATAGGATGAGTTTACTCAGCATGGGTGCACTATTAGGTGGAAATAGTTTCATCCCTGACCTTCTTCAATTTGTTGAGATTTCTTACAAGGAACCTCACTCTGATACCAATTGTTGGACATACTAGTATGGGGGGGGGGGGGGTGGTGGTGGGGGGTGAATTAGTATACAATTATAATTAAATTTCTTTTAATCCAAACATTTCTTCATTAACATTTAGGTCAATGGTATTGAAATCTAGAACAAAACATTCAACACATTTGCAAATGAGGACACTACATTTGCACATAAAACCCAATAAGGGGGAAAACCATAGTGAACAAGCTATTGTAAAAATCTAACATCACAAAATATGACAATGTTGCAATAGAATCTATGGTCTACAACCCAAATGAAGCTACAACTCCCTAAAATTAAATTTTGTGGCAATAACAAAAGAAGTTCACTAGTCCCCACAAGATAGAAAACTTGCAAAAGAGAGGGTACCTCAAAGAAATCAAGTAACAAGAAATGATAGTCAATATTGACCACAATGCCTTTGTTCAATACTATTAGCTACTTTTGGCTCACTACCACTAGCACCCTTAAATTATGAATGTTGTTTCCTTTGGCTCATTGTCTCTCGCATGCTTCAAAATTATCCTTTGCTCTTTTTGTGTTCACAACTACCTTGCAACAAGTTTGATCTCCCATAGATATCCTCTGCAAGCATCACAAATATTTCTCCAAGTTGGCCAAGAAGAAACATGTAGTCATGAATCGTGCATCAAAAACTCAGCCCCAAAACATCTATGAAGAAAGGGAAACAATTGCATCCCAAACAAGAAGCTTAAAAAAGGATATAAATTCATTGAACACATCTCTACATTGGCACAAATATCATTGTGTTGGTCCAAATATTCCAGGTCATCCCAACATGCGAGAGAGCAGAAACCATCATGTGAAGCACCAACACATATTACATGACTTTCAACAACATTCCCATAAACCTCTTTTAACCAATCATGCTAAGGAGAGTTGAGACCAAAATATAGATACTGAACCAAGCATCATAGACAACTAGAATACACATTTTTTGAGATAAATCATATAAAATACACCTCAACGCTTGAAACTTGAAATTAAGCAATATATAGGCAAATTAAGCTATTCCTCAAAACCTTAGTACAAAATATGTTAATGTAGAGAGATGTAGAGAATCCCACTGACTCATCCTGATAGACAACTAGTCAATCTACTTTTCTACAAGCTCTAGACCCTTTAGTGGTGATATTGTGCCCAACAATTAGAATCATACGTACTTAAAATCTCCATCCCACTTCCATATTGCAAAGTTGTATCCTTGAATGCAGAGCAATGCCATAAATTCTACACAACCTAGCTTGACCATTACTTAATTGATAGGCATTATACATAAACTTTAGAAGATAAGGTTCAATAAATAGTTTTTCTTTATCTCCAGTGAGCGCTTTTGAACTGTTGACATCAATGGAAACATATGCAATACGAGAAATTGTGGGAGAGGGTTAGGTCCATTTGTATCACAAGGTGTAATATAGAGGCTACATCTTAAAATATATTAACAAAGTATATACACAAATCTATGCCAACAACCCTATAAAGGAATCAAATGTTGATTCCTCTTGACTTTTATGAAATTCCCGATTTGATAAAATAATTAATGTGAAAATGATATAAACTTTTATTATTTAATATATATAATTGACAAATATAAACCTATACACATACGGGTGACCTTATTCTCATAGATTGGAATTGATATCCATGGTCATGAATATCATGCATAGATTTCAGCTAGTCTCTAACTTTTAAATTTTTATTAATTTGATGTTTCATTATCATGTTTTTATTTTTTATATAGGTAAAAGTGAGTTTTTGAAAGGGAAAAAACCCTTTTATATTAGGAAAACCAACAATTAAGGAAAAAAAACCCATGACAAGTAGAACTACCTATTGTCACATTAAATTGTAGTGTCCTACAAGATTTGGTCCAAGATTCTAATGATAATAAGACTAATATCAAGGTGTGGGACCTTGTAGATGAGTTAACTCTAGAGAATGTCAAATTCCTCTCTAACCTATAAGATGTAGTAGCATTGGTCCAACCCAAAATTGAATAAAACTATAATTACTCATATTCTACTAATTGCTAGGGAAAATGGTAAAAAATAATGCATGATATGGAAGGGGTGGTGATGCACATAAATTAAAAGTATTTCTTTGTACTTTTTACAACATAAGAAATCAATTAAACTGATGAAGGGGACACACGATTATCTATTTCATGACTTTTGAAGATAAATATGAAGGTCAATGGGTTCAAAAAATATTAAAAGGGGAGAAATGATCCACAAACAACCCCTAAAATAGATTTTGCACAACATACATGCACAAAAAATAGAAACAACCACACACTCAAAGAGGAAATAATATTTGTACAATATGAAATTGTGAGAAGAGGTCAATTTTTTTTATTGATTTAGTTGCATCAAGCTTGTTATAATAACAAAGATACAAAACTACATGTATCTTTAGAGAACAAAAAAGAAAAACACTTATGTAATTGAGACTCAATGGCCTACATGTTTCTTAGAAACAAGAACCAAAACTAGATAGATATGGAAATTCAATATGAAAATCTTAGCCACCAACAAAATCAATGAAACATAGACATGTGTAAATTGTAAACTTAGATGGGTGATCAAGGAGGTGCAATAAGACATCGTTGGGACTTTTCTATATCCTATCATTGATTATTTTTGAGTTTGAGTGTACAAAGGATTAAGACCACTCACAAAATCCATGATTTCGGAAGAAAGTTTTGGAAAAAAGGTTCCTAGATGTAATAAATAGAGTAATGATATCATTTTCCTCCTAAAATATATTCCAACAACATTTAAGACCCTTTTGTAGCTCCCATGGATTGAGATATGGTTTTTGCAAGAGTCATTATGCATTCATAGGATTTCTAAGTAAAAAAATGTCTACTAGAGATATCATTGGAGTTTTAGGCTTGGAATTTTCATTATGCTAAAAAAAAACATTAAATATTTTTTGACCTTGAGGATCCCTATCATGCATTATGCCTCCAACCATTCACACAATGTCTACCGTTAGGCTTATAAGAAGAACATGACCATTTTTGATACCCTAGTAAGATAAACCTTTTTGCTAATGAAGAAGGGAAAAATGTGCCACATTGAAAGCTCAACCTCTAATTTTTCACCATGTATTTCCAATGATTTTTGAGCTACTTGTGAATTTTGAGCATCTTTTACATGCACTTCTCTATTTGTAGACTCATTAAGATAAAGTATCATTCTTGTGTATGGTTTTTACACATTTTATTATGTATTATTTTCTACATGCATTGTATTATAAAGTGTCATTAGGGGGGAGGGGTTGTTTAGTGCCTTTGATTTTCCATCACACCTTTGTAAAGTAAGTGTCCCTCCATGGTGGCATTTAATCCTATTGATTCTTGTCCTGTGTGTGTGTTCATTGGTTGCATAAATTATTTCAATTTAAAGTATTTTCTTGTGCACATTCACTTTATCCTTCATGCACTCCTTGGTGACACACAGTTTTAATAGATTTCCATCTCTCTCTACATTGTCAATATTATAGGGGGGGGGGGGGTCTACTCTTGGTGCTAATGCTTCCTTAGTTTCACTTTAGAGAAAGCTATGTATTCAATATTTATTTTTGTGTACTAGTTGGGTGCATTGGTTATATTTCAATGAGATGAAGCTTTTACCATATAGACACTCTTGCATTCTACTTTTGTGGTGGTGACTTATCCTTAGTTGATCAGTTCTTTAGACTATTTGCACCTGTATTTTTGAATAATAGTTTACCCTTGCATGGTTGAGTAGTATCATTGGGGTCAGTCATACAAATTCACGTGCCATATGTGTCTTTGACTAATACATGTTTTGCCTTTTCCTATCATCTTTTCATTGTTCAAGTAGTGTTCTTTGGGACAATTATGCAGGTTCTCATTTTATTGATCTTGATCATCATCTCGGTCTCATAGGAGATTCTTAATTCAACGTTGTAGTGGTTATAATTTGACAATTTTTTGCAATTTCATTATGCTTTTAGAATGTTATTAATGTTCCTATTCTTTTTTGGAATATTTTATTAGAGGCTTCTTAGTTCTTCATTCTCTTTCTCTCTTTTTCAGAGAAATTTTCTCCCATAGATTTTTTCTCCTTTTCTTCAGTTTTGAGAGATTTCTTTTTTGTACTGGGTGCCTCATTAGGCCTTTTTTTTGTTGAGACCCACTCTTGCATTTCATGATTAGATTTTATTTTCTCGATAAGTTTTACTTGGGTGCCGGGGGGGGGGGGGGTCATGTTCGAGCATGCATTTTTGTATATTTTTGCATTTCATATTTGTGCACATGCTCATGCATAGTTTGAGCACATGCATGCTTAGCTTAAGTTCAGTTAATGGAGCTTTAGTTGAGCCTACTTTGGTCTAGTCAAGCTTTAGTTTTATTTTCTATCTTTTTTAGCTTTTCCTTAGTTTTAGAGGACTTTCTTTCTAGAAAGAAATCCTTTGTGCATTGTAATTCTCATTATGTAATCATTTATTTTGAGAAATAGAACGATTCTTTCTTGTTTCTCTCCTTGTGAAAGGTGTTTTTGTTTTTATGTTTAATCTTATAGGTGCTCGTGTTGTAAAGTTTAACAACTATTAGTAAATATGTCAATAAACTAAAACATGCCTCTAAAATTCTAGGTGATTCTTCATCATAATAATATAGATTATTGTAGAAAGAGTGACACTTGTATGAATAATTTATATGTAAATTGGTGGAAAAATAAGATGCATTTAATTAATAATTCATAAAATAATTATGATTTGGCCCCTTGATGGTTGTATTCACCAAATTTGAATTTACAGAATAGAAAATCCACCGATTGGAAAATATTCACCACTAAGAAAAACCTATTGTAACCCCTATATCTACCTTTACCATCCCTTCTTTCCATAATAGTTTTTGACCAACCCTACCACAACCTACCTATTCCTCTTCAACTAATCTAGTTTTGTACAATATCCTCCATCACATATGGAAGTTACAATTAAAGTTAAATCCATTCCCATAGGTTTCATGATTTTAGCATAGACTTCCATGTAGTCCTTCTCATTAGTTTATTCATTCCTTAGTTGCCCTTAACTTCACTATTTATGGTGGTAAGTGTGGCCCTAAATCACTTCAAATTATCTAATGTTAGATGTGTGAATTTTTTTTAAAAATAATTGTACCTTAACTAAATTATTACCTCATATGTTTAAGGAATGTACCCTTGAGTGGTTATTTTCTCTTCCCATGGTTCTATTAGGTCCTTTAATATGTTAGAACATGCCTTTATTTGTCAATACCTATTCTAAATTAGCTTGGATATGAATTTACCTTGTACACTATAATCAAGGAGGCAATGAGATGGTAAGTGAATTCATGTTTTATTCTCAATCTATCCTCACTAAGATACATCATAAAATTTTAAACATTTAGATTCAAAGAGCCTTTGTGGAGAACCTTCTCCCTTTCATCATGGAGAAATCAAATTATTTTAAATGTGCCAAATTTCCAACTTGTGTGATACACTTAGAGATTGTAAAACATAAATGGAGAAAGTGAAACATTTGTCTAATGATTTGGTCACTACCCCTAATTATTCTTCTTTAAAAATTGCTTTTGTGACTATAATAGGGAAAACTCAAATGACAACATTAACACTTGCAATATATGCATCTTCCTTGATTCTAGTTTTTCCACCTCATCCCACACCAAGTAATTTAATACAATTTTATTATGCCCTTGCTATTTGCCAATTTACTAAATTAGAATAAACATATTACTTGATCATGACATAAATTATGAAGGCAAATCTTCTTACACTCCCTTATATAAAACCTTTTGATCCCTATCTTTTCTCACTCAATGATATTATTTTACATAGTTTTTCCAATACCACAACATTCTTAGACATGTTATAGAGATGCACAACATTAAAATATAAGGTCTTGGGTATAACTAATTCAAACAAGGTACATATGGAATGACTTAATGACAGAAGAAACATGACATTTTCATGGATGGAGGGCTCAATAAGGAATATTTGACCAAAAAAAAAAGTAAATTCTTAAACAAGTACATGATAGAATAGAAAAAAATCATAGTCATGGATTGATTTATTCTTCTGAAAATATAATTACAAATAAACTTTAATGAGATTGATACATTGAAGGTCTCAAATATTTGATAACAAAATAGTTCTATTGAAATCTTGTAGAGTTCAACTACTCTATAATTATAACATGAGCAACCTTTGTAAACTTGACCTTTTGATCTTCGCTAGCTCTAGAATCAACTATTCCTAAATGATATTGTAAGAATTTTCCTAAGGCAAATAATAAAAATGCCAAGATCTAGAAGCTCAATTGATAGCACAAGAGAGATAGGAAAAATGATGATCAAATTATTGATTCAATATTGATGATGTCTCAACTCAAAAATGCTTGTCGAGTTAACCTTGAACCCCATGATAAATAAAAAGTGTATAGTACTTGCCTAATTAGTCAGCACAAACCAACTTTTCTACACCATGTGCTAAAATGAAATGCAAACTCCTAGGTGTCTCAATGAAAAACTAATATGTAATGCATTATCCTAACTAAACTTAAGTAAAGTGTAATTAGAGATATTTAATTACACCAGCACCCCCCCTTAAGTGCAACTTAGGGGAATGCACTTAAGCTCACAATGCTAGATGACAATGTATGATGGGTCCCGACTACTAGGCCATGTTAGGTACCCATGTACAATATGAAAAAGAAAAATATATGCAATGCAATTTCTCTCATAAAGAGGAGAAAGAGAGAAAACCTCATAAGAAAAACCCTTCCCCAAAAAGAGAGATGAGAAATACAAGATGCATGGATGGATGGAGTAATCACGACCCCCCATTACGACATACATCATGTATATACAATCAAGAATCCCCCCATAGGAAGGAAATAAGGAGACATGATATCTCACCCATAATGAATAATCTCCTCCAAGGATGGTGAGTGCTTGAAGGAAAAACATAGTCTAATGCCTACAAACAACATTTCTCCCTTTAGGAAGAAGATACACCAAGTGTAAATGCAAGAAGGTTTCCCATTGTGGATAGGAAGAAGAAAGGGAAATCCAAATGAAGTATGATGTCTCTAAAGTATGATCACGTGTCGCCATGTCCTTGGTTGATGAAGATGCCACTAACCAATCAAGAACATATCCAATAGAAGGTGACAAGCAAGGAGCTAATGGTAATTGATCCATTAAGAATTTGGATCAAACTCCAAAGACAAAGATGCCTCCTCAAATGAAGAAGTAGGAAGAGAAGCAAAGAATCCCCCCCCTCAATATAGAATGTACACCCATGATAGGTGCACCTGGATCAATGTAGAAACTACACCAAGAAAAGTGAATGACGTTCCTCCCTTTAGGAAGAAATAATTCCACAGGTGTATGAATGAATCCTCCCCAATCCCTAGGAAGAATCCTCAATATGTATGAAGTCTCAGGAAAATGAATTGGAATCTCCAACACATGAGTATGATCACCCTAAACCATGCAATGTGACATCTCAAGTGAAGTTTGAGACTCATAAAAACCAATCTCCAAAGACTCAAATGTCTTCTTTGAAGATAAAGAGACCTCCTCCAAATGTTGTATCAAAGAATTCACAATCATGTCAAACTTGAAAGAATGATCAAGTGAAGAATGAAGATGAGGGTTATAGTGTTCCCTTTCAAAAACTGAAGAATGATCATCCTCAACAAAGAGAAGATGAATTTTACCAATGATATCTCCCAAATCTTCAATGTAGGACTCCACAAACAAGCTTGCAATGTCTATCAAGTAGTCATCCCAAGGAGCTGTAACTAGAAGACAAGGAATATCCTGTTGTACTGAATCAAAAACATCAATGGTTGGAACATTACAAGAATCATCAGGAGAGCCAAGAGGAGTGATATCAATAGGAGAAGTAGGAGATACAATTGGAGATTCTATATCTTTTGGGAGTGGAGGAACATGTGGATCTCCATACATTTTTCGAAGAAAGGTCCAAAGATTAGGACTTGTCTTTGTCTGATCTTCGCAGTCATCAAAGGAATGCATAACATCCATATCCATATTCTAATAGATAACACAAATAACTTTTTCCCAAGAATCCAAATCATAAGGAGGACTAGTAGGTCTGTGCTCATAGAAATAGGACAATAGATTATGCTCACTAAGATGAGTGAGAACCAATTCACTCCATTGCTTATAGTTTCCTCTTGTCAATCTAATTAAACCATCCATGATGCACTTCTCACATGAAAAAATGAGATCTGAAAATCAACGCACCCCCCCAAAATGCAATGAAATAAATAACCCCCCCAAAAGAGATGATTTTGACACTATCTATTTAGTATGTGTACAATTGCCACTTACCAAAATGGACCAAAGTGGACTTCTGATTTCAATGATTACAACTATAGAAATAATGCTATAGAAGACTCAAACAAATAAGACACAAGATCACTCAAGGATTCAACAAATTACAAGTGTCAAATATAGGCCAAAATAGAACAAGTGCAGAAAGTACTATGTCTACTCAAAATTTCTCCAAACTAATACCAGATCTAGAAAGTAGACAAAAAATTATGCACTTTAAAAAAATGACATCTGAAAATGTGTCCATATGAGCCCGAACGAAGCCTCTAAAATTGTAAAAATTGAGATTTGTGATTTTTAGAAAATATCAAGAATAAAGATTAGATTCCACCCACACCATTGTGTAGATTATGAAATTCTACCCCAAAACAAAAAAAAATTGCTCGAAAAAAGGAGTCCGGATGATGGAGATATCGATGTTTGAAAATCGCCTCTGAAATTATTTTTTTTGAATCATTGCTGCTGCACTTCCAAAAATCAAATAGGTCTAGATTTAGCCTTAGATGTCTGATTTGGATGAAACAAAAGTCGATTTAGAGGTTTTTTTATCTTCTCAATGTGATGCCAACCTCTAATTTATATCAGCAAGCTCCAATTTTGACCTACAACAAAATTTTCTCCAAATAGGCTATACAATGACACTCCTATGACTCTGATACCATGTAAGAATTTGCCTAAGACAAAGAATGAAAATGCCAAGATCTAGAAGTTCAATCGATAGCACAAGAGAGATAAGAAAAATGATGATCACATGATTGATTCAATATTGATCAAATAAAAAGAGATACAATTGATTAAATACAAAGTAGATGTGTTTGAATATATAGGCAATGCATGATAACTAGGAGATATGCAAGTGATAACCTATCACCTAGACATGGTGTAATCACATGTTCACCAAAGGTGGATCATCCTCCATTGTACAACAAAGTATGTGCAACAATGAGATGATGATAATGTGATAAGAGCACTAAAGGTGAATCTCACACCTAAAGTGAAAATTCTCCTACACCATGTGCTAAAATGAAATGCAAACTCCTAGGTGTCTCAATGACAAATTACCATATAATGCATTATCCTAAGTAAACTTAAGTAAAGTGTAATTATAAATATTTAATTACACCAATAGATATCAAGTATCCTCTTATATAGATGGTTGTAAAATAATATGCATGAAATAAAAACGTATTGTGTTGAGGCGAATGTGATAATCTCAACAATCCTAAAATTAAATGATTTGATTTCTATTAAACCTTGATATTGGGTGCAATACCTTAGATAATGCCTCAGTACATTAGTAACATGTAGATTCACATTTGATGCGTGTTGAACTAAAAATCCCCAAATTCAATTTACTTTCTAGTACAAGATTCAAATATTTTTTCACAATTTCTAATCAATAATTTAATATATAATGCAGAGTCTAGTGAAATTCTTGAAGATAAGAAACAAAAACTTTAAGCTCCAAAGTCACATTCAACAAAACCATAAATGATGTACTTTTAAGAACTTAAAATACACAAAATTAAATGGACAACTACTAAATTATTTCCTAACATTTGATTTTAAATATACCACATTAACTAAAATGAAATTTATTGAAAGATAACCCATAAAAAGATTTGAAAAAGATAAAAAAGAGCAGTCTTTCTTGGTGTTGAGCTTGCAAGAGAGGGCCTGAAATGAAAGTTTGAAAAGAGCCCCACCTCAACCACCATTGACTAGACCATCGTAAATCTATTCCATTTGAATTCAATTCATATGAGGCACTCGAATCAAAGGACAATCTTGCTCACTACAGTTAGGATTTCTAATTAAGGAATCCAAGTTATTATAATATGACCACTCTGTAACAATTAACACCGGTAAACTGAATAACTGATTTTTTGGGTTTTTCACAACATTGAAGAAAGAAATTAAGATAGTAGAACGTCCATACACATGAAGGAGCCAACTCAACTAATGAATTTTGAAATATGAGAAGAAAATCCCTGTCAATACATTCGTTCAAATATGCCACCACAGACTAACTCCAACCGATTCATCTTCTTTCTCACGAAAACCCCACTTTCCAATCACACCATGAACCTTATTACCTAATTGAATGCTCTAGAAGATGGCTTCATCTCAGAGTGATATAAGGAGTGGTTTTTTAGCACGCAGAAGTTCAAAATCTGGCAGGAACAACAAAAATTACCACTACAACATCAAGATAAATCATAATAACAATTCCTTGGTCATGTTCAATGCTTCCCATTATTTGTCTGACCACCCAGTAGAGGTGGTGGGAAGAATCAGGGACAACCCAAATCAAACAGAACACCCTGCATTTGAATTGGTGGAAGGACCCAATTCACAGGAGACCAGTTTGAGGGTTAAGACTGAAACAGGTTACAAGGATTTCAGTCTGGATGGCATTTCCATGGCAGAGAAAGAAAACCTAACAAGCTTCTATAAAACATATATTGAAGATAGGGTTTGTGGTATAAGAACTGGTGGAAAATGCACCATTATCATGTATGGACCTACTGGCACTGGTAAGAGCCATACCATGTTTGGAAATGTCAAGGACCCTGGGATTGTGTACAGAGCTTTGTACTGCATATTGGATGGTGAAGGCATTGAAGATGGCCTCGTTAAGCAGAGATTGAGGGTCAAGGTCTCTGTTTTGGAGATATACAATGAGGAGGTTTTTGACTTGATTTCCCCTGGTGCTGCCAATATTGGCTGGTTCAAGAATGGAGGATGCCGGGTTTGAATTCTGCCCCTCTTCCCACCTTGTTTTTTGGTTCATATTTAACGGAATATGAATATGTAAGGGCTCACATTCTTTGGTTATGCAAAGAATGCTACAATAAATTGGAAACACACCCAAATAGCAAGAAGAATGAAGTCATGCATATGATAAAACAATCAATGACTAAGTACTCTTAAAAACAATTGCTGTATCAGTACAACAGCCCATAGAGACAGAATTCAATGAGCGAGATTTACAAGCTCACCATTGACAAATTAAGGTACCATGATAGTACTAGAGAAAGGAGAGAAGGAGATTAGTCACTCCTCCATAAACCCTAGCCTCTTCATGTATCCATAATTACCCTTCCTTATAATAGGCAAATTATAATTTTAGTCCTTAAGACTCTAAATTCATAAATTATGGCAGAGTTTTTTTTGCCAAATCCTCCTCTTCATCTGTTAATGTTTGATACAAAAATCTTTTACACAATTTAATCCAGAAACAGCTTTCTATATATTATGAATTGTTGAAATCTCTTACTATTAATAGGCTAACATTAACTGGTAAAGAAAACGAAAACCTATGTTTTCACTTCCTAAAGGGTAGGAAAACAATGCATGTTTTTAGCTGGTAGTGCCTGCTCTTGAAGGGAAAACCTTGTTTCTGAGAATGCAAAGGTCAGCATGTTGGGGTTTTAACATTTGCGGGGTTGGTTACTTCCTCCTGCAATGAGTATTCATTGGAATGTGTGATTGCCTGGTTGGAGCTTGGCAGCCAAAGTAGAACTCATGACATCCTAATAAGCATATATTAGCTTCAGAGTCCTCAGCCTCACCAGCTTGAGATCAATTAAAGCACAGCTTCAACTAGTGGCACTGACCCCATATACTCAATTTTGATCTGATAGAATGTATTTGTCAATTTTTTCTAACATACTGAACAAAAAAAGCCATAGTTTGTTTGATGAATATGTTTTATGACAAGGATTAAGGATACATTATGAATTCTCACTTGGAGACAGGTGAAATATTCATGTTATGGGTTTAGTATGTAATTCCGTTTGGAATATTTCATATGCTTGATTGAATGCATATGGATGGGCTAAATTCAGGGTTATGTCAGTCATTGCTTCAAATATTATTTAGAAATTTATTGACCATTGCATTTAAATACTTGTAGGCGAAACTGGAAGTAATTGGAAAGAAAGTGAAGAATGCAACTTCCATCTATGGCAGTGAAGCTAAGAAGATTACAAAGGAGGTTTCAAAAGTTGAAAAAAAGAGAATTATTAAGAGCACTCTCATCAATGAAAGAAGTTCCCGTAGCCACTGTCTGGTGAGTATTTTGTCCTTTAGATATGTGCATAATGTGCATTTATACTTACCAAATTATGTAACTTTATGCCTTCAGATCATAATAGATGTGCCTGAAGTGGGAGGAAGACTTGTGCTTGTGGATATGGCTGGATCAGAAAATATAGATCTGGCTGGCTCTGTGGGATCTGAGGCGAAAATGCAGGTTAGATTCTAGTCTATGATTGGATCCTAAATCACACTCTCATGAACGGTTGTGAATTCTCCACTTTGTGAACTTTCAGACAGGTAAAATTAATCAAGGAAACACTGCACTGAAGAGAGTTGTTGAATCCATAGCAAATGGAGACTCACATGTACCATACAGAGACAGCAAACTCACAATGCTCCTTCAGGTACTGCTTCAATCAAATTTAGAACTAATTTAATTTCTGTATTGTTCATTTGTTTTTATCATTATTATCCATCATTCAAGAACTGATACGTATTTTTCAAATATTTGAACCGCTGAATCCTTAGGTCATTCAGTGTCATGATGTAAACATGCATGCAAATCCAGATTTAAATGATGAATTTGTATTTGATAATGCAATAGGATTCCTTTGAGGATGATGGTGCCAAACTTTTGATGGTGCTCTGTGCGAGTTCAGATCCCCAAGACTTACATAAGACCATTGGAACACTAGAATATGGAGCCAAGGCAAAGTGCATTGTTAGATTACCCAATTCGCCTCCACTAAAGAATAAAACCAAGGCCATGGGATTGGACTCTGTTATGCTCCAGACTAGAATTGTGGCCATGGATGAGTATATTTTGAAGCTTCAAGCAGAAAATAAGTTGAAAGAGCAAGAAAGGCAAACAGTGCAAAGAAAATTGGGACAGGAGGAGGAAGAAGTTGCTCAATTGCGGATGAAGATTGAAGAAATGGAAAGAATGAAGGAGGAGGCAGCGGCGCAAATGCAACTCAAGAGTGAAGAAAACATCAGATTATTAAGAGCTGAATTCAAACAGAAGTTTGAAGAGTATGAATGTAAGACAAAAGAATTTATGGAGCTTGGGCACACGAGGATGGAAAAATGCTTTCTACAACACCAACAGGAGGTTGGAAGGCTATGCAAAAGACTGGAGGAAATTGAATCTGAAGTTCAAAATCTCACAAGCAATCTCCTGATAAATTATCAGGAAGACGGAACAGAGAATGCTAGTAAAGAAATCAAGATAATCCCTGAAACATGCTTGATCAGGGCCAATGAAGAGGCTTCAACCATGTCAATGGTGTTAGAGAATGTGCAATCTTATGACATGTCCTTGAGATCAGAAATCCAATCACATAACACAATGAATTATAATATCTCTGCAGATAGATGCCAGTTGAATGAACTACATGGATTGAACTCAAACAACGAAAATACCTCATCTGAAGTGGTCACAAGCCAGAAGTCAGACGGAAATAATTGTAAAGATGATGAAGATGAAGAGGACATTCTAAAATGCACAAGATTCATGAGAAAGGGATGGCTACCAACTGTATATGAGGAAGAGGAAAATGCTGATGAAGAAGACAAAGGCATCTCAGATGAAGGAATAACTCCTAAAGAAAGCAGAAGAAATCATGCAATTGTTGGCAATGGTTATAGGGAATGTCATTTTCATGAGAAACTACAAAATTTAGAGAGCTTGGAAAGGTATGTGACAGATGAAAGAAGAGCACGCATTGAAAACATATTTTTGCTCTGTGGAAATTACAGGGAAATTGCAAGAAAAAAAGCTTCCAAGAAAAAAAATGAGGCTAATCAGACAGCTGAGCCTGTACCTGATGAAGTCAAAAAAGCGGTTGGAGTTCAAGCTCTCTCAGCATCTCCAAGTTCAGTGCACAATAGCAGCCCCCTCCTTTCTCCGAAATCAATCATAAGCATTGGTCTAGATCATTCAACAATGGTTTCTCCATCTTCAAGGCTAACATCAGCACATTTAGTAACCCTTTCGCCATCCACAAACCCCAGAGATTTAATGTGTCCAAAGAGGCTAGTATACGGAGATGAATCTTCAGGAAGCAGTGAGTCTACATCAGAAGATGAGCTAAAAGAGATGATCAAGACTGATACTTCCTATGGACCTAGCTCTTGTTCACCATTGACTAAGATAAAATCGTTAATCTCTGGTTCCTACCAAGACAAATTATGGATTGCTCCAAATGATTGTACAAATGATGAAGATAAAATTCGAAGTCAACATCTCAGAACTTGTGATGTATATGTAAAATGGGAGGTTTCCTCCAATGAGATCTCAGGGACACTGATAGGGGTCATGAAAATTTCTAAGGATGCATTTCTTAAGGATCTGAGAAAGATGATTGAGCTCGATGTCAAGCAAGATTTCATCTTTCTCACTCTCCAGGTAAGATACATATTTTGCTTATCGAGTCCTTAAAAACAGGGAAGGTTAAGAAATAGCTCTATGAGATGGTATTTAGCAACTTAGAGCAAACTGGTCTACCAGTAGGATTGTTTGTTGTTCCTAATGTCACATATAACAAAGGAAGTATGATTCATCCTCATGTCTTTTATGTTTCACCCATTTTAAGTTCTCTATCCTCAAATTCATTATAGTTACACAGATTTTTGGAAATGGGTGATTTGTCAATTATTCAATTCTGTTGCACCCTTGACAACTATATTCTCTGTTTCAAATAAGTTACAAACCGTAGAAATTCTCTTTCCAAGATTTAATCAGACTGTAAAAATTGTAGGACCCAAGTGGTGATCCAGTTTCGAAGGAGAGTGAATCAAGACTGCCAGTAACCATTCTCCCTTTATTTCCCAATCAAGAAAGGGGCCGTCTTGCATCCCTGCGCTTGTCCGCTCAACAAAGGATGTTGTTATCAGATTCATACTGCTCAGGATCATCATCATTAGGCTTGCCTGCAAGTGACCTGGTCCAATGTTCTAGCTGCAGTCCATGGTTATCTGCAGCCCTAAACAACATTTCCAGATGCAACTCATCAACAACTTCTGCCAAATCAAGTAAAACAGGTGAATCTCCATCCCGCGATGAAAAAATGCAAATAGTAAGGACAGTGCACATAAGATATTTCTCACAGTGATCCTGTTCAGTTCTCTGTAGCCAATAACAGGCTGAGACTTTTCTCAAGTCTTTAAGCCATTATACAGATTTGGCATGGTCGGTATCTTGGTAGTAGATTCTGGATTAGCACCGGTATAATTGGCTGAAGCTCTCTTACTATTGATTTCCATGAAGATGGAGGAGTTCAGGACAACTGCAAGGAGTAAAGTCTTTAATTATATTGGTAATTCAGATTATGGATTGCCCTGCAGAGATTTCTAAATCCCAATTGGCATTTGTATCAAAATAATATCTTTATAAAGAAGGAATGAAATTCTTCCCAAGGAGATTCAGCGAGTGTAATTTGGTTTCTTCCCACATTATAAGAGGTGTTGATTTACTTATCCAGACTCTTAAAAAACTTGTTTTGCTAAAATAATATAAATTTGTAGCATATATAATGCAACATGGCTTTTGTAATCTTACGAACTGGTTAATGCTGTGATTTTGTCTTACTGTTCTTAATCTTATGCTTTCTTTTTGTGCGCAGTCCTATCTTTGAACTGCTATTTAGTTCCATTGTAATCTTTCAGCTTTGATGAATACAAAAACATGGCTATTGCAATGGATTATTTGTTAGCTTTGGGAATTGGGTAGGTTTTTCCTGATTTTTCAAAAACTTATTTTTATCAAATGTCCAAACTTTTAATTAAATATTGATCATGAATTGATCTTATGTTTTGGATGATAAAGTTGTCTTTAAAGTATTGATTAGTGTATAAGATGATATAGTTCACATAGATGTTGGAAAATGATGTTATTCATTTTCAAACCATGACACCACTTATCCCAAAATAACCATCTCATTCTTTAAGTTTACCATTCTTCCCTTGGTTCAAATACACAAATATGGAATTGATTTGATTGGTTGTCTGTCCATTGATTTGATTGGTTGCATGTCCATGGATCTGAAACTCCGGAGTTTCAATTTCAAATATGTGCTATATTTCCTTCTTAACCATTATGAGTCAACTAACCATAATAACTATCTCATTCCTTAAGTTTACCATTCTTCTCTTGGTTCAAATACACAAATATGGAATTGATTTGATTAGTTGCATATCCATGGATCTGAAACTCTGGAGTTTCAAATTCAAATATGTACTATATTTCCTTCTTGACCATTATGAGTCAACTATAGTGTGGATTGTCCAAACTAAACACTAGGGTAGTAATGTAAACGGAGACTCTTGTGATTATCATTTCTCTATGTCAATTTGTTATAGTTCATGTCTATTTTGGGCTATTTTTGCTATGCCTCTTTCCGACTAATGTCACCTAGTGGGGTTGCGGTGTTATGATGAGGGTTGTGGTATTCTCCATTATATAGGCAGTTTGGCATAGTCCATGCGTTTACAATGTCTAACGCTAATAAATATTTTCAAAGGACACATGACCGTTTAATCCCAAATATCTTCTAGCCTTAGGAGACACGTCACAGTTTATCGTTTACATCTTCTGGCAAGATACTTTACCCCCTTCCTGGAAAGATATTGGGGAGCTTTTCGCAAAAACTTGTCTAACGCTGAAACCACTTACCATTCCATAACTTTTGTCATGCTAGAAACTGCTCATCAATCAATTATTTCTATGATGTTGACTGATCCTCTAGCATCTTACAGCTATACAAAATCTTACGAAATTTGTAGCCATAAAATCGTATCAAATCTTACAGCTATGCAAAATCATATCAAATTTGCAGCTATAAAATCGTATCAAATCTTACAGCTGCACAGAAACATATCAAATTTGCAGCCATAAAAGGCGTATCAAATATCATTTGTTGCACTTCATCCTCGACGCTCATAAACAAACTGCAAGCTACAGCAAACAAGCCGCCTTTAACGAGAGAATTCGCCTTCATTTGTCTGCGTTGAAGAGAAATTGATTGCCTTGAGCACTGTAGAACACGACTACTGGGTAGCCAAACAAAGATATCTTGGATATGCTTTTGTATCATTTTTTCCTTCATCTGAAAAAACTGATATCCATTGGCCCACATGGAGGTTACAAATTTTGGCATTTCTCTCTCTCTCTCTCTGCACATATGAATGCGCACACACAGCTCTAGATTTGTCTTTGCCCAACCTTGGCGTCGTCTCATTCCCATTTAAAGACTTCTAATGCTGCAAAAAAACTCTTATAAACTTATCTTTAAGGTTTTTGATATGACGATGAGCTGCTTTGAGTATCTCCTTTGCCGCAACATATCCTTGGGTACATTTGTTGTGCTCCCTATTAATAGCCAACAAAATTAGAGAAAACATGAGTCAACAATAACCAAACACTACAACTCCCATCACAATCATGAATTCCATTTTCTACTAAAATTAATCAAATGAGCACCAAATGCAAAGAATGCATACTGGAATGCTTATCTGCAGGGAAGAAATACATCATCCACAAAGGAATGCATGCCCTGCATATGTCTAGTGTAGCCACCAGATTTTATTCTTTGTTCAATCTTCAATGCCTGAACCACTCTAGAAAGTAAAACTTATTACCCACGAGCGTGGCCTTTCTTGGCTCGGCCTGCAAGTACTTGCTCATGTCTTCCCCCCAGCAAGAAACTTAATATTACCTCCTGCTGGCATCCATGCACACTTTGCAAAAAATTGTATATCGAATATACATCCATCTGCTCCAGTGTTTGCCTCCAAAGCATTCACTCTTTGCCATGTATAAGAGTCCACACGGACATCTAGCACCCTGGCATGCATACAAAACATTTTCTATTATGGTGTGATGGGAATCTATTTAATGTGAGGTTTTTAAAAATAGACGTTAAAAAATAGAGGTTTGTGGAAATAAGGTAGAGCTGGTGGAAAGAAGATATGAGAAGTATAGGACAAGAAATATGATCTTATTAAGGAATTTAAGATGTACTTCCAAAGATGGTGAATGAGGAATTTTGGTTTGGGAGAATAGTTATCCTCAATCAGTTAGGGTTTGGATTTGGCCTTGTATTAGGAAGGTAAAGTCTATGTAATCTTGTTGCCAAATCTAATAAAAAAATATGGATACGAATGTTATATCAAGTATTGCTAATGTTTCGTATTTTTTGCTTTTCCAACATTGTTATAGGACATGAATAGGTGAATCAAACCTAAACTTTTCAATTCGTGTTGTTGGTTCTATGTTCAGGATGTTGGAGCTTTGCTCAGATGTGGATTGAACTTGGAGAGGTTATCATCACATAGACCTTATATGAAGAATTTTACAGGTGATTTGGGTTCTGAGCTTTTATTGGTAATTATCTTTATGTACTTGAAGATATTATATTTTTTATTATAGGACCTATGCTCAGCATTGTTGGGTATTCGACCACCGAGAAGGGATCCTTCATGGAGTACTTTTTACTACAGTTAGGATTGAACCCCCACAATATAGCACCTAATTTAGAAACTCCAAAATATAACTTCACATATTGTTGAATTTTGGGTATACAAATTATATTGTAGCTTAAAAGAATCAACTTTTTGAAAAAAGTTGGGCATGTTGCTAGAGATTTTGTTTGTAGTCTTCTTTTTAATTGTATATTTAAGAGTTAGATGCATTAGTTTTCTTGACATAAGTAAACAAGAAGATGCAAGTGTTTAAATTTTCCTGGGTGATTTAGAAAGTCTTGAGAGACTATAGTGGTCTAGAATCAATGAATAGTTCTTAAATTTTTTGGCAATGTTGTATTGATATTTCTTGTTTTTGTTTTCATTATAGTAATAAAGATAACTTGTTGATATTTCATGTTTTTGTTTTGATAACATAGTAAAAAAATTGTTGATATTTCTTGATTTTGTTTTGATCATAGGGTAGTAAAGATAAGTTTCTTTGCATGACAACAAAAACTATTTTAATGGAGGCTTTAGAGGCACACTATTTACCACCAAAGGATGCAAGCCTACAGTTTAATGGGAAGTGCAAGCCTACAAAGACACTGCCCAAAATCTTGAATTTTGCATGGAATGAAAAACTAAAGTTTACTGTAAATGATCCAACAAAAATGATTGGTGATGAATTGAAAGAAAAAGTATACAATGATAAGAAGACTATTGTTGGAATTTTTTGGGAAGAGTGAAGTTTCTTGGAATCCAATTTCCCAAGAAGGGTGAAAAAAATTTGGTTTTTAATTCTCTAGAGAAAATATGTGTTTAGCACGGTCGAGGGAGATTTAGGGATTAAAATATGCTACTTTGATGAACCTATTAAGCCTCCTAATCCTCCACCAGTCAAAGCCCCACTAGTTGAAGCCCCTCCACTTGCAAAACCCCCTACAAAATCTCTAGATCCCCTTATAGAAGCCCCTCACATAGACCTACAACATATCCTCCTTTAGATGCTCCCCTATAGACAACCCCCATACAAAGGCTCCTCTTGCAGAGAAACCCCTTGCAGAGGCTCCAACTACTCCAACACCTATTGAAGCCCCCTTACTAAAGAACCACTACTTGAAGCTCCTCTAGTTGAGACTCTTGCACCTGCAAAAACAGCTCTTGCAAAATCTCCTCCTACAGAAGTTGCCCCTACAATTGCACCAACCTCTTTTAAACTACCCCAAGGTGATACACCACTAGCAGAAGCACCTTGAACTACAGAAAATAAGCCAACAAAAGAAGTTAGAGGTTTGATGTTATTCTCATATTATATATTATCATAGTGAAGAACCAATTTTGGTGACATTTTAATTAATAAGTGGTAAATTGGTATATATTAAGCGAAAGCTAGGGCCAAGGAAAAAGTAGTTTGTTCTCGTTGGTGCTTTCTATTTCTTTTCTTTTCTCACAATATTAACCATAAGACTTAACGAATGAAAAGGAAATAAGTTGTTGTTTGTTGAAAAAATTTCTTGCATGTTTCAAAAAACTTAATTGCCAAGAGATGTAGTATGATACTCCTATTTTATTTCTCAAACAAAAAATGTTGGTTCCAGCTAATTCAAGAAAACCATTTTTTTTTACTTTTTAATCAATAAGAGGTCTAGGTTGAGATGGTATACATTAATAATAATAAAGATAATAACAATTAAATATGTTCCTATCGGCGCACTCCTTGCACCTCCTTTGGGTGCAAGTGCTAGTTAGTAGGAATGAAGGGTTTGTGAAAGGTAGATAAACAACTTCACTATGATTTTTGTGATTAGTTTTTATTTATTGTTAAGTTAAATGCAGTGCAAAGTTTTGTTTGTTAGAGCTAATTTGTGGGTGTTGGGGCGTATATCTGTCAATTTTTTTTTTGTATCGGAGTGATTCATGATGAACTAGAGGGAAGTCCACATGAACTAGGGAAGAATGTTACACTCCTAATCTTAGAGTATACATATGGTTATGAGTAGTCGGCTTGTGGCTACTTTAAACCCTAATTAAGGCATATTATCATTATTACAGTGTTATTTGGTTAGTTAGGTTGGTCTTGGGCCTATGTGGTCTTATTTAGGTCGGTCTAGGTGATATACTAGGCATATATATGGTATAAATAAGAGGTGGGAGTCTTAGTTTATCACCATATTGTGAAGTGTATTCTAATTGAAGATATTTGGAGGTTTGCCCCCTCAAATTAGCTTATTAATTTATGCTATTTTACACCATTCTCAACATATTTCATGTTATCTTCCTCAATTATGTAAGTTATTTCATAACATGTGGTATTAGAGCATGATCTTGGCACCATTTGAAAATTGCATATCTTTCAAATTTGAGAGTTTTTTTTTTCTTCTCTGAATTTTAAAAGGTTTTTTAGGACCATATCGAAGCACTTTTAGTCCATTTTTTAGGGAAATTGGAATAGAATTGAGTGAGTTATTGTAGAGTTAGGGTTTATTCCCAAACTTTTTGGGAAGCACATATCTTTTAGATATGAGAAAATTATTCTTAAGTTTTAAAGGTTTCCGAGGATTAAATTGAAGATCCTATTGTCCAATTCTCAAACAAATTGGAGCATAAATAGGTGACTTATTGAAATTAAGGTTTCCAATCATTTAACTCTCAAGGCTACAAATTTGCCAATTTTGTGGAAATTTTTCCAAGTAAGTGGTATTTTGGCACTATAAAGTTATTGTAAAAGTTTCAGGTCATTTATATATCATTTGTTTGATTATTACAAAATTATTATTTTCTATCATGGTGGGGCCTTCTACAAGCAGCAAAAAAAAATTGCTACATCAAGAAACACTCATGATAAGGATGAGGGAGCAATTGAGGATATTATTCCTAATGATAAAATTTAAATAGTAAATCTCATCAATAAAGATAGACTTGAAAGAAAATATATATCAACTACAAGGAGATATACAACACTTGGGAGAAACTATATCCACCATAAGGAGCATATTAACATTCAAGAAGGTTAAAGAACAAATATCATCGATAAAGATGGACTTAGAGGAAAATATATATCAACTACAAGGAGATATACGACACTTAGAAGAAAATATATCCGTCATTTGAAGCATGTTAACTTCTTATATGAATGGATCAAGAAAGTATATCTCAAGTAAAAAAGGAGAATCATATACGTCAAAAAATCATGATTCAAATTCTAATATTCATTTGGGATCTAGGAATTGGATACCAAACGTGGATATGCACAAGTTTGATCATTGCATGGATAAATCAAATGGAGAATTTTTCTTATGTGCATCAAATATACCAAGTGGAAAAAAGTTGACAATGAGATCCTTATATCTAGATCCGAAGCAATTCATTTGGTATTGATGGCTATGTACTCATAGTCTTGTGATCAATTTTTATAGAGGAGCTACAATCATAATATAGCAATAGTGTGACTATCAACTTCTTTAGCCAACAAGCTAAACTTCAACAAATAGAATTTGTAAAAGATTACATTTAACAATTTCAAAATCTATCTATGAGAATGCATACAATCACAGAAGAGAACTTGAATGACTTATTTTTTTTTTTTTTGTCACAAAACCACATTAAACATGAGGTATGCATGTTTAATCCTACCTCTACAAATGAGTCTTTTGTCTTAGCACACATATGTTTAGTCCTACCTCCTTTCTCCGAAATCAATCAGAAGCATTGGTCTAGATCATTCAACAATGGTTTCTCCATCTTCAAGGCTAACATCAGCACATTTAGTAACCCTTTCGCCATCCACAAACCCCAGAGATTTAATATGTCCAAAGAGGCTAGTATACGGAGATGAATCTTCAGGAAGCAGTGAGTCTACATCAGAAGACGAGCTAAAAGAGACGATCAAGACGGATACCTCCTATGGACCTAGCTCGTGTTCACCATTGACTAAGATAAAATCGTTAATCTCTGGTTCCTACCAAGACAAATCATGGATTGCTCCTAATGATTGTACAAATGACGAAGATAAAATTCAAAGTCAACATCTCAGAACTTGTGATGTATATGTAAAATGGGAGGTCTCCTCCAATGAGATCTCAGGGACGCTGATAGGGATTATGAAAATTTCTAAGAATGCATTTCTTAAGGATTTGAGAAAGATGATAGAGCTCGATGTCAAGCAAGATTTCATCTTTCTCACTCTCCAGGTAAGATACCTATTTTGCTTTTCGAGTCCTTAAAAACAGGGGAGGTTAAGAAATAGCTTTATGAGATGGTATTTAGCAACTTAGATCAAACTGGTCTACCAGTAGGATTGTTTGTTGTTCCTAATGTCACATATAACAAAGGAAGTATAATTCATCCTCATGTGTTTTAACTTTTATGTTTCACCCATTTTAAGTTCTCTATACTCAAATTCATTATAGTTACACAGATTTTAGGAAATGGGTGATTTGTCAATTATTCAATTCTGTTGCACCCTTGACAACTATATTCTCTGTTTCAAATAAGTTACAAACCCTAGAAATTCTCTTTTCAAGGTTTAATCAAACTGTAAAAATTGCAGGACCCAAGTGGTGCTCCAGTTTCGAAGGAGAGTGAATCAAGACTGCCAGTAACCATTCTCCCTTCATTTCCCAATCAAGAACCTGGCCGTCTTGCATCCCTGCGCTTGTCCACTCAGCAAAGGATGTTGTTATCAGATTCATACTGCTCAGGATCATCATCATTAGGCTTGCCTTCAAGTGACCTGGTCCAATGTTCTAGCTGCAGTCCATGGTTATCTGCAGCCCTAAACAACATTTCCAGATGCAACTCATCAACAACTTCTGCCAAATCAAGTAAAACAGGTGATTCTCCATCCCGCGATGAAAAAATGCAAATAGTAAGGACAGTGCACATAAGATATTGCTCACAGTGATTCTGTTCAGTTCTCTGTAGCCAATAACAGGCTGAGACTTTTCTCAAGTCTTTAAGCCATTATACAGATTTGGCATGGTCGGTATCTTGGTAGTAGATTCTGGATTAGCAACGGTATAATTGGCTGAAGCTCTCTTACTATTGATTTCCATGAAGATGGAGGAGTTCAGGACACTTGCAAGGAGTAAAGTCTTTAATTATATTGGTAATTCAGAATATGGATTGCCCAGCAGAGTTTTCCAAATCCCAATTGGTATTTGTATCAAAATAATATCTTTATAAAGAAGGAATGAAATTCTTTCCAAGGAGATTCAGCGAGTGTAATTTGGTTTCTTCCCACATTATAAGAGGTGTTGATTTACTTATCCAGACTCTTAAAAAACTTGTTTTGCTATAATAATATAAATTTGTAGCAGATATAATGCAACATGGCTTTTGTAATCGTACGAACTGTGTAATGCTGTGATTTTGTCTTACTGTTCTTAATCTTATGCTTTCTTTTTGTGTGCAGTCCTATCTTTGAACTGCTATTTAGTTCCATTGTAATCTTTCAGCTTTGATGAATACAAAAACATGGCTATTGCAATGGATTATTTGTTAGCTTTGGGAGTTGGGTAGGTTTTTCCTGATTTTTCAAAAACTTAGTTTTATCAAATGTCCAAACTTTTAATTAAATATTGATCATGAATTGATCTTATGTTTTGGATGATAAAGTTGTCTTTAAAGTATTGATTAGTGTATAAGATGATATAGTTCGCATAGATGTTGGAAAATGATGTTATCCATTCTCAAACCATGACACCACTTATTCCAAAGTAACCATCTCATTCTTTAAGTTTACCATTCTTCCCTTGGTTCAAATACACAAGTATGAAATTGATTTGATTGGTTGCATGTCCATGGATCTGAAACTCTGGAGTTTCAAATTCAAATATGTGCTATATTTCATTCTTGACCATTATGAGTCAACTAACTATAATAACCATCTCATTCCTTAAGTTTACCATTCTTCCCTTGGTTCAAATACACAAGTATAGAATTGATTTGATTGGTTGCATGTCCATGGATATGAAACTCTGGAGTTTCAAATTCAAATATGTGATATATTTCCTTCTTGACCATTATGAGTCAACTATAGTGTGGATTGTCCAAACTAAACACTAGGGTAGTAATGTAACCGAAGACTCTTGTGATTATCATTTCTAAATGTCATTTTGCTATGGTTCATGTCTATTTTGGGCTATTTTTGCTATGCCTCTTTACCACTAATTTCACTTAGTGGGGTTGCGGTGTTACAAGGAGGATTGTGGTATTCTCCATTATATAGGCAAATAAGGCTATATTTTTAGTAGGAAAGAAGGGGTTGTGAAAGGTAGATAAGTAACTTCACTATGATTTTGTGATCAGTTTTTATTTACTGGCAAAGTTTTGTTTGTTAGAGCTAATTTGTGGATGTTGGGGCATTTATCTATCAGTTTTTTGTATCGGAGTGATTCATGATGGACTAGAGGGAAGTCCACATGAACTAGGGAAGAATGTTACACTCTTAATCTTAGAGTACATATGGCTATGAGTAGTCGGCTTGTGGCTACCTTAAACCCTAATTAAGCCATATTATCATTATTACATTGTTATTTAGTTAGTTAGGTTGGTCTTGGGCCTATGTGGTCTTATTTAGGTCAGTCTAGGTGATATACTAGGCATATATATGGTATAGATAAGAGGTAGGGAGTCTTAGTTTATCATCATATTGTGAAGTGTGTTCTCATTGGAGATATTTGGAGGTTTGCCCCCTCAAACTGGCTTATTAATTTCGACTATTTTACACCATTCTCAACATATTTCATGTTATCTTCCTCAATTATGCAAGTTAAATCATAACAAGTGGTATTAGAGCATGATCTTGGCACCATTTGAAAATTGCATATCTTTTAAATTTGAGAGTTTTTTTTTTTTTTTTTTTCTGATTTTTAAAAGGTTTTTTAGGACCATATTGAAGCACTTTTAGTCTATTTTTTAGGGAAATTGGAAAAGAATTGAGTGAGTTATTGAAGAGTTAGGGTTTCTTCCCAAACTTTTTGGGAAGCCCATATCTTTTAGATAGGAGCAAATTATTCTTAAATTTTAAAGGGTTTTCGAGGATTAAATTGAAGATCCTAAAGTCCAATTTTCAAACAAATTGGAGCATAAATAAGTAACTTATTGAAATTAAGGTTTCCAATAATTTAACTCTCAAGGCTGCAAATTTGCCAATTTTGTGGAGATTTTTCCAAGTAAGTGGTATTTTGGCACTATAAAGTTATTGTAAAAGTTTCAAGTCATTTATATATCATTTATGTGATTATTACAAAATTATTATTTTCTATCATGGTGGGGCCTTCTACAAGAGGCAAAAAGAATTTTGCTACATCAAGAAACACTCATGATAAGGATGAGGGAGTAGTTGTGGATATTATTCCTAATGATGAAATCGGGATGATTAAATAGTAAATCTCATCGATAAAGATAGACTTGAAGGAAAAAATATATCAACTACAAGGAGATATACAACACTTGGGAGAAGCTATATCCACCATAAGGAGCATGTTAACATTCAGGAAGGTTAAAAAATAAATATCATCAATAAAGATGGACTTAGAGGAAAATATATATCGACTACAAGGAGATATACAACACTTAGAAGAAAATATATCCGCCATTTGAAGCATGTTAACCTCTTATATGAATGGATCAAGAAACTATGTCTCAAGTAAAAAAGGTGAATCATATAGGTCAAAAAATCATGATTCAAATTCTAATATTCATTTGGGATCTACGAAATGGATACCAAAAGTGGATATGCACAAGTTTGATGATAGTGATCCACTAGCACAGATATATCAAATGGAGATTTTTTTCTTACGTGCATCAAATATACCAAGTAGAAAAAAGTTGACTATGAGATCCTTATGTCTAGATTCAGAGCAATTAATTTGGTATTGATGGCTATGTGCTTACAGTCTCATGATCAATTTTTATAGAGGAGCTACAATCATAATATAACAATAGTGTGACCATCAACTTCTTTATCCAACTTCAACATTTGGGATTTGTAAAGGATGACATTTAACAATTTCAAAATCTATCTATGAGAGTGGGTACAATTACAGAGGATAACTTGAATGGCTTATTTTTTTGAGGTCACAAAAACCACATTAAACATGAGGTATGCATGTTTAATCCTACCTCTACAAATGAGTCTTTTGTCTTAGCACACATAGTAGAGGAGAAATATTTATTTTCTAGAAAGCAAGGAGTTAGTGAGATAAGACAGAAACATTCCCCAATGCCTTCTTGTAGAGCTTCCTATATCCACTTATGATCCCAAATATAAAAAACCTAAACTCAAAGATAGGTTATATGACTGAGCAACCCTTTAAGGCCTATAGGATACATTTAATCATCAATCTAGGGACCTAGGCTTGAAATGAGTCCGCACTATATGTGCATCATGCCTTTATTCTTGTTGTCATCTTATTCTAATGAAGAGTCATTTAAAGTCAAAACTATACACTTAATGAAATAAATCTAGGAGTAACAAAAAATAATTATTTAACTAATGCTAACTAAGCAATCTACCAAGCGATACCAGATTGAAAATACAAGATTGTCTATTTCATAAAGTAACTTGAAAATACACCAAAACAAACTTATTAAAAATTATCTAAGCTGCAAGAGTGTCACACATTCCCGTAATAAAATCCAACAAAAACCTAAATCACTAACTAAAAACTAATCATCTTATTCTAACAACATGTAAAGAAAGAATTAAGATATGTGTCTCAAGTGAGCCCCATTGAGGAACAATCTAGTTGTGCTTAACAAGGGAAAGGAAGTAAATTCGAACTCTATATATTTATATATTCATTTTAGTTACAAAAAAGTACTTTATTCAAATGAAAGTACAAAAATATCAAAATGGTGTTAGCCATCCCATGTACATTAGACTTTTATGTATAACTACCTATCAACTAATTCTCCAACTACATTTAACTAGCTCCTCGATTTCAACTAAGAGAAAGAAAATATTAAAATGGTATTAATCATCCCATCTACACTAGACTTCTAATTATAAATACCTATTAACTACATTCTCCAACTACCAATGATTGGATCCTTGAATCTAGTGAAGGATATTTATTGAGACATAAAGAGAGCTAATAATCATAGAAGAGTCCTATTAGGACTATACAACATTAGTATAATGAAACATTACTACCTATTTCTGACAAGATAACAAAATCATTCAATGGCATTGTACCATCTTAAAATGGATGCACTCATTATTTAAGACCTTTTAGCTCCCTTCCTTTACTAACTCTATGGACCATGGATGTATTCGTGCTCGATCCCCCTTTTTTATTGTTTTGTCTCATATCTTCCACTTTCAACTATGCAGTCTTCGAGACCTCAGGGCTAGCTCCCTATGGGCCAACCCTGGAAAAGGTCGACCAAGTTGACCTATTCTAGAAGAGGTTGACTTGTTCCCTGGGGATTTTAAATCCCATCTCGGGGAATTAAATTGCAAAATTGTGTGACCCCGTCGGATTGCTTTGTTTTCCTGCCTGAAAAATAGTATAAAAAGGAATCCTAAGCACCTCATTTTTACATCCATTAACATTCATTAACATCCATGAACATCCATTTGACATCCATTATAGATCCATTATCATCCAACAATCACACAAGCAAGTTCAAGCATTCAAGATTCAAGGATCCTTTGTGAGCATTTCCTCTTCAAGATCTAGCATTTTGTTGGCCATAAAGGGAGGAGATCGACATTTGAGGGATTCGTCATCTTCTTCATTGATGCATGTTTACATCTATAGCTCCATGTTGTGGTTTTGGTATATCCATTGCATTTGTGGAGATTTCCTACATCTGTAATTACAAATTCAACATCTACAACATACAAGCTTTACAAAATGCTTATTGAAAAGGGTTTCTACAAGAAAAGTGAATACTTACATTTGTCTTGTTTCCTTTACATATTTACATTTCAATTTCAAGGTTGATTCCTCAATCTAGGGCTTAACCAAGAAAAACCCTCATCCACCCAAACCCCAAAACAAGCTTTTTATATGTGCGGGAGCATGATATCAGAATCACAACCACATATCTAGAAACTACTTGTTGAGACATTTTTGAAGAAGTTAGGTTGACTTTGCTACAGTGTCCCAGGAACACAGTGACTTCACAAAAAAGTGTCCAAAACATGTTGCACCAACTCAACCTGTTCCTGGAGGCCTGAGAAAAATAACATTTTATGGGTTTTCTATTGTGATCGTGAGTCCACAATCGAAAGTTCTTCCATAGAGAAAAAAGGCATATTCCTCTACACATTTCAAGGTGAGTACTCTATCATTCATTTAACTTCTTAGTCTAGACTTGTTTTCATATCTTAATTGGGTTGATTGCATACACTTAGCATCTAGATCTATCTTACTAATCTCATTAAATCAATTGGTTCAATTTCACATTTGCATTTACACATATTTAATCAAATCCTACATTGCATGAAAGAGGATTTGCTTGTGTACTTTATTGATATAATTTGGGTTTAGCATTGGCATCCTTTCATCTTCTTGGGTTTTGCTAATCTAACTTGGGCTATATTGAGAGTTATGTTTGGAAGCCCCTCTTTCTCTTGTATTTTGAGTGTTAGTGTTGTAATGGTTAATTAATGAACTCATCTCACATAGTTTATATTATTAGATTCATTAGTATCTATTTCACCCCTAAGCATTTTTGTGAACCTGATGTGCTACAACTTCATTTTGATCTTGGTACATTATCTTGTGTGTTCACCTTCATTAAACATTTTGGTGGACCCGATGTGTTACAACTTCCTTTTGATCTTGGTGCATTATCTTGTGTGTTCACCTTCACTAAACATTTTGGTGAGCCCGACATCCTATATACCTCTTTCTTGGAGTTAGACCCCTTGTTTTCCCTTTTTGCATTGGTTGTTTACTTTCTTTTGGTGAACCCAATGCATTCCCCCTTTCCTTATTGATTTTGGAGTTAGATTTAGCTATATTTGCGTGGTTAGATCTTTCTTTTTATGTTCTTTATTACATTGATAATTGTGTGGATAGATCTCATTAGAGTTTCCTTTTGTGATCTCCTGTTTTATGAGATTTATTAAACTAAGTCCAACCTATAGCATTCCTGTTAGGAGAAGTTGTAGACTCATGGAATCTTTTGATCATGATTCCTCTTTTCTTCCTAGGACCCATGATGATACTAATATTTTACCTCAAAATTACAATCCTATCATGGAGCACAACTCTTCTCACTCTTCCCATGATGAAGATGAAGTCTTAAGAGTGTTGTTGCTATTGAGGCTATTAAGAAGCTTATCACTCATGATGATAATAACATCTCCATTTTGTGTGGTATATCACACCTTATTAACACTCATGCTAAAAATTTGACGGAATGTTCTCAAGAGTTAGGATACATTCCTCCTTCCACAACTATTGAACAATCTATTCCTATTTCAACTATTATTTCTATCATTCCTACCTATGCACCACCTCTCATGAAAAATTCTACACAAGTCTCTAATCCTCTAAGTGTTGATTTTCCTAACCCTTCACTTCTTGAAAGTGTTCCTCCTACCTCCATACCTTCTTTATTACCTTCATACAATGTCATTCCTTTCACATATCCCAATCCTCTTTCTGTTCCTTCTAATCCTCCATCAATGTCCTTATATTTTCCTTCCACCTATAAATTTTCTAGTACATCCAATATGTCTATGCCTACTATTGTGTCCTCTAATCCTACCATTAGTAGCTTGTTTCAAACCGTCATCGCTTTTGTTAGCACTTTTTCATGTAGAATCACTATATAGCTATTGAGCTTGACTCTTAGACTCCCAATTCTAGATTCTTACAGGGAAAAGGCTAATTAACATGGATTTAATCCTCCTACACTTTGGGCTCCATAGACCCAGGCGGGTGTACCTAAAACATACTAAATCTTCATACATAAACACTCTCTCACTAAAACCCTTTATGCAGACATAAAAATCAATGGATAGTAACAAGGATATTCACCCTTCTTCTCTTTGAAACCGGAGGCTTAGGCAGGCTAACCTATCAGATTCACCTCTACAAGGAATCACCAAAGGTATTTGCACTATTTAATGCAATTTACAAACATTAATGCTGTGAAACTTGAAATGTAAAATGATTTGAATTAATGATTGATGAAGAAAAATGCAAGACAAGCAAGAGACCAGTGCCTTGTCTATTGGGCAACAGAGTCAAAACAAACATGCATTCCCAGAAAACCCTAACTCCAAACTCAAAGAAACCAAGTGAAGTGCCTTACAAATCACTTTTCTCACTCCAATTCCTGGACATCAGATTAATGTATAAACCTTAAATTCTCAGAACTTGTATTCAAGATTGACTCTCTCCTTGAAAGAAACTTAAAAACAAGATCACAACTACCTTATAGCCAGTGCATCAAAATGCCTTACAACTGATACACAATAATTAAGACTAGATACACAAAGACATCAACAAGAATTGAATAGAGATTCCATTGTTCTTTATTAAAAATTCATCTGGTTCAACATATTTACAAGACAAAGAAACACAGAGAAAATAAGAAAAAAGCACTGAATATTGCCTAGCAACATAAATTTTCAACATCCTTTACAATTGGGAAGAAAAACTAAGATATAGGAGAATGTGGTCAGTTGAAAGCCAACTGACAGCTGTCCATTATTGGCATGAAAATATCTCCAAGTTTTTGCCACACTTTGATCTGCAACTGATTCTCTAAAATGATCCACCTTCTGCAATCATTTCTCAAACAAACTAACTTGATTCTCGGAATTCAAACCCATACTGCTCTTTCCAATAACTCTGAAACTAAAAATCATCATTGCCATCAAATTCCTTGTCTTCTCTCATTTCCAAAAACATATAACACTCATATGTTTTAATAAAAAATGAATTTCCAGGCCATTAATTTGTGAGCAGCTCTGTCATTTAAATTTTTGAATTAATTTCAAATGTTTGAAATATGCATTTACTTTAAATGTTTTGAAATCTCCCATTTTTAAATATTTCCTCATTTTCACCACAGAGAGCACTAGGATTGGACACTCGTCATGATGTGATTGATGCTCGGATTTGACCCCAGGTTAACCAACTAATTGGGAGAACTGGTGACTGCATGCATTCTCATAATCTACGAATGATGACCTTAACCACAGTTACCTCTGGCCATTGTGCAAATAGCTCTATCTCTGAATCTTCGGACGAGACTTTAACCCTGGGTCAAATCTGGAGAATGGGCGACTGAGCCCATTCTCCCAATCTTCGAATGATGACCTCTGATAATCCCTCTGATTTTGTGTGTCTTGTGGATGTGCAATACAAGAATAGGTTCATCTATTCTAAAGTTTTTTGGGGCATCCCTGCTACGGAGGATTTTGAGGGGTGGTTCTGCAATTGCCCATTCAGGATTGATCTCATTAACTTTGATGAGGGAGAACTAGCGACCGAGTGTATCTCCAATTCTCTGAATATTATCTCCTAACCGCCAACCATTGGGAGAACTGGCGACTCAGGCTCTCTCTGAATCTCCAAATCATTTGGCCTTAACCGTCAACACTTAGCGATCGCGCGACCATAACTATCTCCAAGTCGCCAGATGTCTGTAGTAACCGCCACCTTATTCAATGAATCTGAGACCATGCGCCATGTGTCAACCTCATCCAATCAACGTGCCACCACTTCTTTGCCACCTTATTCAATGAATCCGCGACCATGCGCCATGTGTCAACCTCGTCCAATCAACGTGCCACCACTTCTCTGCAAAATTTCTTCTTTGTGGGCCCACCGACATGGATCCCAAGGCACCTCCAAGAGTGTTCGCATGCATAGAGCCTCCGCTCTTCAATCTATTTCATTATGTGTGGGTTGTTGCCTATACTCAAACTGGGGCAAATGTGGGATAATGTTTTTGGTTGTTTTGAAGAGCTTGCATTAAAAATTTACCCACAGTGCCAGCTGGCACACGCCCACAAGATGGAGGACACACAAGCCTTTTCTCTTTCTTGCTTTGCAATAGATTTGAGTGTTTTTGATTTTAAATATTTCATATTTACAAGATAGGTCAAATGTGGGATAAAAGAACCGACTAGCCTTTTCTTCTTACCTCACACTCTTTTTGGGAAAATACCGCCAGCCACTTTGCGTAAGTTCCTTTAGCCAACACGCCTCCTCCATGACATGTGTAGGCATCTTCCTTTCTCATTGTGCATGCTGATCTTTTATTCATGCCTGGGCAGCCCCTTCACTTGTGTGAACCCCTAAACAAATTGGTAGCCCTCCTCCTATGCAAGAAGCCACACATTCTCAACCTGACCTGCTTCTTCTCCTCTATCTTGCATAGGCTTTATGATTTATTTGCTGCTAACATTGATTTCATTATTACGCGTGAGTGTAAAATCCTCTATTTATAATGGCTTTGCACTCAACACAAAGCATTCATTCTTCCTGCGCAAGCTAGGCAGCTCTCTAATCTCCTACGCAGGCCCCATACTCCTTATCTCCTTGCGCGGATTCCACCTGTTGGATTGCGCAAGGTACTAATCACCTACACAACAACCTCTTCTTCTATTTGCTTGGTCTCACATTTCTATCTTTTGCGTGAGATTCCCTTTGAAATTGCACAAGGCTAGTTTCTATTAAAATTATCTTCACAACTCCCCTTTAGTGCTCACGCACCCTCATGCTGTCAGTCCCCTTCTGTATTGCGTGGGATTCCAACACCTACGCAAGGCAGTATATACATTGCGCAAGGCAACATATACATTTGGCGGCTTCCCCATTTGATGTGTCTCCTCTCCATTGCGTAGTACCTCCTCCACATACTCCCCCCACACAGCCCCTTGCACTGGTCCAGTCCCTCTACTTACTTTGCCCAACATATACCCTACAGACTCATCGCATTGGATGATCTAACATTTATTGGCAGCCATTATTAATTGCGCAGGTTCTCCAATTCACCCACTTACCTCACGCACCTCTTTGTTTCGGCTCCAACATGCATTCAAATACACAGGGCTCTTCATGCATGAGTTGGCTCTCTAATGTGTAAGCCCTTACATGGGAAACTCACATATACTTACGTGTGAGCCTCCCCTTATTAGTGCTGGTTGCTCTCTTTCATTGTGTTTGAGGCCTTCATTTTGTTGGCAGCACCAATCCACTTGCGCAAGACCATTGTGTTGATGTTTGCAACCTCCCTTTGGCCTTGGCTGGCTCACACAAAGCAGCATCTGGTCAATAATATTAGTACTAGATACTTTCAGTACACTTTATCTGCTTGTAGCATCCAACCTTCTTGGCATTCTTTACGCACTGGCCCCTTCAATTATCATTGTCTCAAGCTTCATTTTATTGCATGTTGGCCCCTTGTTCATTTGCGTAACCACTAGCTTTGATTTATTTTAAAGAACAACAGTGCCTTTACAACACACAGGTCCCTTCTTGTTTGATTGCATATGCACTTACGTGCTGGCTATGGTTTGCTATGTGTTGGCCTCCACCAATCAACAAACAACCCCTTCACATTGCATGACCTGCAAAACACTTTACGTTGGGCATTCTCTCAAGACAAAACATGAGCCTAGACTCCTCATAGGTAGCTCCCTTTCTTACAAAATTTTCATCATCACACTTCATAATGTATTTGGCAAATAAATTATGAGCCCCATATTCACATATTGCAATGGTCCTCAAAACCACGAGCTCATAATTGTCCATAAATGGCACAATTATTATATCACCATAGAAATTTGCTTGGTGCTTTAATTGTATATTGACTTCCATCTGTGCATTCAAGGCAACAAAGAAACGGGCAACAACATTCAAAAATCAGATATGCTTTGATTGCAACCATGTCTTTCTAACAGCCATGTGTTCTTCTGGCAAAGGCGGAGCTTTCCAATTGTCTGACATGTCTAAGAGTCTCTTTAATTTTTTACTTTAGAATCCACCTCGTATCTTTCCATTTATAAATCATTAGTTATTTAAATCAAAAGATTTAAATAACTTCACTTTGGTTCAGGAAATGTTATCATTTAAATCACAATGATTTAAAACAAAATGCCATTTAAAATCATGTCAAAACTCCTTTTCTTTTAAACCGATGCCAACTGGAATTCAAAATGATCAGAAAATGCCTCTAATGTAATCGAGATTGAAAACAATGAAAATGCCACCATCCAAAATCACTTTTGATAACTCTATACATTTTCCCCAAAATGACAACTGGCCTTTGAAACTGGCTCAGAAAACTGACCAAATGGCCTCACAGGAACACGCCACTAAGCACACATGTTTACCTCCAACACTAAAGTACACTGGTAAGAGGAAATTGCTCAAAAAGATTCGAGCCAAAAGATATTTATAACCAAACATGGCCACTTAGAAACATTGTCTGTCCACAATGCTAGAATCACACAAGTTATCTCTGGAACTGGTTTTAAAAACTGACCAACTAAAATTTTCATGAACCAACAACTTAGGCACTAATTCTCCCTCATACAGGGAATATGAATCCACAATCAGCTTCCTCAGAAAGTCAAAATGTTGATCACAATAAAATGCCAAAGTCAGCCTGTTAGATATGTTCAGAATTTAAAACAATGAAAATCATAGAAATCTGATTTAGAAATGGCCTAGGAAAATGATCAAATGGATTGGTAGAGACTTGAAAGTCATCATACACGTAATATTCTAGGTTTAAAACATGGAACCACATTCAATTATGTTTGGCCTCACACAAGGCACAAACTACAAAGCCTCAAATTAGGCCATTCGGAAAACTGGATAGTGCACCCTCAGAGAATTTTAATAAATTGCAAACAGAATGACACTGGAAAATAGGTCAAACGAGCACATGGAGGGCCAAAAATTGGCAAGATGACTCACTCTCACACCTAAACTATGATGCAACAATTGGCATGCTATGAACAATCACTGGGTAAAAGATGCAGACCTCCAAAGTGGGCTACTTCATACAATTCTGGACAAACACAAAATGCAGAATTTTGGGAACACCTCCAAAAGCCTATTCCCTAAACATGCTAGAACTGAAAAAAGAAATCTCAAACCCACTACACATGTCAAATGAAAGACAATGAACACCCTACCCCTATGATTCATTATGAAAAACAACAGGCCCTATTTTCCATGCACCTCAAACTAAGCATCTTGAATGATTTTCAAAGGACCAATTCTGACACTTGGATGAATTTTTGAAAATATGGAGTCAAAAGATAAATTGAACTTTTGACCTCCAACATCTTTGCAACAACAAGTATCTCAATTCAGTCAATCTAAGTACAACATCCCTATGTGTGACATTGTTAATCCTCTTTCCTTAGATATCCTCCATGTTGTTATCCTGCAACATATTGAGATACCTCGTCTTGAGACTTATAATGGTAAGGGTGATCTTGTGATTCATGTTAGGACTTTCCAAACTATATGTAGTGATTTTTCTCATGACTATAGGCTCATGGATAAGTTGTTCACACGTGCTTTTAGAGATAAAGCCTTGCAATGGTATTCCTCTTTACCTCATTATTCTATTAATTCCTTTCAAATGCTTTCATTCAACAATTTCAAAATAATATTGGTCCTCAAATTTCTTTGACTGATTTAATGCATTGTAAGAAAAGTGTTAAAGAAAAAGTTAGTGAATTTATTTGTAGATTCAAACACTTGTATGCTCAAATTTCTTATCCTTTTCCTAATCATGATATTCAACGTATTTTTATTCTACTTTGCAAAAAGACATTAGAGATAATATTCTCCTTACTAAGTATACTTCCTATTCACACATTTGCACAATGCTTCACCATTATCAGTTACAAGTGAGCCAACTTCAAAGCTATACTCCAATGGCTCATGTTACTATTGATAAGAGTGATGTTGACGTTCATAAAAAAAAAATCTCTAAGCCTAAAAACTACATCAAGATTCACAAGTCAACCAACATAATTGATGATCAAGTGGCTACTACATCCAAAGGTACGACTACTTTTTCTTCTATGTATCATCCTAATCATAAGTACACTCCTTTATTTGAACCTTTACCTGTGGTGATGTTGAATTTGATTAATGCTAACATTCTTAAACTTCCTCCTATCTATCCTATTGACACTAGTAAACCAATGTCTAAGTCATTTGATCAAAATGCTTTTTGTCAATACCATCGTCAACATGGTCATGATACTCAAAAGTGTTATGCTTTGAAGAATGATATTCAAGATCTTATTGATTCCAATGCTATATCTGCTGATGTTGAGGTTAATAGTACGGATAAATCTATAGCACCTCCTAATCAGAATTTGAAAATCTACACCAACCCCTTACCTTCACATTTAACAAATGTCATTAATCAACCTTCTTCTCTTGTTACTAACATTAGTTATAATGACAAGGTAGAAGAAGCTAATCATGTGGTTAATCATGTTGAGTCTCAACCTCAACCTTTGATTTTACCTTTGCACGAACCTAAATATTCACCTCCTATCACCTTTGATCATTCTGATATATTTAAAGAAACTAATGGTCTTGTTTACATTACTGCTAGGGTTTCTCATATCCCTTCTTGTGGTATTTTGATTGATCCCTCTTCCTCTGAGAATGTTATCATTGAAGAACATATTTTTAATAAAGGATTTAATAAGGATACCTACGATACATCTAGTGTTTGGATTCAAACTTGTAATGGTTTTCTTTACCGTCCTCAAGGTTCTATCACTCTTGTTGTGCCCGTTTCTGGTAAGGTTGTTCATACTAACTTTGTTATCATTCCTACATCCAATCAATTTCAAGTTAATCTTGGTATTATATGGCTCTCTTCCTTGCAAGTTGTATCCTCTCCTATCCCTAAGTGCATAAAATTTCCTCATAAAGGAGATTTTGTCACAATTAATTATTCTCTTTATAAACCCTTGCGTCCTCGAGATTGTGTTGAGATAGATTTATTTTGGCCATCTCTCCCTCAAAAATCGCCTAACCGTCATGATCATCTTTATCGATCCTATCTGCAATACAAGGTAGAAAAGATTCTTGAGCTTATCCTTCCTAAGGTTGATACTCCTACAACTGTCTTACCTACCCAACCTATTCTTGCGCCTATCATTCCTCAACCCATAGTCATTCCCTCCTCAGAACCTATGATTTTTGAATCTAATCCTTCAAGTTTATCTCATAAAACCATTCATAACCAACATGCTCATCAACATTGCAAGAACCGTCAAGCTAAGGATAAGGCTTGTGCTCTTGCATCTCAAAATTCTTCTTCATCTTAACCTTTTCCTTCCTTTGATCAACCTATGCTTGACCCTTTGAAGGAAGTTAATCAAAATAACAATATGCAAATGGATAAACATGATGATTATGTTCGTGTTTTAGATTCTATTAATTTTGATATGAAAGATACTCTTTATGATGATGATTCTAATGCACATGTTAGTAATGATGAATATGAAAATATTGATATGGATTATGATTTTCCTAACATGCTTTCTACACAACTAATGCTCACTCCAAGTGAAGAGAACTATGACTCCCACTAGAGTCCTTGCTTGGATCTGGTGGTGGTTCCTACTATGTTGGATGTTGTTCCTCTTGTGATTTTCTCACCTTTCCGTAATATTTTAGACTGAGATGGGGAGGGCATGCAACACGCTTGAAGTGGATTTATCTAGCATTGTAGTCTTTGTGTGTTCATGTTGTGTTTTTCCCATGTGTTGTGCTCTTTGTTATATATTTTGTCTAGATCACTTTAGATGATTCTTGTTTCTCTATTTGCACAAGATGATAAAGTAATCGAACATGTCGTGAATCTTCTTCTATTTGTACCTCTTTTTTTTTTTTTTTTTACATAGTATGTTGTCTATGTGCTATTGTTCGTATATGTGCCCTTGTGTAGTCTACTTGGATGCTTGCAACATAGTAGCATCAATTCTTTTTGGTCTCTATGTTGTCGGCCCAAAAAGACTCTTCTTCATATCTCTTATGTGCTTTTCTGTCCATTGTGTTGTGGTTCTAATTCCTTTGGGGAATGATGACATTTCATACTTGATATAATATTACATATTGTCATATGATCATACTGACCCCAAAGTTAGTAGATCCCTTTGTGTTCTCTCTTTTGTCATGTGTTTATTTCCCTTGAAGTGTTATCTGCTCGGGGCATTTGATAGTGGAAACATTCTTCATGGATGCATGTATGCTTTCGTTAAAGCTATTGCTCCCATTAAGGTGTTTGCAATTTCTTTAACATTGGGGCATACACTCTACTTACTTTTGCACACACACACACACACACATTGATAGTTTGGTTTCCTCTATTGAACTACTGACAGTTCATGGGGGATTGGTATTTGTTCTTTTGGATCTCTCTTTGGACTACTAATAGTTTGAGAGGCACGATCCTTTCTTTTGATCCCTCTTTGGATTACTAACAGTCTGGGAGGCTTGATCATTGTTTGATCATTCTTTGGACTATTGACAGTCTGGGAGGCCTGATTGTATTTTCGATCCCTTAAGGACACACACATCCTTATGCCTGGGTCATCTTTCAATTCTTCTTCTTGGGACGTAGAGTTCCCTTGGATATAAATCCTTTCGATGGGTTAACTAGCATGCCACACACACTTGCTAGACCATTCAATTCATCTTCTATGGTTTGACTAGCATGCCTCACACTAACACCATCTCTTATTGTACCCTCCTTTCTTTTTTATGTGTAGTTCACAATAAGGAACAAAAACCTTATTAGGAGAGTTGGCTACACTTTCTTGTTAGTGATATCTCTCTTATTTTGGCTCTGGATATGATGAAGACTCAATTATATTGGGGGATTGATGGTTTCTTCATCTCCTTAGCCATGATAAGATCAACTCTTTCTTTTTTATCCACTTTACCATAAGTTTTAGGTAACTCATACTCCCGCTAAAGTGGGGGCTAAATGTGTCATTTTAAAATGGACACACTGATTATTTAAGACCTTTTATCTCTCATCCTTAACCAACTTTATGGACCATGGATGGATTCGTGCTCAATCCCCCTTTTCTCTTATTTTTTCCCATATCTTCCACTTTTAACTATGTAGTCTCTGAGACCTCAAGGTTGGCTCCCAGTGAGCCAACCTTGGAACAGGTTGACCAAGTCAACCTATTCTGCAATAGGTTGACTAGGCCAAACTATTCTGGAATAGGTTGACCAGGTTGATCTATTCCCCAGGGATTTTAAATCTGAGGGTCAGTGTTGTCTCAGGGAATTAAATTGCAAAATCGGGTGACCACGTCGGCTTGTTTTATTTTCCCTCCTGAAAACTAGTATAAAAGGAAGCCTAGGCACCTCATTTTGACATCCATTAACATTCATTAACATCCATGAACATCCACTTGACATCCATTATCATCCAACAATTAGACAAGAAAGTTCAAGCATTCAAGTATTCATCAAGCATTCAAGATTCAAGGATCCTTTGTGAGCATTTCCTCTTCAAGATATAACATTTTTTTGGCCATCAAGGGAGGAGGTCCACATTTGAGGCATTCATCATCTTCTTCAATGATGCACATTTACATCCATGACTCCATGATGTGGTTTTGGTAGATCCATTGCATTTGTGGAGATTTCCTACATTCGGCATTACAAATTTAACATCTACAACATACAAGCATTAAAAAATCCTTATTAACAAGGGTTTTTACAAGCAAGGTGAATAATTAAATTTGTCTTGTTTCCTTTACATATTTACATTTCAATTTCAAGTTTGATTCCTCAATCTAGAGCTTGACCAAGGCAAGCCCTCATCCACCCAAACCCCAAAACAAGCTTTTCTATGTGCAGGAGAAGGATATCAAAATTACAACCACAGATCTAGAAGCTACTTACCGAGACATTTTTGAAGAAGTTAGGCTGACTTTGCTACAGTGTCCCAGGAATACGGTGAATTTGTGGAAAAGCTTCTGAAACATGTTGTACTAGGTCAACCTGTTCCTGGAGGTCTGAGAAAAATAACATTATCTAGGTTTTCTAGTGTGATCACGAATCCACAATCAGACATTTTGTCACAGGTTTAGATTTGTGGTTTTCAAAGGAAAAAGGCATGTTCCTCTACACATTTCAAGGTGAGTACTCTATCATTCATTTCATTTCTTAGTCTAGACCTTCTTTCATATCTTAATTGGGTTGATTGCATACATTTAGCATCTAGATCTATCTTACTTTTCTAATTAAATCATTTGGTTCAATTTCACATTTGCATTTACACATCTTTAATCAAATCCTACACTGCATGAAAGATGACTTTCTTGTGTACTTTCTTTATATAATCTGGGTTTAGCATTGTCATCCCTTCATCATCTTGGGTTTTTCTAATCTAACTTGGGTTATATTGAGAGTTGTGTTTAGAAGCCCCTCTTTCTCTTGTATTTTGAGCGTTAGTGCTGGAATGGTTAATTAATGAACTCATCTCACATAGTTTATATTATTAGATTCATTAGTATCCAATTCACCCCTAAAATGGCATGTTGTGGATATCAAAATTCTTGAGTAGGTCTTCGATCATCCCACATCCCCTAAGAAAGGTGGCACATTCCATTTGTCTGGTTCAAACTTGTTTTGCCACATGGCTACAAAAATTGTGATAGTCTTTGGTTGTAGGAAGTAATCCAACTAACTAACTCCAAAGTGTTGCAAAAGGTGTTAGTATCCAAATTACCACATGCAACACATTTTTTTAGCGCCATCACATTTATCCATATAATAAAGCATATTTATAATTACATTACCATGATCTATTAATAAACAACATAATATGTCATATGTATCTTTAATATACCAAAACAAAATCAAGTATTAAGGAATCATAAGCATAATAAAGACATAAGAGTCTTAACTAAATTTTGTAATAATAATATAAAAGGACAATTACTAAGTCCATCATCCCTTCAATTTAGCTCCTTGCTTGTCCCCAAGAAGGCCCAACTTGTCAGTTCTTAAGCAAGGCTAGTCCCTAAAGTCAACTTGTATTTTTATCCTGAAAGATAGAGTGTAAGTGGATTCCAATAGAATCCATTGGGTCTTCTCATATGCCTCCACCTTGGATCCTCTATATCTACATCATAGTAAACTCATATATAGTTTGGTATGGGCCATAACAACAATGGCAGGTGAAAGAGTAGTAGCATCCAGGTGAGCTCCTACCAACCAACTATCTGCAAATAAGTCCTCATAATTGTAGAGGGAGTGGGGATAATTTCTATTCAACCCATCTTTAAGTTCTTTCCACCTCTGTAGAATAGATTCCCACACATTTATTCTTGTGGTCTTGGTCAATTGACTAAACATTTCATAAAATTGTTTTTTTAATTATAAAGAACTCAACATTTAACCTCAGGATTATTCATCAACAAAACCCAAATTTTCAAGATAGAATTTGGGTGTTTTCATTCTTATACCTATCATTTACCTTCACTCTTCACATCCTCATCCTCCTCCATAAATGGTGGATTCAAGGACTATAATGTCATTTGGAGGCTACGATCATAAAGTAAAGAAATGAGCTTATCTTATTAATGGCTCATCCCAAGATCTCTCTTTGTAAGAATCTTAGCTATATATGAAAATCTAATTTAGCTAATCTTACATATACCAAAATATTTAGAATATTTTGGGGATACCCATCAAAATCGATGAAACATCATTTTCTTTAGTGTTTCATATTCCAAATCTTACTTCTTGGTGGAAAATTACAATGCATGAGAGCTTCTTAAATCTATTGCCCTATATATGGTTATCAAAAGTATTATAAGCATAATATATAGTTTCTCCCTACATTTAAAGATGCTTAGTCATGGATCATTTTTCCTCCTAAGCAATTTACATTGATGCAAGGGTTTTACATAGATCTCTTGGTTTGTTCCTCTAAAATTTAAATTTATACAAGACGTCTTTATTAACAAACTATTTTTGGAAAGCTAGAAACGTTGATATTTTATGTAATATTACTTTTTTTCATATTTTATTTCAAATGTTAAGATTAATGCAATCTCTAACATACTTTCAAAAATCTATAGCCAAACCAATGGAAATTATGTTAAAAAATATTGTAGACACCTAAATTTGTCCTTTAACATTAATTTAATTTAATTTAATTAATGACTCCAAATAACATTATAGTTAAATTTTAATTAATTATTTTTGTTAAATTCATCTATTTATTTAATTAAATAAATTCACTAATTATAGTATTTGAATTAAATTTAAATACTACCTTTCATAATGTATTAAATTTAATTTAATACATGTTCCTCCATAGTCCCCTTTTAAATAAATTTTTAATTTATTTAATTCCCTCACATTCTTTATTTCTACTAAGCCATGATTAAATTAAATTTTATTTAATTTAATCCTAAATCCAACTTAGATGTTATCCTACACACATCACTTTCTATCTAATAAACCTACTCACTAATTAACTAAGGTTAATTAGGCTAATTTTTAGATTTCTACATCCATTAGTCCTAATGATTTGCTCACACGTGTGAGCAAATTTCTAAAAATTGCCTTTTCAAAAATTGCTAAAATTTGCATAAACAAGGCTTCTTACATTTTTTATGACACTTCTTACACCTTCTAAAATGGTGAAAATGGACTTTTTCTCTTACACATCTCTTACATACACTTACACATGTACTTGCAATACACATTGACCTCTCACATCCCAAGTTGCTCACACATGTGTGAGAAAGTCTTGGACTTTGCATGGCTTATGTGTCTCCTTGGTAGCACCTATGTGGATTCCACATAGATGCCACCTCACCCCAGCCCTCCAAAATCCTATAAATATGACCCTTGTCTCAAGAAAAATCCATTCATTTTTGCATTAGAATTATCATGCTAGTTTAGACTTAGAATTGTTTTCATAGAGTTTTTACTAACCATTCGGTAGTTGGTAGATTTCTTTCAAGATTATAGACTAAGTTTAATTTAGCTTCATTTGCATACTTGCATGCCATTAACCTTGAGGATTGCTTTTATAGCTTCTCCTTGAGCTTCCCACAACCTCTCTAAGAGCTTAAATCAAGCAAGTCTTGGGTGCACTTGGTTCATGCTCCTCTGAGGTTATGGTGAAGATTAGTGTTTTTTACAAGTTTATGAACATGTTAGAGTAGACTTGAATATTCTATTTATCATTAATGTTTGCATGTTTGAACTTGTTCTTTACAATCTTTGATGTCTGAATTCGGAGGAAGCACACACAGCCTTGGAAGAGGTGCATCAAGGAATATGTTGAGCCCATTCTAGTGGTCTCACTTTAGCAAAGAAGTTTCTCCACACTGGATACTATTGGACGATAATGGATCAAGATGCCTATCATTATGTGAAGAAATGTGTTCCTTGTCAGCAACATGGTGATTTGATACACGCTCCCGCTCAATCCCTTCAACCCACCATCACACCTTGGCCTTTATCCTGCTGGGGTTTTGACCTTGTGGGCCAGATATTTCCAAACTCTATCGGTGGTCACAAATATATCCTAGCCACCACCGAATACTTTAAAAATGGGTCGAAGCAATTCCCCTCACCTATACAACTAATAAGAAAATTTCCAAGTTTATCCTGAATTATATCATTTGTTGCTATGGCATCCCAAAAGATCTCCATAATGATAATGGAACACCCTTCAAGAATCAGGATGTCTCTGATGTTTGCAAGAAATTTGGCATTACCCATCATTGCTCATCCAAGTACTTCCCAGAGGGCAACGGTCAAGCTGAGGCTACAAATAAAACCATATTAAAAATCCTCAAAAAGATTGTCAATGACGCTAGCTGCGATTGGTACCTGCAACTCAATCCTGCCCTCTGGGCCTACTGCACCTCCATCTATACTCCCACTAGTGCCACTCCATTCACCCTTGTCTATGGTTTTGAGGCTGTCTTACCCATTGAAATTGAGCTCCCTTCCCTTAGGATTTCTCTCAAGAACCTAATGTCCAAAGAAGAATATAGGGTCACCCTCTTGCAAGAGCTACAACTCCTCGATGAGAGATGCCTTGATGCCCTTAACCACCTCCATGTGTATCAAAATTTCTTGCGCTTACATTTTAACAAGAAGATCAAACCTTGTGAGTTTGATGTAGGTGATTTGGTCCTACAGCATAACATGAAGAATCTCCAGAACTGAGAAAAGAAAGGGAAGTTTGAACCCAATTGGTTGGGCCCATTTTTTATTACTACTAAATTTAGTTCCGGGGCATATCAGATTGCAACACCTGAGGGAGATCCACTCCCCGATCCTATAAATATTCTACATTTGAAGTGCTTTTATGCGTAGTTTAGCATTCAGTTTCTGTACAGTGTTATTCAACAAAAAATCCTAAAAATAAAAAAAAAAAATCTTGAAAAATTCCTAAAAATAAAAAAAGATCCTACAAAAATCCTAAAAATCAGAAAAAGATCCTGAAAAAATCCTAAAAAGCAGAAAAAGTCTTGAAGAAATCCTAAACATCAGAAAAGAAGAAAATCCTTAAAAGAAGATAATGTTCTTGAAAAAAAAAAAAAAGAATTCGTCCAACAGTGAAAACTTGGCAAACAAGCACTTTGGGCAAGTATTATGGTGAAAACCTATTTTAGGCACCATGATAGCAGATTTGTATCCATTGTCTACCTGTCCACTGTAAAGATCCATCCTCATCCTAGTCTTAGTGTTTAGTCATCGCTTCCCGCATAGCCATAAAGATCCAACCGTAATTCCCAGCAAGCTGAGCTTAACCCCATCACACTGAGCTTTTCTTAGACACAATGATCACAAAAGTGCTTATCAAAATCAACATCAAAATCAAATCTCTGAGTTATTGTTCCTTTCACATCTATTGCCAGCGAATATCCATTTCAGTCAATCAATCTTTTCCCTACAAGATGCGTCCTTCCTGAGTCGGCTCATATCAATCTCGTCAATCCTATCCCATTCATGGCAAGAACTATGGATCGAATGACCACTTGGTCAGGAGGCCTTCTTTGTTTATTTTATCTTTTTGTATTAGTAGATCTTACTCATGATTACCTCGATCTTCCATATCTTGGTAGATTGTAACTAGTGAAATTTGATGCAAGTGTCGATTGTGGTATGATCTATTTGTGGATACTTTAGGAGCATTTTTGTTGATTTATCAGTTATGATTATGTGTATCTTAATGGGGGAAATGGGTTAGCATACTTATGTCCCTTAAAAGACCTAAGTGTGCCCAGACCTCTCCAATAAGTATATGTCATAGGTTCTATCATAGTCAGGAAATCTACATCTCTGTTTCTACAACTATCTAAGAGTCTAGTCCATGCAATAGAACAATGTCATCTGTGCTTTTATAACACATGATGCATACCTCCTATTGCAATATCAAACTAGGGTGTGCTCTCCAACATAAACACAAGTGATCCCACTAAATCATGTAGTCAGGTTGCATTATAGCTCAAATTCATTTTAGTTTGTTTCTTTTCAGCATTTTTGTTTGAGACAAGGGTCTTGTTTGTTCATCATCCCCTCTCTCTTCTTTAGTGGTTCAGTTGATCCTATTGGTTATATCAGATACACAAAAAAACATACTCATAAAGTGACACTAGATCCTTCCATTGCACTCTACCTCATATAGTTAAGTTCATTTAGCTACCATTGCATGTCAAATATATCTCATTAATCATTAATCATTAAATACACATTACATGTCAAATATATCTCATTAATTATTACTCATTAAATACACATTGCATGTCAAATATATCTATTTAACCATTAATCATTACCTATGCATTGCACATTCATAACCATCACATATGCATAATAAAACATCAATTCATATCTACATAAGCTTTTCACATCATGTAGTACACATTTCACATAATCACACACATCCTACATCACACACATTAGTATCATAATATAGTACTATGCATAATCTCATAATCCATCAAATAAACTCATGAAATAGTGCCACAAAAATATATGTATATGTGTGTGTGTGTATATATATATATATATATATCTATCATGGTACATCAAAATGATACATCAGACACCTCAGTGCTGCTATACATATGCATCTCATCTAAAAATCCACAAAATACGTATCTTGTATAATCAACTGGATCTCATGACCACTGGAAGATATCCTTGTCATCCTGACCTTATGAAGTAGATCTCTCTGCTCCTCTACTACTATCACCTCCTATTGTCCTGTCCCTATGTGAGCTGACTACTGATCTTGATGACACCCCTTGAGTCCTCTCTGATATCCCTCGCTCTGAATACAAGGCATGTTTCTACTCTAGAGGTATTGCCTGATGATAGAGACCCATATAATAGGCCACCTCTCTCCCCAACCTCGATGCATCTCATTGTGCATCCAACATGGCTGTTAATAACTACCCTCTACTTGCCGTCGTCACTCCCTATCTCACTAACTCCCACTCCCCTTGGTATATCTCTGCCCATCTCTGCCACATGTCCTTGTCCTCTATTAGTTGTTGGGTGCGAATGTTTGTCTATCTCTGCATCTCCTCTATCTAGTGCAAAAATCAGGCTACCTCCCCTGCCATCCCCTTTGTAGCTATGTCAGCTCCTGTCCTGGTAATTTATCCTATACCCACTCGGCCCTGCAGTATGCCCAACTCTCGTCGCATAGTCTCTATCTAAGCCTCTACTCTCTCTCTCTCTCTTCCACCCTAGCTGCCTCCACCCTGGCTGCTCTATCCCTCTCCGCTGCCACCAAAGCCTCTAATCATCTCACCTCTGCCTAAATTATGACTACCTGCTAATCACCCTACCTCTCAACTTCTCCTGATCCTCCTAGCTTCATCCCCTCATCCCCTCATCCCCTGACAATGGCTCCTTGGCTGCCTCATCTCGCCCCCTCTACATTGCCTATATAGGGCCACCTATAATGGGTCTCTGCACTATCCCCCTCTGACACTCTATCACCTACCTTTGTGCCCTCCACCTAACTCCTAACACTATTTCTAGTCTCTCCTCATCATCCCCCTCATCCCCCTCCTCATCCCCCTCCTAAGACTCTCTCAGACTATGTCTACTATGTGGCCTCTCCTGCTCATGGCTCTGTAAGCCTCACTGGCCTACGCCTCTCCCACTAGGCTGCATACTCAGTTGTCACCCTTGCATCTGCCACCTGTCCCTAGGCTGTTGTCTATGGTACTGGTTGCATACCTCTCCAAATGCTCTTGGCATTTCGGAGATCTACTCCGATGCTCCATATTGACCCAATATCCCTCGAGATGATCAGATGTGGATAATTGTTTGGAACTATACCCTGCCTCATGCCAAACTGTCTACATACTTGAGATGGCATGTATCACACTATCTAAAATATCATCCTCCCGATCAAACAACAATCTATCTGCATGTATCACAAGCACTCTCCATCTAGAACACCATCCTCTCTCCCTGCCTGCTCATCCTAGTACCCCCATGCCTCACACCCTCTATATGTTGTCCACTCAAACCATATCAGCTCATCCAGTATCTTTTGCCAAGTCTCAACTGATCTCACATCCCCATATGACAAGGGTGATTAGTACTGACATGCAAATGGCCCATATCATTGTTGTCGACCCTCCTCTTGTAATGGTCATACCACTGTGGTATGCTCCCATGCCTAGACTAGTAGCAGTGTAACTCTGAGTCCCATCGTTCACTGAGTACAGTATACACACATATAAAGTTCATAATATACCTATGCTAAAATTATATATCCTCAACAATACTCTGTACCATCCTCCTCTAGCATCTAACTCACTACTCTTGCCCATCCAATCTAAAAACTATGTCTTGAGTGGTCTGACATCAACCTTCCTCCTACCAATCTGGCTAAATACAACACTAGTCGGGGCAACCCTGCCTCCATCCTCCCCTGCCATGAAATCCACTGTCAGTCAATCGATAACTGGTCTACTCATGGTATGAAACTCTCCTCCATAAACTGCTCCCCCCTCTCCAACTGATACTCATCCATCTCCCCCTGAATTGGTATCCGCAAAATCCTCCATACGTCTAGCAACGTCACTGTCACCTCCCCGGTCGGAAAATAGAAACTCGACGTGTCTAAATGCCATCTCTCGATCAATGTTGTCATCAGTGCATTATGCACTCTCAGGTGTGGCCACTCATGCACATGTTGCCAGCCACATAAGGTCACTTGTCCCCACTCCACCTTGGTCAGATCCTCTCACAGTGTCATCATATTTGGCCATCGCTCTTTCGAGCGAATCCAATAATATCGCTCCTGCATCCAATTACCTGACACCCTTCATCAGTCTTAGTACTCACCCAATCCCTACCCTTACCTTTCTTCCCCCCATCTCCATGTCTTCTTTCCCCATGCTCAGCCCCCCCTTGACAGTGGAGTTTCTCATCTTAAACCGTACAACTCCCTCTCTTCCATAGCCCCACCATTTGTCACAAGATGCACGACACTAGGCACGCCCCCCTCCACCTCCAACTGGGTGGTGCCAGCTTTCCATGGATAGGTAGCTACGCCCCTCCCTTGTTGTTGGCCCACCTTGTGGTGGGTGCCAGCCCAAAGGCGGGCGACACCACTTGTCTTTTGATGGGCGGAGCCGCCCGACAGCAAACGGGTGACACAGCCTGCCCTTGGGCAGGTTGAGCCACCCGTCTACCAACGGGTGACCCCGCTGATCCTTGGTGGTCAGAGCCGCATGTCAACCAACAGGTGACACCATTGGGCCTTGGGTGGGCAGAGTTGTCTGTCAACTGATGGGCAGCTACGTGTGCCCAAAGAGGAGCAGAGCCACCCGTCAGCTGACGGAAGGTATCACCTGTCCAATGGTGGGCAGGGCCACCCATCTGTCGATGGGTGGCACCATGTCACTGGGTAGGAGCAAAGCCACCCATCAACTCCACCATGCCTACTATCGGTAGGCCTAGCCATTTCAAACTCCCGAAAATTTTCAAAATAATAATAATAATAATATATCCAACACACCATAATAACAAATCACTAAAATTGACAACACAGGTTTTGGACACTCACCAACTCACCCTTGTCTGTTGCTTGCCGATAGACTCACACCCGCTCACCCAATTGCATCCTGTCCCATCTTTCTATCATTCTCATTTCTCCTCTCCTCTCCTCTTTTTTCTTCTCCTTAGGGGTAAAAATGAATCCTTTTCCCCCTTTTTTTAGCCTTTTATAAGTGGTCCCTTTTTTTTCAAAAAGGGAGAGGGTTTTTTTTTCTTTTTTTTCCCCCCTCTTTAGTCATGCGAAGTCTTTTTTCCCTCCTTTCGTGAAAATTAACCAAACAATTTTATTTTTTGGCCTATTTTCCCAAGGGGGCACATCCTCCTACTGAATTTTCCTCTAGGGCATCTATATTTTCTTTTCTTTGACACAATGTAATTTTTGACCCCGCATCAAAGAGGGGCAAAATTGACGCAGGAGCATCTTGGGTCCTTGGCAATCCTATTTCACCAAAAATAATTTGAGTTTTATCTGTGTTGCTTAGTTTCTGCTTTGACCGAGTCGGTCAGTAGTTGGTTGGTTTCCTTTGGTTACCAAGTGTGGTCGGTTATCTCTTGGGTGGTCGGTTATTTCACTAGCCCTCAGCGTTGTCTGTTTGCTGCTCGGTTATCTTGCTTACCAACGGGCCTAGTTTTGTTTCTTGTTGTGGCTGACTTGTGCATTTATATTGGATCACATAATTAATGTTAGAATCCATCATTGGGAAGCGTGTGGTCTGAGATTTGATCGTTACTTCTATTAATTGTGGATCTGAAGGCCGACTCAGCTTGATAGCTTCTTGTATAAATGTAGATGTTTGGTTGTATTTTAGGGAGTCAGTTTAGATAGAAGATAGAAGGCATTAGATAGAAGATTTGTAACAGATCCTCACATATTTGAGGAATTCTATAATTCATTATAATATCAGGCCCTAATTGGGAAGGCCTTACAGCCTGACATGTATCATTCAAATTGATGATAATAATTGAAAGGATCTGGCATTCTCTCTCTCACTCTTGTTGTTTGTTGCTTTCATGTGTGTGTTGCAGGCTTGGATCATTAGGGTGCACCATCCTTTGGATCCTCTTGCATCCATGCCTTGCATCAGGTGGTATCAGAGCGAGGTGAGATCTTGATCTAGGTCTACGGATCTAGGTTTGTAGGTTCCTCTTGAAGCCCTAGTTGAATTGTTGTGGGGTAGCAGATTGTGATATGACCTGCAATTGCAGAGGGTTGTCAAGATGGTTCATGGGAGGTGAGATGCAGATCCAGGATTGGCAGATATGCTAAGATAGATTGTTGCTAGATTAGAAGCAGTAGAAACAACCCAAAGAAGAGGCAGACATCTTGAAGATGTTAGTGATGATGAAATTGAGGAAGAACAGGCGAATGCAGAACCTGCTCTTGTTATGGATCAAGGTGAAGAAATATTTTTGAAGGCTTTGACAAGTTTGAAGTCAACACCACATTTTAATCCTCCTGAGTATAGTGGAAAGTTGGATTCTGATGAATTGGTGGACTGGATCACCGAGATGGAAAAGTATTTTGAATATGAAAACATTCCTAAGGATAAGAAGGTGAAGATTGCAAGCACAAATTTGAAAAGTCATGCATCCTTATGGTGGGAACATCTGTAAATGGATAGAAAAAGGAAAAGTAAAGAAAAAATCAAGGTATGGAGTAAAATGGTGAATAAATTGAAAGGAAAGTTCTTACCTTGTGATTATCAGATTAACTTAGTTTAGCGAATGCAAAGTTTGAGACAAAAAGATAGCTCAGTAAAAGAGTATATTGAGGAATTCTATAGATTAGATATCAGATCTAGACATGATGAAGATGATGTGGAAAGAATCGGCAGATACCTGAATGGTTTGAGGGTTCCCATCCAAGAGGAAATTAGTATGGTCAAATTGGAGAAGATTGAAGAGGCTTATCAATTTTCTTTGAAGGCTGAGGATAAATTGAACAAGAGACATGAGCAAAGATAGAGAGGTCGAGGTGGTAGATTCCCTAGAGGAAGAGCTATATCTAATGGTGAAAATGGTAGATCTGAACCAGAAAAGACAAATCTGGATAAAGGAAAGACCAAGTGGAAAGGTGAAAGTTCTAGAGGTAGAGGCAGTAACTACCGAGGTGGTTATGGCAGGGGAAGTTTTCAAGGAACTTGTTATAATTGTGGAGAAGAAGGACATAGATCTTTTGAATATACACAAGCTAGTAAGAAGGCTGGTAGCAGTAGGGGCAAGAGTGCCAATATCTCCAAGAATCAAAATGAAATGCAATGCAAGCTATTTTAGGAATGAGAATGCAAGCTATGCAAACTAAGCTATGAAATGAAATGAAAGTATTACAAAGCCTCCTAATTAAGCTAGATGAAGTAATCTAAAGCATAAAGGAAACTAAGCTAAATATGAAGCTATGAATGCCATGATAAATAAAACTAGAATGCAAGAAATGAAACTAGAATAGCATGTAGATGCAAAAGCCAAGAATGCTCCAAATCTTCAAAAGCTCCAAAGTGACCTAGAAAACCTGCAGCATAACATTAGCACAAAAAGATTGATATGCAAATGAGGAAGAGAGCTCTTCCTTTATAGGAAATGAGACAGAATGGACCATGCAGATTAAGAGGCAAAAGTCTTAATCAAGGGTGGAGCTTGAAAGAGGAGCAATCAATGTGCCCAAATATCCTCCAATCAAAAAATAAGAGTTGACTTTTATGTCCATATGAGACAAAAAGTGCTTTTCTTCTTTTTATAAAATAAGAATAATGCTTTATTTGTGCAACTTAGGATAAGAAGAAAAGTGGGGGCTTTCTATTTATTAAAAGGGGAGGAAATATTCTTTTTAAATAAATAAATACTTAGGATAAAATGGTTAGCCAAAGGCTATATGGATACAAAAGTCAACTCTTATTTTCTCATTGGAAGGTATTTGTGCACATGGATTTCTCCTCTTTCAATCTCCACCCTTGATTAAATCTTTTTCCTCTTAATCTCCATGGTCCATTCTCTCTCATTTCCTATAAAAGAAGATCTCTCTTCCTCATTCGCATATCAATCTTTTTATGTTAATATTATGCTGCAGGTTTTCTAGGTCACTTTGGAGCTTTTGAAGATTTGGAGCATTCTTGGCCTTTGCATCTACATGCTATGATAGTTTCATTTCTTGCATCCTAGTTTCATTTATCATGGCATTCATAGTTTCATATTAGCTTAGTTTTCTTTATGCTTTAGATTACTTCATCTAGCTTAATTAGGAGACTTTGTAATACTTTCATATTTCCTTTCATAGCTTAGCTTGCATTTTCATTCATAGTATAGTATTGCATTGCATTGCATTTTGATTCTTGAGGATATTGGCATTCTTGCCCTTGTTTTCACTTGAATCTCCCATTGTATGGTTGACTAGCAAGGTCACAAGCTTTATAGCCCTAGCTGAGAGCAATCTTAAAATCCTTGCAACTCCATTCATAAGGAGCTCTAGGTCACTTTCTAAGGAATCCCATTCATGGATTCCCTTGGATATAATGACTTAGAGAAGTGCACTATTTGAGGTGTACATTTGAGAGAGTATTTGAGGTGTCTTATCATCATATCTATATCAAAAAGAGATCATTTTTAGAAACGTGAGTCTATATCATACACATGAGAATTAAACATACATCTATGAGAGAGAGTATACATGAGCATATAAACATACATTTTGAGCAATATGACAAGAAAATATCAAAATTGAAACATCCATCACAAGTGAGACAATAACACAGATACATCACAAATCTAGTAATCTCATATATATATGAATGTCATAGTACAATATACAAAATGAGATCCCAAAATTTGGATCAAAGTCTCATGATATGTTTGCCCCTCTTTGACTAATGTGTGATCGATATGGGAACACATTATGTCAAATAATAGATCAGCCAAGAAGGCAATAGATAGAGATTTGACTCCAAAAAATGAAGTGCAGAGAGATAGAAAATCCTGCATGGTCAGCCTGGTAGTGATAGTACTGAACACTTAGGAAAGAGATAGACAGTATTAGAAATCGAGATGAGAACTAACATGTCAAGCACAAAGATAGATCGATCAGAGAAAATGGAATGGTCAAGCATATGCTTTAGAGAATAGTTGATAGGATATGATGTGTCTGCCCCCTCGAGATCGAAAGCAAAATTAGGTAGAGGGAAGACAAAAGCAAGAGCAACATGATCAAATCACTAGAAATCATAATCTAAGATGAAAGATAAGAGAATAACCATTAAGCAGTGAAGATATGCCCTAGTTAAGACCTCAAAGAGAGATGAATGAAATAAATGAAAGACTAGAAGGGTGAGAGAGATGGAGATGAAGAGGTGAAGATGCCCCAGCGAAGATCAAAGGATCAGGCCTCAAATGGTCAGCCAACTGCATAGAAGAAGGAAAAAAGTGATTTTGACGATCAAGGTGAACTCAGATTTCAGTTTCGATCATGAAATGAAGAGAAAATGATGTGATATGAAAGACAAGAAGTGAAAGACGTGATCGGGAAGAAGTGAAAGGTGAGCACAGTTGACCAACAAGTCCATGAAAGATGAAAGGAGAGCTCTCTCCATATGCAAGATGCAAGACTAAGCTATTATGAAAAGTGGTTTACTTGCAAGGTCACAAAGCTATTAGACTCTAATATTCATCATCAAGCATTATTGGTAGCATCGCAAGATCATACAATACACACTAGTATAACTATGGGTATATGAATATGATCTATATCAGATGAAATGTGGGAATCCCACCTAGGCACCAAAGACATGTAGGTCAAGATGAGTATTGCAGTGAGGTTCCCTAAGTTTAGTATATATAGCAAGATTATGCTCGCATCGAGACACAAGAAAGTCAAGATGACATAGAGCATGCACTTGTGAAAAATAGTCAAGGATAATACCTTGTAGATCCTTAGTGTCAAGTGAATCAAGCACGAGTGCTCATGACAGTTAGGATTAATAAAATATACCCACAGGCAGAAAAAGAAATAAAACATGTCCTCATGTCCCCAGTCTTCTAGCTCAGCATCATCGAAAACTATTAGGGAGAAAACACTCATCAAAGAAATCATCATAGTTAGCACACAAAGAAAGAAAGTCCAACAAGTCTCAGCAAGTCAAGTGACTTAAGTGTGTGTGTAGGTCATAGAGTCAATCTTTGAGTATCGCATCTGCTAGTGAGAAATATTGCATCATCTAGACTACAGGTAGGATATCTGATAAGTGTTAAGAAACACTCAACGCTGGGGTAGTGTTGAAAAACACAATTGGGGTGACTAAGAGATACGTCATCTTCTTTAGAGAAGGAGAGATAGCGGGGAGATGAGATATGGTTGACCATAGCCTGGAACCAATCCAGATCAATGTCATTAGGGACACATGCTGTATGTAGAGCTTCTTCAAGGATTTATCTGTGCGAAGGGGATAACTGAAGCAACTAAAAAATGGATATCTAGGCTGGTGTACATTGCAAGTGGTAGACAAGATCATAGCTAGAGGTGGCTGAAGGAGCTACTTGTTTGGAAGACAAGGTTTGCTTGGGATCAGGTGCAGTTTTAAGGACAATTTTGGCTTGCCCCCTAGTAACAGCATTCAATGTCTCACTTCAAGAGGATGAACCATCCAATGTTTGCAAGACCAACTTTGGCTTACCATGATTGTCATTATCATCTTGAGATCTCATCATAAGAACACTCTCGATAGGCTCTACCATGTTGGTCACAGGCGCATCACTAGCATATGTATAGTTGATCTTTGCATCATGATTCTTCTTATTTATTTGAGAAGATTCCCCCTTGTCATGCTTAGGTAGAGGGTCTTTGAAAGCTGTGTGATTAGAATTTTTAACTAAGCCATCTATGAGAATTGTGCCGTCATCAATGAGATCTTGAATATTATCTTTAAGCTTGAAACAATTATTCATATTATGTCCCTTACTTCTATGATAGTGGCTGTAATGATCTTCTCTCCACCAATCAGGCTTAATTGGCGGAGCATAGGGACGATCAAATTTAGGAAGTGTAAGATGTTTGTTGGCAACCAAAGTCTTAAGAATCACATCGTATGGTTTAGCTAACTTGGTGTAGACTCGTCGTTGGTATTGCTTCTTTGGTTTGTCTGCATTCTAAGGCTTAGGAGAACTGTGAGTGTTGGCAACTTCTTGTTGTTTTGCTACGTAGATAGCATTAGAAAGGTTGAAAGCAGTCTCTTTAGCTTTTGGGACATCTACAACCCCATCATTAACAACATACTTGTTTCTATTCCAAGGCTTGTTCTTGTCTTTGCATTGCCTCTAGTATCTTTGGCATGGAGTGTAAAGAAATTAAGTGTGCTCTCAGCTAGAGCTATTTAAGCCTATGACCTTGCTAGTAAACCATGCAATGGGAGATTCCAAATAAGACAAGGGCAATAATGACAATATCCTCAAGAAATCCAAATGGAATGTAATGCAACTACACTAAGAATGAAGATGCACACTAAGCTATGGAAATGAAAGAACAATGCATGCAACTAAGCTATGAAAACAAATAACAATTGTTACAAATCCTTCCTATTTAGACTATGTGAGTTAATCTATGGCATAAAAGAAACTAAGCTAATAAAGCATAAATATGAAGCTAAGCTAGGAATGCAAGAATCAAAATAAGATGGAATGTAAATGCTAAGAATGCTCCAAATCTCTAAAGCTCCAAAATCACCTAGAAAACTTGTAGCATAACATTAGTATTCAAAAGATGGATCTAAGAATGAGAAAAGAGCTCTCTTTTTAAAGGAATTGAAAAGGAATGGACCATGAAGATTAAGAGACAAAAGATTTAATCAAGGGTGGAGCATCAAAGAGGAACAATCCATGTGCACAAATATCCTCCAATGAGAAAATAAGAGTTGACTTTTGTGTCCATATGAGACAAAAAGTGCTTTTCTTCTTTTTATAAAATAAGAATAATGCTTTATTTGTGCAACTTAGGATAAGAAGAAAAGTGGGGGCTTTTTATTTATTAAAAGGGGAGGAAATTCCTTTTAAATAAATAAAGACTTTAGGATAAAATGGTTAGCCCATAGAAAATAATCGAATAAATGATAGAACTAGGATTTGATCAAGAATAAGCAATTGATGATTTTAGCAAATAATGCTAGCAAGGGGCTAATAGTCTACATGACCATTTTTGGGTGGTTATAGTTATAACTGTGGAGAAGAAGGACATAGATCTTTTGAATAAACACAAGCTAGTAAGAAGGCTGGTAGCAGTAGAAATGCTTTGGTGCAAGAAGAATCACCGAATGAGCTTGAGAAGGAAAATAACTTGATGGTAAGGAGAGCACTGTGGAATGAAAGCAAGAAGGAAGATTCGGTAAGGAAAAGTTTGTTCAAGACTAGATGTAGAGTTTCTGACAAACTTTGGAAGGTAATCATTGATAGTGGTAGCTCGGAGAACCTGGCATCTGAAGAGATGGTCACAAAATTGCAGTTGGAGAGGTTGGCACATCCGAAGCCCTATCAGATTTCATGGATCAAAGATGAGCATACACTCCTGGTAAGTGAACAATGTTATGTGAATTTAAAGATTGGAAAGTACTATGATAAGGTAATATGTGATATCATGCCTATGGATTGTTGTCATATTTTATTTGGTAGACCTTGGCAATATGATAGACATACTATATATGATGGGAGATTGCATAAGTATACTATTGTGGCTGATGGAAAGAAACAAATCCTATTACTATTGATGGAAGAACTTGTTAGTAATGTTTTCATATCTATGAAAGTTTGTTTGATGGAAGGAAGGAAGTTTGTTAATTCTTTGAAGAGGAATGATGTATGTTTTGCTATGATTCCTAATAAGCTGAGTAAGAAAAAAAAGGATAATATCCCTGAGGAGATTGATAAGTTACTCACCGAGTATAGTGATATCATTTCTGATAATGTACTTGATGGTTTGCAACCAAAAAGGAGCATTGATCATTGTATGGATCTAATCTCTGGAGCTAGTTTACCGAATAAGGCACCTCATCAGTTGACACCTACCGAGAATCAGGAATTGAACTGACAGATTCAAGAATTGCTAGAGAAAGGTTTGATCAGAGAAAGTTTGAGTCCTTGTGTAGTACCTATTGTATTGGCACCAAAGAAGAATGGAGAATGGAGAATGTGTACTGATTTTAGAGCAATCAATAAGATAACAGTGAAGTATAGGTTTCCTATACCGAGAATGGATGATATAATGGACAGTTTGACTGGAGCAAAGTATTTCACAAAGATTGATTTGAAAAGTGGGTATCATCATATCAGAATCAGAGAAGGTGATGAATGGAAGACTACTTTCAAGACAAAAGAAGGTTTGTATGAGTGGTTGGTTATGCCCTTTGGTTTAACTAATGCACTGAGTACTTTTATGAGATTGATGAATGAATTTTTGAAGAAATTCTTGGGTAAGTTTGTGATTGTATATCTTGATGATATTCTGATATTCAGTAAGACTAGAGAAGAATATTTTTTTCTTGTTAGACAAGTTTTATAGAGATTGAAAGAGGAGAAGTTGTTGATAAATCTGAAAAAGTGTTCATTCATGAAAGAAGAGATTGTGTATTTGGGCTTTGTTATTTCGGCTGATGGTTTGAAGATGGATCCTGAAAAGGTTGAAGCTATTTTGAAATGACCTACACCTGTGAATGCTAGTGAGGTAAGATCATTTCATGGTTTGACAAATTTTTATCGAAAGTTCATAAGGAATTTCAGTTCAATCTATAATGCTATGACTGAGACTATGAGAGTAGACAAAAGAGAATTCAAGTGGACACATAGAGTTGAAAAAAGTTTTGAGACCCTGAAGCAAAAGGTTGCTGAATTACCTATTTTGGCATTACCTGATTTCAGTAAAGTATTTCAAGTAGAATGTGATGCATGTGGAAGTGCAATTGGAGCTGTGTTGAGTCAAGAAGGTAAACTTGTTGCTTTCTTTAGTGAAAAGTTGAATGATACTAGAAGAAAACATTCTATGTATGATCAAGAATTCTATGCTATTGTTCAAGCACTGAAGAAATGGAGACATTATTTGATACCGAGTGAGTTTGTGTTGTATACTAATCATAAGGCTTTACAGTATTTGGGTAGTTAGAATAAGTTGAATCAGAGACATATGAAATGGGTTGAGTATTTGTAGAGTTATACATTTGTGATAAAGCATAAGAGTGGAGTCACTAATCCAGTTGTTGATGCATTGAGTAGAAGAAGATCTTTGATGATCGAGATGAAAATTAAAGTTCTTGGTTTTGATGAGATGAGAGGTTTGTATGAAAATGACCCTGATTTTTCTGAGCCATGGAGAAAGTGCAGAGCACCTATTTCAAATCAACAAGACACTAAATGGGATGAATATTTTATTCAGGAAGGTATGTTGTTTAAAGGTATTTAGTTGTGTATACCAAGAGGAGTAATGAGAACTAATCTGATAAAAGAGAAACATAGTAGTGGTTTGGCTGGACATTTTGGTATTGATAAAATATGGAATTTGCTTAAGGAAAGGTACTATTGGCCACAGTTGTATAAAGATGCTCAAAAATTTGTGAAAAGTTGTGGAATTTGTCAAGTTGCAAAAGGAGTAAGTCAGAATACTAGATTGTATACACCGATTGTTGGTCCTGAGAAACCTTGGATTGACATCAGTATGGATTTTGTTCTTGGCTTACCGAAGACAGTAAGAGGTAATAATTCAATATTTGTTGTTGTAGATAGATTTTCTAAGATGACACATTTTATACCTTGTAGAAAGACATCAGATGCAGTACATGTAGCAGATCTTTTCTTTAAGGAAATTATCAGATTGCATGGATTACCAAGGAGTATTATCTCTGACCAAGACAGTAAATTTGTTGGTTATTTTTGGAAAACACTTTGGAAGAAATTTGGCTCTGAATTGAAATATAGTTCTACATTTCACCCACAAACCGATGGACAGACTAAGGTTGTAAACAAAAGTTTGGGAAATCTTTTGAGATGTTTAGTTGGAGACACACTGAGTAATTGGGATTATGTGTTGGCACAAGCAGGTTTTGCATATAATAATTCAATGAATAGGAGTACTGGAAAGACACCATTTAAGATTGTGAATGGCACACAACTGAGAGGAATATCTGATTTGAGAGACATTGTTGATGAGAATAAGAGAAGTGCTGCAGGAGTAAAATTTGCTGAGTATATGAAGATATTGCATGAAGATGTGAAGCTGAAGCTGGAAGACAATAATCAGAAATACAAAGATAGAGCTGATAGATCAAGAAGACATAAAACTTTTGATGTTGGTGATGAAGTGATGGTTCATTTGAAGAAAGGTCGGTTTCCTGTTGGAAAGATGAAGATGAAGAAGTTTGGACCTTGCAAGATTTTGAAGAAATTTGACAGTGGAAATGTATATGAAATTGAGTTACCTGATGACATGGACATATCACTGATTTTCAACATTGCTAATTTGTATGAGTATCATGAACCTGATGAAGAAGTGACAGTACCGACAGAATATCCTAAGAAGCAAAATGATGAAGTTGAACATATTTTGAAGGAAAGAGTTGGCAAAAGTCCATGAGGAAAATAGTATATGGAATATTTGGTTAAGTGGAAGAATAGGCCAATGGAAGTCAGTTCTTGGATTTCATAGTCTGAGTTGGATGCAACTCAGACCAGACTTACCAAATGATTTTGAGAATCATTTCAAAATAACCCTAGGTGTTTGATGTAGGAGCATCTCGGGTCCTTGGAAATCCTATGTTACCAAAAAGAATTTGAGTTTTGTCTATGTTGCTCGATTTCTACTTTGACCGAGTCGGTAGTTGGTCGGTTTCCTTTGGTTATCGAGTGTGGTCAGTTATCTCCTGGGCGGTCGGTTATTTCACTGGTGCTCGGCGTTGTCTGTTTGCTACTCGGTTATCTTGCTTACCGACGGGCCTAGTTTTGTTTCCTATTGTGGCCAACTTGTGCATTTATATTGGATCACATAATTAATGCTAGAATCCATCATTGGGAAGCATGTGGTCCTAGATTTGACCATTACTTCTGTTAATTATGGATATGAAGGTTGACTCAGCTCGGTAGCTTCTTGTATAAATGTAGATGTTTAGTTGTAGTTTAGGGAGTCAGTTTAGATAGAAGATAGAAGGCATTAATTGAAGATTTGTAACAGATCCTCACATGTTTGAGGACTTCTGTAATTCATTGTAATATCAGGCCCTAATTGGGAAGGCCTTACAGCCCGACATGTATGATTCAAATTGATGATAATAATTGAAAGGATCTGGCATTCTCTCTCTCACTCTTGTTGTTTGTTGCTTCCGTGTGTGTGTTGCAGGCTTGGATCATTAGGGTGTGCCATCCTTTGGCCCCTCTTGCATCCCTGCCTTGCGTAAAAAATGTAGACACTTAAATTTGTCCTTTAACATTAAATAAATTTAATTTAATTAATGACTCCAAATAACATTATAGTTAAATTTTCATTAATTATTTTTGTTAAATTCATCTATTTATTTAATTAAATAAATTCACTAATTATAGTATTTGAATTAAATTTAAATATTACCTTTTATAATGTATTAAATTAAATTTAATACATGTTCCTCCATAGTCCCCTTTTAAATAAATTTTTAATTTATTTAATTCCCCCACATTCTTTATTTCTACTAACCCATGATTAAATTAAATTTTATTTAATTTAATCCTAAATCCAACCTAGATTTTATCGTACACACATCACTTTCTATCTAATAAACCTACTCACTAATTAACTAAGGTTAATTAGGCTAATTTTTGGATGCCTACATCCATTAGTCCTAATTATTTGCTCACACATGTGTGAGAAATTTTAAAAAAATTACCTTTTCAAAAATTGCTAAAATTTGCATAAACAAGGCTTCTTACATTTTTTATGACACTTCTTACACCTAAAATGGTGAAAATAGATCTTTTCTCTTACACATCTCTTACACACACTTACACATGTACTTGAAGTACACATTGACCTCTCACATCCCAAGTTTCTCACACATGTGTGAGCAAGTCTTGGACTTTGCATGGCTTATGTATCTCCTTTGTGGCACCTATGTGGATTCCACATAGATGCCACCTCACCCCAACCCTCCAAAATCCTATAAATAGGACCCTTGTCTGAAGCAAAATCCATTTATTTTTGCATTAGAATTATCATGCTAGTTTAGACTTAGAATTGTTTTCATACAGTTTTTACTAACCATTTGGTAGTTGGTAGATTTATTTCAAGATTATAGACTAAGTTTAATTTAGCTTCATTTGCATACTTACATGCCATTGAGCTTGAGGATTGCTTTTATAGCTTCTCCTTGAGCTTCTTTTGGCCTCTTGCATTGAGTGCTTGAGAGTTGCTTCTATATCTTCTTCTTGAGCATCTCAATCTTCATTTTACCTTGCATACATAGTGGGATTCACACTTGTGTTGGAAGAGCACACCCACAACCTCTTTAAGAGCTTAAATCAAGCAAGTCTTGGGTGCACTTGCTTCATGCTCATCTGAGGTTATGGTGAAGATTAGTGTTTTTTACAAGTTTACGAACATGTTAGAGTAGATTTGAATATTATCTTTATCATTAACATTTGCATGTTTGAACTTGTTATTAACAGGTAGGTTTTCATCATATACAAATATTATTTCCAATGACTCATAGATTACTTAGGAAATCTCTCGTATACCTCCAACAATTTACCTCATAAGGAAGGGATAGATATAATAGTCTCATTGTCTTGGTCTATCATAGTATGTCTATAATCTAGTCTTATCAAAAGTCTTGCCTCTTATCACCAAAATTTTTAACATTATAGAACTAGGGATGACAAATTCCCTTGCTTTATTTTAGCCATCTTGGCTTCTTAACAAGATGGAGAAGAATTTACAAATCTTCAAAAGAGGGGTAATTCAAATAGGTTAGTATAAATATGTAGACAATAATGACATATTTCATCTTGAATTGCAAATCAATAAACTCCAAGCAAAAATTGAATAATAAATAAAAGACTCGTGCAATGTCATGACAAACCTAAATAATTATAGTAAATAGCCTAGTGTACATATTGTCGTTGTCTTCCTTATAATATTATTATCTATATCTATATTTATACAATCATATTCAAGCCTTTATCTTTTCTTGTGACTATTTTTATATTTATAAATAGTCTATTGTACATATTGTCATTGTCTCCCTTATAATATTATTTTCTATATTTATATTTATACAATCATATTCGAGACTTTAGCTTTTGGCGCGACTATTTTTACATTTATAAATAGTTTATTGTACATATTGTTGTTGTCTTTTTTATAGTATTTTTTTTCTATATTTATATTTATATGATCATATTCAAGGCTTTAGCTTTTTCTATGAATATTTTTATTATAATTTAATGTTATTTTTTTTTTTTTATAATTATTAATACTATTTATTTATCTTTAAAAAAATTAAAATATTTGATATGATTTTTCAAAATTGACTTTCATGTCAACAACTAAATTTCAAACCTCATGCTTTGTGAGAAAAGAAAGTAAACAATTTCTACCCTATTTTTTAATAATAAGAAAATATCTTAAAGAAAGTGGGTATGTATTAGAAACGATTGATGTTGTTTAAAGTCTCTTTTTAATGAATGATTGTAATGCTTCCATCCATAACATGCAAGAAAATTGAGTTAAAAAAAGATTAAAGAGATGGTGAAATCAATTTATATGGTGAATACAGCTTAGCATTTCTATTTTAATCTACAATGGAACATCAAATTTGTCTGCTTGTTTCTTGCAATATCTACACAAGCAATTTTTTCAATGTCTGTCATGACAGTTGAATGAAAATTCATGATAATGACCAGTCGGTGGAGGAAAATATACCTCAAGTCATAGTCTATGTTAATTATTTATGTTGAAAGTTCTTGTTTAATGGAGTACGAGGTCTTATCAGATAAGAAAATAATAATAATAATTTTTTTTGAGAAGTGTATCCATCTTTTTTTAGTTATTATATATTTTAACTCGTTATTTTTAAAGTGTGGTTGGAATTTTTTCACATTATTTTAGAAGATTTCTTTATTGTAAATCATGTATTTATTATTTTAAGATTTCCATCAATAAATTTTGGGATGATAGTTTAGGGAATTGTTTTTTGAACTATTTTGTATCATTTCTTAAAATTGTTAAGTTTTAAGCTTGTTTACTACTTTGAAATATATAGAACCAATTGCTTGCCAAATAATTTTAATAAGATTTCAATGATACTCTTGTTGGGATTATGGAAATGTAAGTTATTGAGAGGGGAGGGGTGAATCAGTAACCCTAAATTTTTTTAACTCAATCATTGTAACAAAGTAATTCATTAACCGACTATAGTATTTATTGTCTTCATACATTCATTAACATAACTAAAATGTAAATACTTCTAATCTAATCAAATAAGAAATCATAAAACTTCATACACATAACACTAGTATTTTGGTATCGCAGAAACCCTTGTTAGAAGGTAAAAATTGCGGTGCGGATGACACCCACAAAACTTCACTAACTACAGTAATAAAGTTTGCCAATTAAGTCTACAATGTTTGATCACTTCTGATTATCTTACCCTGTTAGGAGTAACAATTAAGATTTGTGAGGATCTACCAGGTTAAATTATTTTAGCAAGACAATTAAGTGTGCACTCGGTTAAGAGATTTACAAAAAGATTGTTAGGTCTACTCTATTAAGAGATTTTAACTCTGTAGCAATGGTTAGAATGCAATAGTGAAATTGATCTGTATATAGCAACTAAATTTTCTTGATTTCAGATCTGATAAGTACTTAGCTGTTATCACCTTGCTGTGATAGATCTCTTCTCTGAATTCTATTCGGTAGCCTTTTGATCTAATATCTAATTCAGTCCTTGAATACTTTGTCAATACTTCAACTTCACAACTCTATCTAATCTTCAGATGTCTGTATGTGCGGCTACTTCATGTGTGGTACTTGTCAAAATGACATCTTTACAATTCTTATAACAAAGGATTTTGACCTTATTAGGGTTATGTCATCATCTAGAAAACCTAAGATCTACGATCCAAATGAGTAACCTAAACATCATTACATAGGGATCATGAATCATTAAATGATTACATCTGTATTTAATCTTCACCTCGATCTTTGTAAACTATTTTATAGCTCAGTGTAAACCATTTACCTTGTATTATGTGCCATTAAAATATTCTATGTCATTCCCGGTTTACTCGGTATACGCTGCATTCATCACTTAGTAATTTACTGACGTTCAGTATATATGAATGCTTGATTAAAACTGTGCTCAGTGCTTGGTAATCATCTGACTAAGTATGAGTGCTTTAACAAGATTGTGTTTGGTTATTATGATATTCTGCCTTGTGCTCTACTCAATATCTATTCTTGGTGTGTTGATTGACTATCTTGTTTGCTTCCTTTATCGATGGTATGTGTGACACTAATGGAAACATATAACTAACATTATCCTCCTTTGGCATTAGTGACAAAAACACATATGTATGCCTGGTAATCAAAATTTTAAAACCGTATACTCAAAATGTAAACTCCCCCTTTGTATGTGCCTCGGTAAGTATACATGCTATTTATACATATCTTCTCCCTTCCTTGTAAGTATACATATCTTTTCCTTCTTTTTTGGAATAATGCCAAAACTTGTATATACTTACGGCTTATAAAAAATGTTTTGATGGGTTTTCTTCAAGTTGGTGAAGAGGTTTTCCCATTCCTCTTTCAAACTGTCTAAGGCGATCTACCCCATACCAAATTATGCATGCATATCAAATATATGATCTACTATGGATAGATCGAGAGTAGCTACTAGATCTTTATCTTTCTTTAAATGTCTTAACATCACCTCAACGTGTGGTAACAACTCTTCTTGAAGCTCGGTTGTTTGATCCTGTATTTTGTCTACTTATCTTCTTAGCTCATTCCTTAACCCATGTATATGATTTACTTTAGCATGATGTGCTTTAAATGCATTGAGGTCCATGAGCAAGATTTTTTCACTCTTCTTCAGATCATCATCTAATTGCTTGAGCTTTTTGGTTGTCTCTGCAGTGAAGGACTCATTAGTGCAAAGCTTTTTCAAGGTGGTGATTATCTGTTGAATGATAGTTTCAATCTCATTTATGGTTTTAGATAATTTTACCTTATTTATGGCCACCGCTGGTTGATTTTCTGTGCAATTTTGAATTGTATCTTTGATTTGTCTCTCTCTTCTATTCTCTTTTCTGCATCAACATTTGGAGAGTTGATGTACCTAATTAAAGTTTCATGTTGGTCAATGATGGGAGTTGCCTCATCAACATTGACATCAAGTACAACATGCATTAATATCTCTCACATATCTTCTACCACTTGTTTGTGCTTACTCTCTTGTCTCATCTTTTCTTCTGCACAATTCTCCATATCTCCTTAGAGCTTCAGGGTCTAAGGTTCTCAAATCACATGTAGGTATCTCAATGACTTCATCTAAGGTGACAAGACCTTTACTATGTTTCTTCTTCTTTTTCTTGTCCCGTTTACATGAAGTTAGGGATTGTCCATATGGTACCAGAGCTTTCATCTCGGGAATTGACTTTGTTTTCTCAATGGAGACACTTTCCTCCTTGTCTTGCCCTTTTATTTTTCCCTAGGTCTGAGATCCTTGGGCTTCCAACCTTGTACCTATTATAGAATCATCTACATTTGTTTTGGTTTATGCTCCTTTATCTTCTGCTTCTTTTGTTTCAATCTCGGTGGTCTCCTTATGTCCTTCTTCACCTTGTCCTTTGGTAGTGTTCATTTTTTTCTTTGGTGTGTTCTCCTCAGGTTTCTCTTGAGTAGCAATATGTATGACTTACACCAAAATAGATAAATTACCCAGTATTAATACTGTAGCTACCTCAATAGTTTTATCTTCCTCTATGTTCTCAATAGTAGTAGTAGTAACATCTTCATCATCTTTTTCCTCATCATTAGGATCTCTTTCAATGATTTCTTTAATTATCACTTCATCATTATTGGTTATGATTGGCTTCTTGAGAATACCCTATTTCTCTTCCTCAGTATAGCCAGCAAGATAGAATTCTTCTGCATAAGTCTCATCTTTAGGCTACTCAGTGTTAGATATATGTATTGGTTCTTCTATTGGTCATTATGTAGTAAGGTCAGCATCATTTGAGTGTACACCTTTTCCTTTTCCTTTGACACCTTTCTTAGGGATGAATGCAAGTGCAATTTGTTCTACTTCATCCTTTGACTTCAAAATTTTTGTCCATAAATCTTTACTATCTTCGTCAACCTTTTCAAGTTTTCCTTGTAGTATATTCAATGCTCTTCCTTTCATCAAAAATTTGTTGGCATATTATTTCATCAAATCTTCAATTTTCGTAATAGATAGATTGGGCATTTCCAAAATTAATGAGCATTCTCTCATCTTCTTCTCAGTATGCAAGGCATAAGTCCCTCTTGCTGATACCTTCTCATATAGATCTTTGGGAATATAACTTAAAAATTCAACTGGTAACCTTCTAAATTTAATCATCATGCTAATGATTGCTTCCTCTAGTTTTTCCTGATCCTCGATTGACATATGCACACACCAATTCATTTTAGGGTGACCTAGTCTACCTATTTCCTTTATGTTCTTTACCATTTCATCAATTGATTATCCCTTATTCAAAACTACTTTAAATTGACTATTATCCTCTTCTTCATCAGAATCAATATCATCTTTACCTCTTATCAGCTTTCTCCTCTTCTTAGGGAGCTCGCTAGAGGCTTGATTACTTCTCTTTTTCTTTTGGTAGGTCTTTGTTGGTGTTGACCTTGTGATTTTTTCAAGTCCACATTTTAAAGGTGGGGAAACACCTGTACAGGATCTTGTCCTTGCTCGTGTGGGATCTTGACCTATTTCCTCTTTCATTTTTCCTTCACCAGTGTAAATTGAATCTCTTTATCTGACTCAGTCTCTTCTTCATTTTCAGTATTATCGATCAGTAGTTATTCCTCAGTTTCTTCTTCAACCGGCTTCTTAGCTTTTTCTTTATCATCACTAAATTGTTTAGCTAGAGTGACCATTAATTTCTTTTATTTTCTTCTTACTTTTACTCCAACTAAATCCATTTTTATTCTTAACTTAGCTTCTTCATAGGTTCCAAACCTAGTTTCCTTCTTGTCTTTGGGCTCTCCAAGTAGTGCCTTTATTAACCTAGAGGCTCGATCACTGTCAAGTTCGTAGTCCATAGGTGGTAGCCATATAGTCCTTGGCTCAACTTCTTTGATAAGAGTGGTGTCGGTGCCCACTCAAAAATAGATATCATCTTTGTGTTGTTCTACTAACTGTGCAAGTATCCTACTTCTCTTGGGTATTCTTTCTTTGAATTTACCGAAGTAATCATCCATTACTACTTCAAAATTATGTCCTAGACTCTTTATGAATTCACCTATTTGTATGATGACCAGTTTGTTAACATCTCATTGTAAATTACCGACTGAGGGAAATGAATTTTGCAGATAGAAAAAGATACACACTAAGAGTGATCCAAATTTACATGTGTTGGTCTTAGCAACACAGATAGTCCTCATGTTTTCTTCTAATTTCTTTAGCATCATCTCGGCGAGGTCTAACTATAAAAATTTCTTTACAACCTTGTATTTTATGTCAACAACTCTGCAAGGAACATTATTGGGTCTACTAGATTGGAATATCTTGTAGGCAATGACATAATCTCCAAATCTAGTCTTGGGGTCATGGATTGTATTGATCTGCATGCCTCTGCCATCCCACTCAGCTATTGTTAATTTCTCAATCTCAGTTCTTGATGGGTGCCTTAGGGATTTTTCTTTGTCACTTGTTGGATAACTAGAGACCATGTGAATAACATCCTTTGTAATTTTGAATGGTCAATCCAACCACATTTTTCCCTCATGTACTCAACTGAGTACTACCCTAATCCACTCAGTCTTGAACTCCTTTGGGAAGTGAAAGACATTAGTCAAACCTTTGATTTCCAAGTGTGTATGTTCATCCTTCAACTTTTTCATCTTGGCATAACTCTTGATATGTGGATTGTAGCTCAAAATCTCCCATTTCACTGATCTTGCAGTGAGTGCATGACTGTATGTCCTGAACTAATAAAACCCTAGGTGGTATGCTTGAAAATGCACCTTTCTCATCAACCTATGATGTGACCTCGGGGTTTATTTTATACTTTGGTTATTCATAGGTTGCAGACTTGATCAATGTGACCTTCTCACTATTGGTCTTAGATGAGGATTCCATTATTTCAACAAATTAGGGCTTCGCAACAACTGTATGTAAATGGTTCAGTTTTCTTTAGACTTACTTGGATAAGTTTCAAACGGTTTATGATCTACTCAAATCATTGTGAAAATCTTGGAAATTCTTTACTCAAATCTTGCTTGATTTTATCTAGTTTTGCTCTAGTTCGTTGTGTGAAGAAATGAGTTGTCTCGACACTTATTTATACCCAAAAATCTTTTCCCGCTCAAAGTTTTTCATTAAATGCTTCATCAACCATAAATCAGCTAACAATAAAACATTCAGTTATTTCCTTTTGAAACTTAGCTCAGTTAACACTAACATTGCTCGATTGACTCTTTAACTCTGTTAACCTTAACACTTTCACTGACTAGCAAAATTTCACTTGGTCATGCTTTTACCGACTATACACATGTCACATTCAAAACATATAACAACCTAGTGCATCTTATTTCATGCTAATTTTGTATTCATGCAATAGATATAAGGAACTGGTGTAAGATATAACTGACTAAAAATCTAGTTCCCATACTTACTTGATTTTCTTAGGTGGAGGTGGTGAAATCATCTAACCCAAAGGATGAGGTGTCACCAACTATTGTTCTTTTTCCTGCATTGTCATTTTTTTCTCTTCTCCACATTTGGTTTTTTATCTTCACGATTCCTGCAATGGTATTCTCATTTGTATCAGCACTTGGTTCTGGTGCTTGATCTCCATAGTATTTACTTAAATGACCGACCTTGTGACAATGTAGACATGCCATTCCAAAATTTGTCCAGTTTCAAGATTTTCCCTTCCAATGTAATCTCATACAATTTATTTCAATATGACCATATCTACCACATGTTGTACAATTAACCCAAATGTAAGCATCACCTTTTCTTCTCAGTTGATAGGTGTTGTTCTATCTTTTCAATTTCCAGACTTGTTTCATCTTTTTCATGCATTCTTGTGATATATATCCATGCATGTTTCAAGTATGACAGTGCTTTTCCATGTAGTTGATGAACTACAACTGATTTAGAACCAGAATGAAGAATCTGTAATTCAAGATTACTGAGGAGTTGATGATTAGATATGCAAGATGACTAAATCAGTATTATGTTTTCATTGATGTCAACTAGCTTGATAGTACTTATCTTGTAAGTTACTATACCAACACATCTGAAGGAAGGTGAAAGAGATGAAGAACATAAATATCTACATGAGGAAGATGTATATGACAGATGAGGATAAGGAATACACTAAGTAACTTGTTGATGAGTCTATGACTTGATGGAATTGACTTTATTATGTTGCATTCATCTATGATGAAGAATAGAGCTGAAAGACACAAAGCAGTGTTGTCGGTAAATAAAGCATTTCAGTATACACCGACGAAGTGTAGTGTATACTGAGCGCAATATTAACCGAGCTTGTGTTCACCGATGCATTTCTTTGTTAATCGAGCAAAATAGAAAGGAATTAAATGATCAGTTTAGCTGATAAAGTGATGAGCTGTAAACTGTATGAAATCAAGGTAACAAATAATGTGTGTTATGAAGATCGACGACTAACATAAATCAAAAGGATCTAATGGAGTAGATTGAAATGTGTTACTGACACATCAGCCAAGGGAGCTTAAAGCAGAAAAATCTGATGGAGGAAATGAAAATGATTTACTCGTCTATATAAGAGACATTGGTTTCATTATGAAACGGATGCCAGAAGAAGAAGATACTGATGAATAATCATGTGGAGAAGTTTTTCTGATCATACTGGTTAATAATAACCGAGCTGCAGAATAGTTACTGAGCTACAAAGAGTTATTACTGATGGACAGTAAGTTGATACAATATTGAATCTGAAGTGTGATATTGATCAGAAATATTTGAATGAGCTAAACATTGATCTGTAAACTACAAACTGAAGTTGTTTCAAGATAGATCATCTACTGTTACACATTTAACCATTGTACACAGTCAAATCTCTTAACCGAGTGGACTATGAAAGTCTTTTGATGTTTCATTCATAGAGTGAACATTGTTACCCTGTCAACCCCAGAGTGACTACTGGTTGGATGATAACTTCTGGTCTAAAATCCTCTAACAAGGTCACACCTAACAGTGTGTTTGTAAATCTTTAACAAGGTTGGGTCTTCACTGACCTCACTTCAGAAGAGTGAACAATTTTGGGTTGCCAGTCCTAGGTGGTTTTTCCCTTTACAGGGTTTCCACGTTAAATCTCTTGTGTTATGTGTTGATTGTGATATTTGTTTGTGATTATACTTTGCATATTACATGATAGATTTAATCGGTAATTATTACAAAGTTTAGATTGTCAATCGGTAAATACACAGATAGTGGAAGTATTTTATGTTTACCGACTTGCAGAAGTAGTAGAATTGTTTTGGATTATAAATTTTGAATTGGGACACTGGATAACTGATTCACCCCCCCTCTCAGTTATTCTAACAATTGGTATCAGAGTTGTGGTTTCTTAGAACAGAGTTTTAAGGACTTCAGCAAAAAGGTCTCAAGATGTATAAGAGGGAAGTGCCAAAGCTGAACAAAGATAACTTCATAGTATGGAAAAGTGAGATGAAGTTGCACATATCTAGGATTGGAAATTCTACACTAGAATTGATTTGAATGGCTACATTGAACCGACACCAGGTCCCCTGACTCTTGATCAACTAAAGGATAGGCATGAACACAATATTACTATGATGGAACTTGTTGCTACCTGTACTGATGCCAAATTTGAAGACATTAAGGGATGCACTACTGCCAAATCCATGTGGGAAAAATTGACTCTAATATACAATGGAGATGTGAATGTCAGGAGAACCAGAGCAGAAAGCCTAAGAGGTCGATTTGATGATATGAAGATGAAAGAGGGTGAGAACATTGTGCAATACACAAATAGACTAAAAGAAGTAGTACATGCTATTAGAGCATCTAGCAGAGCTATTGATGATGAAATAGTGATAAGCAAGACTCTCAGAACTTTGATGCTAGTTTATGTGATCAGGATCTCTACAATTCATGAAAAAAGGGCTACATCCAACCTCACCCTTGACACTCTGATTGATAAGATTACAACCTTTGAATTGAATAACTTTGACAATAGTGTTGTACCTTATGTTGAATCCACTTTCATGTCCTCTTTGAAGATTGGTAAGTCTAGTAGCAAGATTGATAAGAACAATGATAGTGATAGTAATACCGATGATGAGCTTGATGAGCTTGAAGCTCTTATGGCCAAAAGATTTCCCAAAGGTAAGATATAGAGGCAAGTTACCTCTAGCTTGTTTTAATTGTAAAAAAGTTGGCCACATCACTGCTAGATGTCTGAATAAGAAAGATGATGATAGATCCAAAGACCGACCTGAAGGAAGCTATGGGAGAAGAGTCAACAGAGGCTACCAACACAACAACAAAGACAACTGAGATAGCTATGAAAAAGGGAAAAAGGTATGTTACATAGCTGAAGAATTTGAATTTGAATCTAACACTGATGATGATGTAGAAGTAGTATTTGTTGCTATGAAGGATGATTCAGAGGAAGAAGAGAAACATGAGGAGACAACACTGATCTCTAAAGTAAGTAGAAATGATACATGGATCATAGGCAATGGCTGCACACATCATATGACTGGTGATATAGAGAAATTTGATCTAATTGATGAATATGATGATGGATCTGTTAGAATGGGAAATGATGCACCTTGTATGGTGAGAGGTAAAGCTTCACTAATGATTAATGACAGAATAAAATGTGAGAATGCATACTGGGTAGATGGATTGAACTACAATTTGATAAGTGTGGCACAACTGAACAACTCAGGTCACCGACTTTCTTTTGAGAGCAAAAAGGTAAGAATCTATGATGATGGTGGAAGACTTGTTGGAACCGATACACAATCCAGAGGTAATCTATTTTATCTTGACATTGATCAATATTCTTGTTTGTTAATGAAAGATGAAGAGGCATGGTTGTGGCATAAGAGGTTATGTCATGTGAATTTTGATAACATGGTCAAGATTAGTAAGAAGAAAAGAGTTAGAGGATTGCCTAACTTGTCAAAACTGGATCATGATATGTGTCATGAATGTCAGAAAGGTAAGATGACTAAGTCCAGTTTTAAAAGCAAAGACTACTCAACAAAGAAGATACTTGAATTGGTTCATACCGACCTATGTGGTCCTATGAGAACTTAGAGCTATTATGGTGATAGATACTTTATTCTTTTTGTTGATGACTATACTAGACTAATGACTATTATGTTTTTGAAAGAGAAATCTAAAGCTTTTAAGTTGTTTAAATGGTATAAGGCTAAGGTAGAAAAAGAGACTGGAAAAGAAATCAAATGCTTAAGATCTGATAGAGGAGGTGAATTTATCTTTGATGAATTTACTAATTTCTGTAATGAGAATGGGATTAAGAGATAGGTCTCTGCACTGAGAACACCTCAGCAGAATGGAATTGATGAAAGAAGGAATAGGTCAATCATTGACTATGCTAGAACACTAATGATACAAAAGAATGTTGCTCAGACATATTGGAGGGAAGCTGTCAGCACAACTATATATGTGGTTAACTGAGTACAACTAAAGAAGGACACCAACCAAACACCTTATGAGCTATGGTTTGCACACAAACTTACTGTAAGTTATTTAAAAATTTTTGGAAGCAAATATTTTTTTCTGAAAGATGAGAGAAATGGGAAATTTGATTCTAAAGGTGATGAAGGAATATTCTTGGGATATTCTACTAAGAGTAAAGCATAAAAATGTCTGAATAAGGTTACAAATAAGATGATTGAAAGTACTAATATTCATGTTGATGAGTATGATGATATAAACACAGAAGAAAGAAATGAACTAGAAGACTATGGTAGATTCACTTACATTGAACTTCCTGACTATCTACCAAAGTTGCAACCTATGATAACCGGTCAACAGGGAAATAACCCCGAGGAATAGGAAAGGGAAACCGACAAACAAGATGGTGCTACCGAGCAAGAAAATGAACTTGAATAGGATTAACAAGAAAGAAGAAATCAAGTACTGGCTAGTTTTGTCAGAAGACATCATCCTGAGACACAAATTATTGGAAACAGACAAGTTGGAATGCAGACTAGAAGCAAAACAAGACAAGGTACATATTTAGTTTGTGAATTTGAACCAAAGAATGTGAAAGTTGCATTAGAAAATGAAGAATGGGGTAATGCAATGGAGGAAATATAACAAATAGAGAAAAACAAAACTTGGTCCTTAGTACCTCGATCTAAACATAAGAATGTTATCGGTACTAAATGGATATTCAGAAACAAAATGAATGAAAATGGTGAAGTAAAAAGAAATAAAGTGAGATTGGTATACAAGGGATATGCACAGGAAGAAGGCATTGATTATGGTGAAACATTTGCACCTATTGCTAGATTGGAAGGAGTTAGAATGTTACTTGCATATGTTGCACACAAGAAATTTAAGGTTTATCAAATGGATGTGAAATCAACATTTCTAAATGGTATACTTGAAGAAGAGGTCTACATAGAACAACCTAAAGGATTCATTGATCTAGACAATAGAAACATGGTATGTAGATTACACAAAGCCTTACATGGTTTGAAGCAAGCACCGAGAGCATGGTATGAAAGACTACATACTTACTTGTTAAGTATTGGATTTGTAAGAACTAGTGAGAACAACAATTTGTACATGAAAGGTGATATTGATGACACTATGATCATTGCTGAAATTTTTGTTGATGATATCATTTTTGGAGACCAAGATCATGTATGTAAATCTTTTGCTGATGACATGAGGAATGAGTTTGAAATGTCTATGTTAAGAGAGATTAAATTCTTTCTTAGATTACAAGTGATACAATAGAGTGATGGGATATTCATCACACAGTCCAAGTACATAAAGGAAGTCTTGAAGACATTTGGCATGGAAGATGCTAAACCTATGGGAACACCGATGGCTACTAGAAGTAAGTTGACAAAGGAAGATAAAACTACAGAGGTAAACTAGACACTTTACCGATCCATGATTGGTAAGCTCATGTATGTAGTTCACAGTAGACCAGATATAGCACATGTTGTGGGAATTGTTGCTAGATATTTTGCTAATCCTAGAGAATCACACATGATTGCTACTAAAAGAATCTTAAGATATCTGAAAAAGATAGAGGATTATAGATTATGGTATCCTAAGGAAGGTAAGTTTGAGCTGAAAGTTTACACCGATGTTGATTGGGCTGGAAATGTGGATTGTTAGAAATAGGAAATACTGAGAGGGGGGGGTGAATCAGTATTTCAAAAACTTTTTCTTTTGCCCACTTATGGATATAACAAATTACTTTAGTGCATACAAAGATTATCAAGCTGATTAACAAACATAACAGTAAATAGAAAGAACTCATAACACATCATATGTTCTTGAGGAAACCCTGGCCAAGGGAAAACCCTGGTGGGGATGGTACCCACAAAGATCACTAATCAAAAGTATCCTGTTAGGGATATTGGACCCTATTAGGAGTCAATTTACAATATATAGTAGATCTGTCCTGGTTAAAGGACTTTAGGCCTTGTTAGAAGCCTTAACCCTGTTAGGAGTTAGATTACAAAACCTAATCACCAGCTGAGCTCACTGCCCAAATAGGTAATACAAAATGTTTCTGACTGTAATATGATACTACTTACAACTTTGCATCAATAGCCTTTGCTGCTATCATAATAAACAACTATCACAAGTTATATTTTCTTTCTTTTTACATATCACTTGTATCTTTCATTACATTTCAAGTATGCCTAATATATGAGTTATTAAAGCTAATAAATTTACATGGTCAGCTTCCAAAATATTTATCCAAGAGTAAACATCTAGGATGTCATCCCTTCATAATGTTAAGTCATTATTTTGACAAGCAAAAATAATCCCTTAACTCTTTCGCTAATACTGTCTCCAAAACTGTTCTGTCTGCAAAAATTATCTTCGGTAAACTTTGAATAACTTTGTCTGTACTACTCCAAACTTTATGTGCACTAAGATGGGGTATCCTCATACTCTATAGAAGCTTCAATTAACTGTGCAAACAAAAATATTTCTCCAGTGGATGTCGCCAACTAAATCTTCATCGGGTGCTCTGTCAGGATCATTGTATCCATACTTAGACAATTTCTTTCTTCAAAATGCCATACTTGCATTCCAGATTTTGCGCTCTCAATAGAGATCATATGTTTCCATAATGACAACATCTATGCATCCACATTAGCCAAATTGCCAACAATCTCCCCCTTTGTCATTGGTGGCAACATATGGGAAAATTGGCTAAGTGTGCAAACAAAACTTCAAAAACACTTACACAAAATTGTGGCCAAAAGTTATACAATATGTATACAATATCATACTCCATAGAATAACTCCCCCTATGAGTATCCTTCCTCAACATATATTCAATTTTCTGCTACCTCTCCCCCTTTGACAATAATGACAAAGATAGGGTGTACAAAAATTTCAAAAACTTTATACCTTATTATCAGTTATTGCAAAGCCGGTAGGCTTGCAACACAATCACCAAACTCTAACTTCCAAGATTCAAAATCTTTCTCCCATACCTTCCTGATGGATTCAGAAACATTGAGTAGAGTACTCAATCTGTATGCTGATGTTTGACAAGCTTGCAGGGAATTGAAGCTAAACTTCTGAAATGATGTCTTTGCTGAAAGACACTGCTCAATTTGATCTTCAACAATTGATATCTTGATTGAGACATGCTCTCTCAAGATGTTAACCCTGATCATCTTTCTATTCTTCTCCTCTGCTAACATTCTAATTTCATCTTTCAATTTCCTTATGCTCTTCTCTACAGAACTTATCTTGACATTAGGGCTTGTCAAGGTGTTTGTCTCAACTGTAATAGCATCTAACTTCTCTCTGATCTTCTTATCCTCTTCAACTGTTAGGATTTTTGATTTAGTGCATTGTATGTACAAATTCTTTCCTATCTCAAAATGTTTCCTCAAATTCTTTATGCATACATCTAAACTACCAATATCATTTCGAATATTTACACTTAAAGTTTGTTGCATTTCTACTTCAAAGTCTTCCTAAACTTTTATTCTAGCAATATCCTTCAAGTTAGAAAATTCAAAGTCAAAAGAATTCATTACTGATTGAGCTTTCTCAAGTGGATCTGATTCAAATACCTTAGTGTTGATCACACTCTCAAGTTTCTCTATCAAAACTCTAACTTTGCCTTCAAGGTCTTTCACCTTCTTATTCTTTCCAATAATTTTATTCAGAGATGTGATGAACTCAAGCTGATCATCATCTTCAACTTCTTTTCCAAGGTCTTCAAACATTGAACCAATATGCCTCTTCTTATTGTCAGGTGCACTAATGTTAGGATTAACAAGGCAGAAATAACAATTATGTGCAAATATAACTAATATCAGAAAATAATAAACCACACAGAATAGAACACAAGACACACAGATTTAACGTGGTTCACCCAATCCCTGGGCTACGTCCACCAACAGCGAGTCCAATATTATTATTATCCAGTGATTACAACCTGATTACAATTCGTAATCCCTTACAGCCCAATTTTGCCGCAAGTACTAAAATCATACATAATGAAAATCCCTAACCCTAAGCCATATTATACAATATTTTTCTGCTTTAGGGTTAGAATGAGTTATAGTACTTTCCCGGATAGTACTTTTCTGATTAGTCACCACAAGCTAACAATCTCCCACTTGGTGACTGATCAGTATCCACACTATACTTAAAAACCTCCCACTTGGAGACTGATCCTGTAGCAATATCGCTACCCACATGAGGCTCCCACTGAATTGAACCACCTTGGACTCAGCTGTTCCTTTATTTTGTTCAGTCTAGAAGACCAACTAAAGCTGAACATGAGTTCAAATTCTCCCTTGTTACTACCTTTGTAAACATATCTACTAGATTATCATCAGTATGAATCTTTTCCAGCCTTAACTGTCCATCATCCAAAACTGATCGAATGAAATGGTACCGCAACTGTATGTGTTTTGTCTTTGAGTGCAAAGCAGAATTCTTTGCAAGATGAATGGCACTTTGGCTATTTGTATGTAGAAAATTATCCTTTTGTGGATGTCCCAATTCTTCCATGAAGAATTAAAGCCATATCATCTCCTTGGCTGCCTCTGTAGCAGCAACATACTCTGCCTCTGTAGTGGATAAAGCAACCACCTTTTGTAGTCAAGAAATCCAACTCACTGCTATCCCACCAACAGTAAATATATAACCTGTAGTACTCCGCCTGCTATTTATATCTCCTGCCAAATCTGAGTCAACATAGCCTTGTACAGTAGTAGTAGAACCCCCAAAGTGTAAACACTTACGGGATGTGCCTCTCAAATATCTGAGAATCCATTTGACTGCATTCCAATGCTCAATACCAGGGTTACTCATATAACGGCTAACGACTCCCACTGCGTGTGTAATATTTGGCCTAGTACATACCATAGCATACATTAAGCTCCCTAGAGCTGAAGCATAAGGTACCTTAGACATTTTAGTCTCTTCTTCTAGTGTCTTGGGACACATATCCTTAGTCAATTTCAAATGACCAGGCAAAGGTGTGCTGACAGCTTTGGCATTTTCCATAGAGAAACTTTGCAACACCTTCTCAATATAATCAGCCTGAGATAGAGACAATTTCCTATTTTTCCTATCTCTACAAATTTTCATACCAAGGATTTGTTTTGCTGCCCCCAAATCCTTCATAGCAAAAGATTTTGCTAACTATTGTTTCAACCCCTTAATGTGATCCATGTTAGACCCAGCTACAAGCATATCATCAATATATAAACATAAAATAATGTAGCTGTCATCATCCAACCTCTTAAAATAAACACAATGGTCAGAATGACACCGACTATATCCATGCCCATTCATAAAAGTGTCAAATTTAATATACCATTGCCGAGGTGCTTGCTTCAAGCCATATAAACTTTTTTGCAATCTGCACACCAAATTCTCCTTACCCTTGACCTCAAATCCTTGTGGCTGAACCATATATATTTCCTCATCCAAATCACCATGAAGAAAGGCTGTTTTAACATCAAGTTGCTCTAAATGCAAATCTTCAGTAGCCACAATACTTAAAACAGTACGAATAGAAGTCATTTTAACAACTGGAGAAAATATCTCATCAAAATCAATACCATGTTTCTGTACAAATCCTTTTACGACTAATCTGGCTTTAAATCTTTTCGTACCTCCATCCTCTTCTTTTATCCTGTAAACCCATTTATTCTGTAAAGCCCTTTTACCTACAGGTAACTTACATAAATCTCATGTCTGATTTTTCAGCAAAGAGTCCATTTCATCTGTCATTGCAGACTCCCACTGAAGCTTTGTATCCACCTACACAACTTCATTATAACATTCAGGTTCACCAGCATCTGTTAACAAAATAGAATACAAAGATGGAGAAAATCTTTCTGGAGGTCTACTTAGCCTTGTTGACCGTCTAACACTCACTGGGGTGTGTGGTATTTGTTGTTGTTGTTGTTGCGGAGCATAAGGAACTACTGGAACATGAACTTGTGGAGTATCATCCAGTACTACATAGTCATTTTCTTTCTTCTCATGCTGCAGCAACAGATCTTTGTACAATACTTTCTCATTGAATATGACATCCCTGCTTCTTACAATTTTATGATTTTCAAAATCCCAAAGCCTATAACCAAATTCATCAATGCCATACCCAACAAATACACATTTCTTTGACTTAGCTTCCAGCTTGGTTCTATTTTCAGAATCTATAAGTGCAAAAGCTTCACAACCAAAGGTTTTGAGAAAAGAATAACTCACCTTCTTACCACTCCATGCTTCCTTTGGAATACCACAGTCTAAAGGAGTAGAGGGGCCTCTATTGATTAAATAAACAACAGTGTTCACTGCCTCTGCCCACATATTTTTGGGCAGCCTAGCATGCAACCTCATACTCCTTGCACGCTCCATTATTGTCCTATTCATGCGTTCAGCCACTCCATTTTCTTGTGGAGTCCTTGGTACAGTTTTCTGCCTACGAATACCATTAGAGGAACAATATTCTTCAAATTCTATGCTGCAATACTCACCACCATTATCAGATCTAAGACATTTTAACTTTTTACCAGTCTCATTCTCAACCAAGCATTTCCATTTCTTAAAAATTTGAAATACATCAGATTTCTGTCTAAGGAAATAAATCCATACTTTTCTTGTTGCATCATCTATAAATGTAACATAATACAGAGAGCCACCAAGGGAAGATACCTGAGCTGGTCCCCATACATCTGTATGCACAAGCTCTAATCTCTCATTTTTCTTTTCCTTCCCACTCTTCACAAAACTAACTCTCTTTTGTTTTCCATAAACACAACTTTCACAGAAATCTATATTGACATATTTCAGACCAGGTAAAACTTTCTTTGAATGAAGTAATTTCATACCTTTTTCACTCATGTGCCCGAGTCTGTTGTGCCACAGTGCTATGTCAGAATCTATAGCAACAATTTGATGTTCTTCCTGCTCAACTGCAGCCACTGTTCCTGAACATTCATTATCTTCTGAAACAATTAAAGTAGAAGGAACAGTATGACCTATACAAAGATATAAGGTTCCTACTTTCACACCTTTTGCTACTACTAAGGAACCTTTTGAAACCTTCCAATTTTTATCATTAAAAGTAACTGTGCAACCCTCATCACCCAGTTGCCCTGCTGAAATTAAATTCCTACTCAGCCTTGGAACATGTCTTACCTCTTGTAGTAGCCAATGATTCCCATTCTGCAACTTAATCTTAATTTTTCCCTTTCCAACAATCTGACAGGGTTCATTATCTCCCAAATAAACTAGCCCAAAATCCCCTTGGACATAATCAACAAAATAACTTCTATGGGGTGTAGCATGAAATGAAGCCCCAGAATCTAAAACCCATGAATCATCAATACTTTCTAAGGACAAGATCAAAGCATCCTCCTCGGATTTGTTACTTACCACATTTGCCTCCTTGTTTCCATCATTTTTGTCTCCTTGATCTTTCTTCCGAGACCAACAATCTTTCTTCTTATGACCTGGTTTTCCATAGTACCAGCAATCATTTGGCCCTTTAGATTCGGACCTCTTTCCCTTTGATTTTCCTCTTGATTTCCCATGATTTCTAGAGTTGTTTCCTCTATCTCTTGTTCTACCTCTGCTTTCTGTGTTCAATACACTACCCGATGTGGATGCCCCTGAGCTTTTCCTATGAATTTCCTCACTCAATATAACACCAATAACATCATCATACTTTAGGGTATTAGAACCAGAAACAAAATTACTAACAGCCATTACCAAGCCATTCCAGCTTTCTGGCAAAGAACACAAAATCAAGAGAGCCCTAACCTCTTCATCAAAAGTAATTTTAACTGAGGTTAATTGACTTGTAACTGTATTAAACTCATTCAAATGATCAGTAACTGATCCACCTTCTACCATTTTCATATTAAATAAACGCTTCATAAGAAATACCTTGTTTGAAGCTGAAGGCTTTTCATACAACTTCACTAGGGTTTCCATCAGATCTTTAGCTATCTTTGCTTCAGTAATATTGAATGCCACCGATTGTGCCAGGCATAGATGAATACTCCCCAGTGCTTTCCTATCCAAAATATTCCAATCCTCCTGAGATATTGATTGCTCTTTCTTGGCTACTCCCTCTAATGGCCGCCATAGATCCTTCTGATAGAGATAATCCTCCATTTGCATCTTCCATAACTGGAAGTTCTGCCCATTAAACTTATCAACCTTCAGCCTACCCTCGTCTGCCATTTCTCCCACTTAACCAAGAGACTCTCCCACTAACTCGTGAGACCTGCTTCAGAGAATAGATGAAAGAATGAATGAAATAACCTCGCTCTAATACCACTTGTTAGGATTAACAAGGCAGAAATAACAATTATGTGCAAATATAACTAATATTAGAAAATAATAAACCACACAGAATAGAACACAAGACACACAGATTTAACGTGGTTCACCCAATCCCTGGGCTACGTCCACCAACAACGAGTCCAATATTATTATTATCCAGTGATTACAACTTGATTACAATCCGTAATCCCTTATAGCCCAATTCTGTTGCAAGTACTAAAATCATACATAATGAAAATCCCTAACCCTAAGCCATATTATACAATATTTTTCTGCTTTAGGGTTAGAATGAGTTATAAGTAGTCGGCCCAAATAACCGAAAAGTAGTCGGCCTCAAAAAAAAATTTCTCAAGGGCTGCGCCCCCGAACCCCTGCTCTTGGGGGCTGCCGCCCCCAAACCCTCGCTCAGGGCCCGGCCCGGCCCTCAACCCCGGTGAGGTCGGGAGGAAAAGTGTACAGTACTTTCCTGGATAGTACTTTCTTGATTAGTCACCACAAGCTAACAACTAATGTCTTCAACTGGTATAGAAGGTGCACTAGAGGTAGTGGCCTCTGTCAAAATTTGTTTGCCTTTAACTAACTGCTCTGCTGGAACTAATTCTGATACAGTCGGTGCTTCCTCTGCCTCTGTGTTCTTCTTTGATTCTGTGACCTTTTCTTGCTCTCCCAAAGCCAAATTGACAACAATGTTTCCTAGATCATGAAATACTTCATCATCTGATTCTAGAGTCACTTTGGTGCCTTCAATATCCATTGATTCTTTGCCAATATTGATATGTGAAGAAGATGGAACTTCTTCAATACCAACTTCCTCTACATGCAGTTCCTCTAATTGCTTCTGCTGAGGGTCTGATTCAACATGCTTTTCTGCAACTATATCTGTAAGAACTTGCATTACTACTTGCTCTGTCTCTTTCTGTACTTCCTCCTTTTTGCCTCCCATTATAAGGATTTTTCTTCTCTTAGTTCTCAATAAAGTTCCAAGAGACTTCAAGAATCTCTTCAAATGATCTTCATCCTTAACTTCACAGAACTATCTGATTACATGTTCTCTCATCTTTATGTCCTCTTCTTGTGCTCTCTATTTTCTATTCACAAGTCTGTTATACAAATCTTCTGGGATCTTACCATGAATAGTGCTAAGTTTCTTATCTGCCACAATCATGTGTGTAACCATTGCATTTTCAAAGTTCAATATATCAAATGATCTATATAGATCATAGAATTTATTCAACTTAGTGAAGTCTCCATGCTTCAATATATCTTCATTAACTCTTTCAATTCTTGGTTTCCAAGTTTTCTTCTTGATTGAAACTACATCATCATCTTTAATTACTACTACATTTCTAGGTATAGGTGGTACAACCACTTTCTATCTCTTGTCGGGTCCTATTGCACTCACTTTTACTCTTTTGCTAGGAATAGGAGAAAAAGATTTGTCTCCTTCATCTTTTTCAGGTAATTCAACTTTTACCTTTACTGCAATAGGATCAACAGGATCCGCACTTGATGTCTCAGGTGAAATTACAAGATTTTCACTTTGCTTCAAGGCTTCTGTAGTCTTCTTAGCTATGTCAAACTCATGACTTGACATACCAGATTCTTTCAATATTTTCTTCATAGTAGATTCAACTCTCTTACTAGATTACTTCTTTTCTCTCAAACTTATTGTAGAGTTGAAATTCTATTCATAGGTTCCAAACCTATTTGCATGACCATCCAACTCACACTTTAACAATCTATTCACATATCCTACTATTTTTGCTTTAGATATTTCATAGCCAAGAGGGTCTATGAATTCCATTCTAGGCTCAACTGATTCAATGTAGGTGAAATCAGTGTCAACCATAAAACAAATTTCATCTTTATGCTTTTCAACTAAGGATTGAGGAATCTTTGATTTGTTCTTAACAATATTCTGAAAAGTCTTCAATACAAGCTTCACACTGTCATTAACTTTATCAAAAAGGTGCTTCATGTAGACTAAGTTGAATAAATTCTATGATCTATATGGATCATTTGACATATTGAACTTTGAAAATGCAATGGTTACACACATGATTGTGGTAGATAAGAAACTTAGCACTATTCATGGTAATATCCCAGAAGATTTGTATAACAGACTTGTGAATAGAAAATAGAGAGCACGAGAAGAGGACATAAAGATGAGAGAACATGTAATCAGACAGTTCTGTGAAGTTAAGGATGAAAATCATTTGAAGAGATTCTTGAAGTCTCTTGGAACTTTATTGAGAACTAAGAGAAGAACAATCCTTATAATGGGAGGCAAAAAGGAGGAAGTACAAAAAGAGACAGAGCAAGCAATAATGCAAGTTCTTGCAGATATAGTTGCAGAAAAGCATGTTGAATCAGACCCTCAGCAGAAGCAATCAGAGGAACCGCATGCAAAGGAAGTTGGTATTCAAGAAGTTCCATCTTCTTCACATATCAATATTGGCAAAGAATCAATGGATATTGAAGGCACCAAAGTGACTCTAGAATCAAATGATGCAGTATTTCATGATCTAGGAAACATTGTTATCAATTTGGCTTTGGGAGAGAAAGAAAAGGTCATAGAATCAAAGAAGAACATAGAGGAAAAGGAAGCACCAACTGTATCAGAATTAGTTCCAGTAGAGCAATCAGTTAAAGGCAAACAAATTTTGATAGAGGCCACTACCTCTAGTGCACCTTCTATACCAGTTGAAGACATTAGTGCACCTAACAGTAAGAAGAGGCATATTGGTTCAATGTTTGAAGACCTTGGAAAAGAAGCTGAGATGATGATCAGCTTGAGTTCATCACATCTCTGAATAAAATTATTGGAAAGAATAAGAAGGTGAAAGACCTTGAAGGAAAAGTTAGAGTTTTGACAGAGAAACTTGAGAGTGTGATCAGCACTAAGGTATCTGAATCAGATCCACTTGAGAAAGCTCAATCAGTAATGAATTCTTTTGACTTTGAATTATCTAACTTGAAGGATATTGCTAGAATAGAAGTTCAGGAAGACTTTGAAGCAGAAATGCAACAAACTTTAAGTGTAAATATTCGAAATGATATTGGTAGTTTAGATGTATGCATAAAGAATTTGAGGAAACATTTTGAGACAGGAAAGAATTTGTACATACAATGCACTAAATTAGAAATCCTAACAGTTGAAGAGGATAAGAAGATCAGAGAGAAGTTAGATGCTATTACAGCTGAGACAAACACCTTGACAAGCCCTAATGTCAAGATAAGTTCTGTAGAGAAGAGCATAAGGAAATTGAAAGATGAAATCAGAATGTTAGCAGAGGAGAAGAACAAAAAGATGATCAGGGTTACCATCTTTAGAGAGCATGTCTCAATCAAGATATCAATTGTTGAAGATCAACTTGAGCAGTGTCTTTCAGCAAAGACATCATTTCAGAAGTTTAGCTTCAATTCCTTGCAAGCTTGTCAGATAGCAGCATACGGATTGAGTACTCTACTCAATGTTGTTGAATCCATCAGGAAGGTATGGGAGAAAGATTTTGAATCTTGGAAGTTAGAGTTTGGTGATTGTGTTGCAAGCCTACCGGCTTTGCAATAACTGATAATAAGGTATAAAGTTTTTGAAATTTTTGTACACCCTATCTTTGTCATTGTTGTCAAAGGGGGAGAGATAGCAAAAAATTGAATATATGTTGAGGAAGGATACTCATAGGGGGAGCTATTCTATGGAGTATGATATTGTATACATATTGTATAACTTTTGGCCACAATTTTGTATAAGTGTTTTTGAAGTTTTGTTTGCACACTTAGCCAATTTTCCCATATGTTGCCACCAATGACAAAGGGGGAGATTGTTGGCAATTTGGCTAATGTGGATGCATAGATGTTGTCATTATGGAAACATATGATCTCTATTGAGAGCACAAAATCTGGAATGCAAGTATGGCAAGTTGAAGAAAGAAATTGTCTAAGTATGGATACAGTGATCGTGACAGAGCACCTGATGAAGATTTAGTTGGCGACGTCCACTAGAGAAATATTTTTGTTTGTGTAGTTAACTAAAGCTTCTATAGAGTATAAGGATACCCCATCTCAGTGCACATAAAGTTTGGAGTAGTACGGACAAAGTTATTCAAAGTTTACCAAAGATAGTTTTTGCAGACAGAATAGTTTTGGAGACAGTATTAGCGAAAGAGTTAAGGGATTATTTTTGCTTGTCAAAATAATGACTTAACATTATGAAGGGATGACATCCTAGATGTTTACTCTTGGATAAAGATTTTGGAAGCTGACCATGTAAAGTTATTAGCTTTAATAACTCATATATTAGGCATACTTGAAATGTAATGAAAGATACAAGTGATATGTAAAAAGAAAGAAAAGATAACTTGCGATAGTTGTTTATTATGACAGTAGCAAAGGCTATTGATGTGAAGTTGTGCGTAGTACCATATTACAGTCAAAAACATTTTGTATTACTTGTTTGGGTAGTGAGCTCAGCTGGTGATTAGGTTTTGTAATCTAACTCCTAACAGGGTTAAGGCTTTTAACAAGGCCTAAAGTCCTTTAACCAAGACAGATCTACTATATATTGTAAATTGACTCCTAATAGGGTCCAATATCCCTAACAGGATACTTTTGATTAGTGATCTTTGCGGGTACCATCCCACCGGGGTTTTCCCTTGGCCAGGGTTTCCTCGAGAACATATGATGTGTTATGAGTTCTTTCTATTTACTGCTATGTTTGTTAATCAGCTTGATAATCTTTGTATGCACTAAAGTAATCTATTATATCCATAAGTGGGCAAAAGAAAAATCTTGTGAAATACTGATTCACCCCCCCTCTCAGTATTTCCTATTTCTAACAATTGGTATCAGAGTAGAACACAGAGGCAGAGGAAGCACCAACTGTATCAGAATCAGTTCCAGTAGAGCAGTCAGTTAAAGGCAAACAAATTTTGACAGAGGTCACTACCTCTAGTGCACCTTCTATACCAGTTGAAGACATTAGTGCACCTGACAGTACCACCAGAGGAGCATTTTTCTTTGGTGAAAGACTTGTAACCTGGACAAGTAAAAAGCATGCTTGTATTTCTCAATCTACAGGCGAAGCAGAGTATGTTGCTACTGCTACTAATTGCCCAAACATTGCATATATCAAGCAAGTGTTGGAAGGAATGAATGAGGTAATCACTAACCTGGTGATCATATACTGTGATAACACAAGTGAAATTAATATTTCAAAGAATCTTGTGATGCACTCAAGGACAAAGCATATATCAATTAAGTATCACTAATTAAGAGAACAAGTGCAAGAGAAGCAAGTAAAGTTAGAATTTGTTACATCTAAAGAACAACTTGCAGACATTTTTACAAAGCCTCTACCGAAGGACACTTTTGAATATTTAAGGACTAGACTTGGGGTCCGTCCCCTGTCTATCGGTCACTAATGTCATCTAGATGTTCCATCAAGCTAATTTTTTTAGCATATCATTCATGTTGATGCATCATAGTTCACACTTTGAATTTTGTTCAAGGTTGTGATTAAGTTTGAAGAATTGAAACAGATTGGGATATGAGTATACTAAGATACAAAGGAAGTATTGGACACCAGTGAGTTACTTAGCTACTACAAAGCTAGTTATTTATTTGTTTCTTTGGCATTGTTGTCAAAGGGAGAGATAAGTAATATGAAAAGAAAAGGAGATTTGCACTGCACCGATGAGAACTATCTAAGGGAGAGATAATCTGAAAGGAACTTGAGAACTGAAAAGGCTATATCTACAGAATGACAAAGCTATATTTTATAATGCTATTTTAGTAACGTAGTGATTAAAAATATTAAGCTAGGGAGAGCTTACACTACACAACACTTGATCACAAAGTTGTAGAATACATGTTTGGTATGTGTATGGTACATTTCATATTACTTGAGTTGCCATCAATGCCAAAGGGAGAGATTGATGAACTACAACTGATTTAGAACCAGAATGAAGAATCTGTAATTCAAGATTACTGAGGAGTTGATGATTAGATATGCAAGATGACTAAATCAGTATTATGTTGTCATTGATGTCAACTAGCTTGATAGTACTTATCTTGTAAGTTATTATACCGACACATCTAAAGGAAGATGAAAGAGATGAAGAACACAAATATCTACATGAGGAAGATGTATATGATAGATGAGGATAAGGAATACACTGACTAACTTGTTGATGAGTCTATGACTTGATGGAATTGACTTTATTATGTTGCATTCATCTATGATGAAGAATAGAGCTGAAAGACACAAAGCAGTGTTGTCGGTAAATAAAGCATTTCAGTATACACCGATGAAGTGTAGTGTATATCAAGCGTAGTATTAACCGAGCTTGTGTTCAATAATGCATTTCTTTGTTAACCGAGCAAAATAGAAAGGAATTAAATGATCAGTTTAGCTAATAAAGTGATGAGCTATAAAGTGTATGAAATCGAGGTAACAGATAATGTTTGTTATGAAGATCGAAGGCTAACATAAATCAAAAGGATCTAATGGAGTAGATTGAAACATGTTACTGACACATCAACTGAGGGAGCTTAAAGCGACAAAATCTATGAATATGATTAAGCGGCAAAATCTGATGGAGGAAAAGAAAATGATTTACTCATCTGTATAAGAGACATTGGTTTCATTATGAAATAGATGCCAGAAGAAGAAGATACTACAGAATAGTCACGTGGAGAAGTTTTTCTGATCATACTGGTTAATAAGAACCGAGTTGCAAAATAGTTACCGAGCTATAGAGAGTTATTACCGATGGACAGTAAGTTGATATAGTATTGAATCTGAAGTGTGATATTGATCAAAAATATTTGAATGAGCTGAACATTGATCTGTAAACTGCAAACTAAAGTTTTTTCAAGACAGATCATCTATTGTTACACATTTAACCATTGTACATAGTCAAATCTCTTAACCGAGTGGACTATGATAGTCTTTTGATGTTTCATTCATAGAGTGAACATTGTTATCCTGTCAACCCTAGAGTGACTGCTGGTTGGATGATAACTTCTAGTCTAAAATCCTCTAACAAGGTCACACCTAACAGTGTGTTTGTAAACCTTTAACAGGGTTGGGTCTTCACTGACCTCACTTCAGAAGAGTGAACAATTTTGGGTTGTCGGTCCCAGGTGGTTTTTCCCTTTACAGGGTTTCCACATTAAATCTCTTGTGTTATGTGTTGATTGTGATATTTGTTTTTTATCATACTTTGCATATTACATGATAGATTTAATCGGTAATTATTACAAATTTTAGATTATCAATCGGTAAATACACAGATAGTGGAAGTATTTTATGTTTACCGACTTGCAGAAGTAGTAGAATTGTTTTGGATTATACATTTTGAATTGGGACACTAGATAACTAATCCATCCCCCGTCTCAGTTATTCTAACAGTAGTTTCTCTTAGGTGACTTATTTAGCTTTGATCTACACTCATGTGCTTGATGTCCATACTTGTTACAATTATAATAGTAACCATCAAATTTAGGAGTAGGTTTAGGAATACCTTTTTCTTTACTTCTGCATACATTTGATGTGTGACCTAGTTTTCCACAGTGGTAGAATGAGAGATTCTTTGGCCTTGGATTTTCATAGGAGTTATTTTTTTCAGCTTTTTTTGATGACTCTCCCTACTTGATATAACTTAAACCATTAGTATTGTCTAGTCTTCTCTGACTGTTTAGGAATTCATCCATCCTTTTGGTACTTTCTTCAATTTTTTTAATCATCTCATTGTGTTGTTTTTGTATCTTCAATTCATTCTTCATTCTTTCATTTTCTTCCCTTAATTCACTAATGTCTTCCAATTTTCTAGCAAGTTCATTTTTTACTCGATTGACTTCTTGACTCATGACAACCATCTGATTGGATATTTCAAAGTGATGCTCGGTAAGCCTTAGTATTTTAGATTCCCTCTCTTCCAAATTTTCAGTCATTTTTCTTCTATCTTCAATAGCCAAATTCCTTTCTTGTTCATCTTGTCTTGCATTGTCCATGACATCAATCATTCTTACCATTTGGTTCTCTTGTCCAATTTGCAGTGCTTTCACTTGATCAATAAGGTATTGATTCTTTTCAGAAAGATCTGATATAGTTCCTTTAGATGCATCAGTTATGCTTCCAGATTCTTCAAATAATTATTCTATCTCTTCTTCCTGATAATCAGTTTCAATGTGTCGAAATGCTAATTCCTTACTTTTGATCAGTAACTCTCTTAGTTTTTCTCTGGTGTCCTTAAGTTTTTCCATGAGAATTTGCATCTCCAATCTCTGATTTTCAATAGTCTTATCAAGCTTATACCTTTCCATCTCTAAGATCTTTTCTCTTCAGTGATTAAACTTCCTCAACAAGAGAACTAGCTCTGATAGCAATTGTTGGGATTATGGAAAGGTGAGTTACTGAGAGGGGAGGTGTGAATCAGTAACCCTAAATATTTTTAACTCAATCCTTGTAACAAAGTAATTCATTAACCAATTGTAGTATTTACTATCTCCATACATTCATTAACATAACTAAAATGTAAATACTTCTAATCTAATCAAATAAGAAATCATGAAACTTCATACACATAACATTAGTATTTTGGCATCACATAAACCCTTGTTAGAAGGTAAAAACTGTGGTGGGGATGACACCCATAAAGCTTCACTAACTATAGTAATAAATTTTGTCGATTAAGGCTACAATGTTTGATCACTTCTGATGATCTTATCCTGTTAGGAGTAACAATTAAGACCTGTGAGGATCTACCTGGTTAAAGGATTTTAGAAACACAATTAAGTGTGCACTCAGTTAAGAGATTTACAAAAAGACTATTAGGTCTACTCTATTAAGAGATTTTATAAGTATGTACCAATGGTTAGAATGAAATAGTGAAATTGATCTGTATATAGCAACTAACGTTGCCTGATTTCAGATCTGATAAATACTTAGCTATTATCACCTTGTTGTGATAGATCTCTTCTCTGAATTATATTTGGTAGCCTTTTGATCTAATATTTGATTCAGTCCTTGAATACTTTGTTAATGCTTCAACTTCGCAACCCTTTATGATCTTCAGATGTCTGTATGTATGGCTACTTCATGTGTGGTACTTGTCAAAATGATATCTTTACAATTCTTATAACAAAGGATTTTGACCTAATTAGGGTCATTTCATCATCTAGAAAACCTAAGATCTATGATCCAAATGAATAACCTAAACATCATTACCTAGGGATCATGAATCATTAAATGATTACATCTATATTTAATCTTCACCTCGATCTTGGTAAACCTTTTTCTAGCTCAGTGTTAACTATTTACCTTGTAGTCCGTGCCATTACAAACTTCTATGTTGTTTGTGGTTTACTCGGTATACGTTGCATTCATCACCTAGTAATTTACTGTTGCTCGATATATATGAATGCTTAGTTAAGACTATGCTCATTGCTCGATAATCATCTAGCTCGATATGAGTGCTCAGTCAAGGCTATTTTTGGTTATTATGATATTTTGCCTTGTGCTTTTCTTGGTATATGTTCTTGGTGTGTTGACCGACTAGCCTATTTGCTTCCTTTACCAAATGTATGTGTGACACTAATGATAAAATATAACTAACAACTCCCTCATATTAGGATTGTTTTCTTTATGACTATAAAAAAATTATATTAAAACTAAAATTATCCAAAGAAAATATTAGCTCTAATTGTGAAAGGTGGGTGAGTAAAACAACCACTAAGAACATATTAGTTCTTGAGTAATTGTAAAAAAAATTGTTTTCATGCTGATGTGACCTCCTTTAGAGAGTATTGATAACATTAAAATTTAAAAATAATAATCTGTGTGTGTGTGTGTGTGTGTGTGTGTGTGTGAGAGAGAGAGAGAGAGAGAGAGAGAGAGAGAGAGAGTATGTGAAATAATTTATGATGAATTAGAATTTTTAATATTGTATAAGTTAAAGAGAAAAAAATAGTAAAAATAGAAAATATATTAGAATTGTTACTATAAACTTTTATACCATGAGGTTATTTGTGATAATGTTAATTTTGTTAGCTCTATGATGAGCGATGCCATGATTTGAAAAATTCTCCACACTAGCTAAGATTGCTTTGATCTTCTTGATTAATCCTTGATTTTTCTCTAGTGGTGGTGTTGCTCCTACATACTTGAGACTTGCTTCGAAAAAATTGAGAGGATATGCAAGAATTTATATACAAGGTAGGTGAGATTTGGCATGTAGAAGTGAGGCTAGAGAAAACTAGTTGAGTACCCACCTTATGGATATATAATTCTAAATCATACTACCAAACCTCTAAATTTATAGACATGATTTCTAATAGTTTATCTACAATTTTTCCAAACAACATCATAGGAGAGGAGGTCATACAATGCAACTTTTCAAGATAATTGGTGCTCATAAAGATAGAGCAAGATTAAATTGCTTCAATTTGAAGAAAGTGTAGGTGATTACCTAAATTAAATTAAAAGCATAGTACTTTATAAGTTATTTTGGACTTGGTTGTTCACATTACATCAACTTTTTTTTTATGAAATGCATATGGGTCCATGGTTAGGTTAGTAACCTTCATTGTGACATATTATATTTTTTTGGTTGTGATGCAAATTCATATGCACCAAAGGAGAAGATAAAAAAGTTGGAGAACAAGATATGAAATATTTCTTTATTAGGTATAGTTATGGTGTGAAAGAATACAATATTTGAGATTCTATTGCATGTTTATATATATTATAAGTGTTATTCTTAGAGAAACTATTTTTTTTGTTACATTATAGTTCTAGAATAAACTAGATAGTAATATGTGTTTCAACTTCTTTCCACACTTTAGAAAGTTGAATTGAGGCTCCATGATAGACAAGAAGTCGAGGAGAGATGATCTACTTGATAGTGTATGCACCCAAAAATGGTTGCCTAGACTTTGGGCCCCATTTATTTGATTTATCAACCCTGAATCATTTTTATCAGTAATCAATATTTTTCAACACTATCAATTTCCTTGATCAAGTCATATTTCATCATTTTTGATTATTTGCCTTGGGCTAACCATTTTATCCTAAGTCTTTATTTAATTAAAAGGAATATTTCCTCCCCTTTTATTAAATAAAAAGCCCCCACTTTCCTCTTATCCTAAGTTGCACAAATAAAGCATTATTCCTATTTTATAAAAAGGAGAAAAGCACCTTTTGTCTCATATGGACATAAAGTCAACTCCTATTTTCCTATTGGAGGATACTTGTGCACACGGATTGCTCCTCTTTCAAGCTCCACCGTTGATTGAGACTTTTGCCTCTTAATCTCCATGGTCCATTCCTTTGCATTTCTTATAAAAGGAGAGCTCTCTCCTTCATTTTCATATCCATCTCTTTCATGCCATTGTTATGCTGCAGGTTTTCTAGGTGCATTTGGAGCTTTTGGAGATCATTGCTACATCAAGCTCTTCTTGGATTTCCTCATTGCTCCATAGTTTAGACTTCATTTCTTGCATTATCTTAGCATCCATAGCTTCATTTCATAGCTTAGTTTCCTTTTATGCAATAGATTAGCTTCACATAGCTTAATTAGGAGGGATTGTAAAACTTGTACTTTCCCATTCATAGTTTAGTTGGCACTTTACTTTCATAGATTAGATTTCCTTTCAAGCATTGCATTGTTATCATTTAGCTTAGCTTGCATCTTCATCTTTAATCTAGTTTGCATTGCATTTTCATAGTGATTCTTGCGGACATTGGCACTCTTTCCCTTGTCCTCATTCGAATCTCTCATTGTATGGTTGACTAGCAAGGTCACAAGCTCAATAGCTCTACTGAGAGCAAATTCATAATCTTGTAACTCCATACATAGAGAGCTATGGATCGATTTGTGAGGGCTCATTCTTGAGTTTCCTTGCATGTAAGGATCCATAGAAGTGCACTACTTTTGTGTGTACATTTTTGGCACCCATCGTGGGGCAGAGTAGATTAGCTTTGTCCTTTAATTCTGCATTTTCCATCAAAAATTTCATCAGTTTTTAGCTTTATTTTCGGTCTCTATTTTTTTTCTATCTCAGAGTGTCGCGTGACACTTTGCCAGTGTCATGCGATAGTTCTCTGTATAGCAGCATGACACTTTACCAGTTAAAAGTGTCACCCCCTTTGACAAGAAGTGTCGCACTATTTGAAAAGTTATGTCTCCCGTGTATAGCGTGAACTGTCGCCCAGAAATAAAGTGTCGCACCCGTATACAGAAAAGTGTCGCGCGACATTTTTGATGATTGTACTATCACCTGTACCCGACAGTGAGTTTTTTTAGCCCCTTTTAGCCAAATTTTGATTGATTTTTTTGATTTGCTGTGGCTAAATAGATTGCATTTCTAGATTTCAGTTGGTTTACTTGCTTTCATAGGCACATCTCTTTTGGGTTAATAAAAGGACATAGATTTATTGTTGATAGTTTGTAAATGCTCTTTGGTTTCCAATATCAAACATCTCATTTGAGTGATTGAGGGCATGGATTCATTCCTTGTTTACATAGGGAGTTAAATGCACCACTTTGTGGACTCACTCTATGTTTACTCAGAAAGTTAAATATTCCATTATTCAACCCCTTTTTCATTTGTGAGTAGTATTAATTAGCAGTCTTAGATTGCTTGTGATTGATCTAGATTGCTATCTTGAGTTATTGGACTCGCTAATCCACCGGCCCCTCATTTCCACCCCATGGTTGCAAGATCAGTGCCACATTAAAGGGGAGGGGTCTATAGGAAAGAAGCGTTAATTGCTCCACTAGGCAACCCTTTTGTGCTTTTTGGAACTCACTTGTTTTCTAAGGTGTGGACTCACTTTGAGTTGATGTGAGGAGTTAAATATTCCACTTTTGGGCTCACTTTGAGTTGATGTGAGGAGTTAAATGTTCCACCTTTGGACTCACTTTGAATTGGTATGAAGAGTTAAATGTTCCACTTTTGGACTCACTTTGAGTTGGTGTGAAGAGTTAAATGTTCCACTTTTAGACTCACTTTGAGTTTGTGTGAAGGGTTAAGTGTTCCACTTTTTGGACTCACTTCACATTTTCTTGAAGGGTTAAATGTTTCACTTTTGGACTCGCTTCACATTCTCTTGAAGGGTTAAATGTTCTACTTTTGGACTCACTTCATATTTTCTTAAAGGGTTAAATGTTCCACTCTTGGATTTGCTTCGCATTCACTTGAAGGGTTAAGTTTCCCACTTTTGGACTCACTTCACGTTTACTTGAAGAGTTAAGTGTTCCACCTTTAGTGCTTTAAATACTTGTTGATAGTGGATTGCTTGGAGCTAATTGGATTTTAGGATTGTTCTAACCATTGTGGAGCTGACAAATTGTGCTTGTAGGTGATCTCGTTGCTTGAAAATTTGCAACAAAAAAAAAATGCATGTCAAAGAGGGCTACTAATGGTTTTTGCAGGGCTTCCCTAAGCATAAAAACTAAACCAAATACTTGTTTAATTGCTTTCTTTATTGAGTGTGGCATATACTACTTGTTTCATTTCATAGACACTTAATACCTTGTCGTAAGAATTTTGAGGTGGTAGGAGAGTATGCTCTTCACCCTTGTGGTGAAACAAAAATCTTGACCCATCTTGGGATTTTGAAAGCAAGGGGGTAATTGAATTTTCTTGGTGTGTTTGGGAGAAGTTTTGAGATAGGGGATTATGCTCTCAAAAATTATCCACTCTTTGTTTAGTACAAGAATCCTTTAGCGGGCCTGCCCTTGAGCAATCAAGGGGAATGACCCAAGTGGGGACAAGCCTTTTGCTGACTATTCTGACCCACTATAATCTCAAGGCTATCAAGGACACAAAACCTTGGTAGACATAACACTTGTCTTCGCTTGATGTGAGTAACTCATGGGATTGTGACCATGGGGAAAGCATTGAGCAAGAATGCTTAAGGTACTCTTAAGGCCACGAGGTCCTAGTCCTTTACGAGGAGCAAGAGGGGTGTTATGAACAGAAGCCCTTACTAAGAACCATAGGTTAGAAGCCACCTTTATTTAGCCTCTTATCTTCTTAGTGCAAGGATTGATCCAAGTGGACTAACCCGGATCACCCCAAGATACTCACCATATGTGTCCCTTTGGTTGTGTTGTTTAACACTTCCATGACAAAGCCAATATCTCTTGTGGGCAACCACTTGGTGTGAGGCAAGGGGGCATCAAGTTGTGGGCTAAGTTGATAAGTATTGAACCTTGTCTTGTAGGTAGATATTGCTTGAAGTGTCCTCGATTGTGTGATACCAGTGTAAACATTCTCAACATACAAACAATCGGTAGCATGCATAGGGTACTTTTTCAATTTTGATATCACAATCGTTTATCTTGGCAAGGTTGATTTTTCCCTTGTTCCAAGTGTTTGAAGACACGTTTGATCCTGAACTATTTGCAAACCTGTCAATTTGCTGCTATCATTGTGATTACATTCAAAAAATTAACCCTCAGACTGAAAATATCAAACGAAAAAGCTTTAAAACTAAGATTTTGACACTCACTGGTCATAGAGTCATATGACACTAAACAAGTGGCGTGCCCTATTGTGAGAATTGTCACACACCAGTTCACCCCTGAAAGACTGTCGCCCTGTTTGACGAGAAGTGGTGCACGGATAGCCTGGCAACTGTCACCCGATTTAAGGAGAAGTGTCACCTAAGTATAAACTGTCACCTGGATTAAGGCGAAGTGTCACCTAAACATAAACTGTCACCCTCCTTGGCTGGAAAGTGTCGCCTAGGCAGTTTTTGTTGGTTTTTTTAGTTTCAGTCAATTTTAGTTGCTGCTAGTCAAATTGAGTCTTGGAGTGGGTTTCTTGCTTTGTTATTGGAGACCTATTTTGGCTTTAAATCTCTAGTTTTTGCCCTCTAGGAATAACATCAATTGGTTTACAAGGCCACTTTGGAAATAGTTGTCAAGTTAGAAGGTATTCTTGGTGAGAAAGTTTATCTCTAGGGTTGTTAGCTACATTCTTGGAGAATTTTAGTGCTCTTATTGTCCAAATCACTTTTATTTAATCAATTTTAGTTATATTTCAGCCTAGTCCAACCTCCTAGTTCAAAAGTGCAAGGGTAGTCACACTTTGATTTGAAGCACCTCTTTGACAGTGTTGGTAAAGCCCCTTTTTCTATCTTTTCATTCCACTTTGGACAATAGAGAACTTTGATTATCCTGGTCTAGTGTTGACATTTCAGAAGGTCATCCTATCATTAAGAATCCTTTTCTTTCATGTCAGTTACAACAAGGTACCAAGTCAATCAAGGGAAGCGACCCCCTATTGTTTTTAGCCAGTTACCACCAGTTAAGACTCGTCAACAGCACAAGGGAAAATAACCCCTTTTCGACCAATCTCCTAAAAGTGAATCTGAGGTTTGTTTTCATCCAAAAGGTAATCCTAGTGAAGTGAGCACCTCTTTAGCACCACTTTCATCAAGTATGGACATGAGCTACACTTTCACTCGACAAAAAAGAGAAGCCATGAATCAAACTCTTGAGGATATCTTCCAACGGCATAGGAGAGATTACCGTGGTTCTTCTCATGCTAGTCCACCCAGGTCACCTCCCAACAACACAAGATATTTTGATGCTCACCAATGAGCTAAGAAACATTATAAGCAAACTCACTCAGATTTAGGGTCACAACACGAGGACCAGAACAACAAATCTAGTGACCATCACATCAACGTAGCCAATGTAATAAGGCATTCAAGACAATCTTCTCCACTTAAAGATACCTCTCGATATGCAAATACAAGGTTGAAAAGCATTGAAAGGGAGAAGCAAGCCTATCTAGATGAACAAGTTGCCAAAAAGGAGAAATTCAGACAACTAGAAGAAGAGGAACGTGCATTATTGGACATAAGAAAAAGAGTCACCCAAGAAGAAGAAGATAGGTTCTATGCACAACAACTCCAAAATCAATTTAATGGGAGGGGTACCAATAGTGGGACCAACTCACCCCCATCTACACCTTCACCAAGTCCTAAAAGAAGGTCAAGGATGCCCTCAAGATCCCCAAGTCCTCGAGGTAGAAGGACTTCAAGATATGATCACCATAGGAGATAGTCATCTCCTAGACTTTCAAAGAAACCCTCTCAATGAGCACATCATGGCTCACAACATGGAGGAAGTTATGATGACTTCAATCATATAGATTTTATGACTATGCAACAAGAACCATCCTTTCAAGAATATGTAGAAAGGTATGTGGAACAAAATAAGGATTAGTTCTTAGAAAGTCTCATCAACAAAGGTGCTAAGGTCCCATACAATTTTGATGTGGACCGAAAGGTAAAGAAGCAAGATCCATCAACTAATGAGGTGATCAAAAAACTTCAAAGAGATATAGAAAGGATGAGGGCTCCTAAGAGAACCTTTAATTTGGATTCTATATGTCCCAACCCAATCGACAAGAGTGTGGTGTTGGTTGAGTTTCCTAAGAAAATTGAGTTTCCAACCTACGACAAATATGATGGCGTTGGTGATCCTCATGACCATGTTAGACAATTTTATATAATGAGTTTTTCTTTTCACCATGAAGACTCCTATTTGATGAGATTATTTCCAAGGAGCCTCAAGGGTCAAGCCATGGAGTGGTTTACTAACCTTACTCCTCCAGTTAAGACATTTAAAGAGCTTGTGGAAAGATTTGTCCAACATTTTGCTTACAACTTATCAAGGTCGGTCACCATGCTTGATTTGTGCAAACTCAAGCAGAACCAAGGGGAATCCTTTGTTACCTTTCTACAAAGATGGAGACGTTTGTGCTCGAAATATCCAAGGAAAATTCCTAAGGAGGAAAGAATAAACATCATTGTGAGCAATTTAATACCAGAGCTAAGGTATGAGGTCAGGAAGATCCCATTTAATTATTTTGATACCATGGTGGAAGTGACATGTCACATAGAGGATGTCCTAAAAGAACAAGGAATTTTGGCTAAACCAACTAATAACAACAATGGCCAAAACAACAACAATAATGGTAATAAGGACAAAAAGAACCCTTATTAGAACAAGAATAAGCAAGTGGTCAATGACAAAGTTGTTGACTCATCTCAACCTAAGAATGAAGGAGTTCTTAATCTATCGAATGCAGTCCAAGCCATGAAGCTACAAACATCTTCAACACAACAAGAGAATAAACCCAAGTATCAAGCGAGCCCTAAAATAGAAAAAAGGCAATTTACCAAACTTGGGGACTCCTATGCAGACATTTTCAAGATGTTAATTGCTCATAATTTGGCACACCCCCAAGATCCTGCAAAGCACCGCATACCAGATCCTAAGCCTCATTGGTGGGATGAGAAGGCCTTTTGTGTCTTTCACAATGGAATTGGACATAATATAGAAAATTGTTTTAAATGTAAACATCTTGTCCAAGATCTCATTGAAAGTGGATGATTAAAAGTTGATGGTTTAACCACTAATGTGGATCATAAAGCTTTTAAAGAACCCTTGCCCAAATATGAGAAAGGAGAGAATTCTAACAACAAGAATGGCAAGGCTGCTATCAACTACACCTACACAAATGCTAAAAATGTTATTAATATGCGTGAAGTTGTTGGTGACAATGTAAACATGATGAGAGGGAAAGACCCTTATGGATATGATGTGGATTCAAATCCTATGCTTGATGAAGGACCCGTTGTGGTCCTAAGAGGTCCTCACTCACAAAGGATGTCTCAACCCCTCAATGCTATCACTAGAAGCCAGTCTCAAGATCCCATTGTTATTAGAGGTCCTAACTCTAGTAAGTCTAAGAAGCCAGTGTCAAAGGGTGTTCTTCCAAAATCTCTTGTTGGTCTTGAGTTGAATTATAATCTTGTCGACCAATTACAATGTACACCAGCGCAGATTTCAATCTTTGAGCTTTTGGAACTGTCCCTTAAGCATAAGCGTGTCCTTGAGGATGCCTTGCGAGCGGCTAATGTCCCTAATGATATAGATGTAGATCAATTCCAGAATATGGTCAACCACTTGGCTAGCCCTTACTACCTTACATTCTTAGAGGAAGATGACAAGTCATTAAGCCACCCACACAATTTGGCCCTTCATATAGAGGTTATGATTCACAAGACCCGTGTCAGGCGTGTGTTGATAGATGGGGGTGCTGGGCTTAATATTTGTTCTTTAAGCTTATTGAAGGCCTTGGGTTATTTAGAAGAATTCATTGACACAAGGAAGAAAATAACTATCAAGGCTTATGATGAAGCAGAACGTAGTTCTAATGGATTGGTCGTTCTTCCTATCCGAATTGGTCCTGTAGAGAAAGATATTTTTATCCAAATTGTTGATGCCAGTCCTTTGGCTTACAATATTTTGTTAGGTAGACCATGGATACATGAGATGCAAGTGGTCCCATCTACCTATCATTAGTGTGTAAAATTCCCTTACAATGGAATAGAAGTTTGCATACCTGCAGACAGCACACTGTCAGTCAACACAATTTCAGCAGGGTCTCACATTCCTTTGATTAGGAAGGCTAACACTTTTGATACTACATTTGAATAATGCAAGAATAAATTCAAGACCATAGATCTTGGTATGGGGGATTACAAATTGGATTCATTCACAAAATTGCCAATTTCCCCTAGGTCTTATGGCAAACCTTCTCAAGAAATGAAGCCCTCGTCTTCGGCCATGACATTGTTTGATAAGTTTGTGGAATCCTTAGTTCTGATTCAAGAAGAAAAAGAAGAGGTTGCCATTAGGGACTGGATTTATCGAGAAGAGAAATACCTACATAATGAGAATTTTGCACCTTCCCCTAGAACTTATGGGAGAGGGTATACATTGGTCAAGAATATGGGTTATCTAGGACAGGGTCCCCTTAGTCATAGGCTGGATGCTAGGGCTGAACCTCTTAACCATGCCCTTTTTGGATGAAGGAATAAGTCAATAGTTGGCTTAGGTTTTGAAAATAAGAAACAAAAAAGTGTCCCTGTCTCAGCTACGACAGACAGTGACAATGACTCAGACTACACACCTAATCTCTCTAATCAACAAGACATGTCTGATGATTGGGTGCCTTCAACAAATCTCCTTTGGGAAGATTCACAAGATTTGAAACTGACAGTATGAATGCTAGATTGAAAACGGAAAGTGTTTCTATCCTAGCTGCGATGGATAGTAACAATGCTAGTGTTAGAGAAGGGGAAACTCTTCCCAATCTTGAGGCTTCTACATCGCAAGGCCCAAATAATGATTCAGAAATAGACTCACATGAGTTCAAATGGGACTCACTTTCAGATGCAATAGTTGATTTGGACATGGATGTTGTCCATACTTATAGTACTCAACCCGATGTGACCAATGAGCCTAGTGTAGGACTGGAGGATTGGACTCCTCAAATTGCCTTAGTGGATGACGCTTCATTTGATAGGACAAATCCTGACTTGGGTATCTCAAGAGGGGACCGAATGAATCCCGATTGTATGATCACCAGAGATAACACCTTCCACATACACAATGTTGAACCAGTTATTGACCTACCCCTTGTTCATTTCCACCTAATTGACTGGTCTCAGTGACATCAAGAGCCTAAACTTCTCACTTTTTAGAATGACTATGAAATTGCCTGTTATCTAAATGCTCTTGAAACTGTAGTCTCTTCCACCAGCGAACCAACAAAAAGTATGACAGAGCCTGATACTAAGTACCTCAATCTAAAAATAAAAGAAAAAGAAAAAAAGAAAGATGGTTCTGATGGCGTAAACCACTTTGTGGTGGTGTCAGAACCCAAAATAGTAAAAAGAAAAGACATATCCGAAGGTGAAAACCTTTTTGAGGTGCCTAAGGATGGGGTACTTAATAACTTGCCAAGTTACTTCCAAGATAGGTCATCAGTTCTCATTGAGCCCACACAACCAGTCAATTTGAATACAAAAGAGGCTCCCCAAATAGTGCACCTAGCTCAGTCTCTATCAGTTGGAGAAAAAGAGGCATATACAAAATTTTTGCTAAAGAAGAAAATCAACATTGCTTGGACATATTCTGATATGCCAGGGCTTGACACTGATCTTATTATGCATCATCTATCTATAGCTCCAGGAATAAAATTAGTTAAACAAAATTTGAGGAAAATGCATCCTCACATAGCTCTTCTTGTTAAAGCTGAATTAGAAAAGCTCTTACGTACAGGATTCATTCGAGCTATCGACTATGTTGAGTGGATCTCCAATATTGTTCCAGTTTCAAAACATGATGGGTCCATTCGCATTTGCACAGACTTCAGAGACCTCAACAAAGCATGCCCAAAGGATGACTTTCCACTCCCTAACATAGACATGATAGTGGATATGACCGCGGGCTATGAGATATACTCTTTAATGGATGGTTTTTCCAGATATAACCAAATAAAAATAGCTCCCGAAGATCAAGAGAAAACAACTTTCACATGTGCATGGGGAACCTATTGTTGGAACGTCATGCCATTTGGCCTAAAGAATGCAGGAGCAACATACCAATGAGCTATGACCACAATTTTTCATGATATGATGCATAAGAACATGGAAGATTATGTGGATGATACCCTGGCTAAATCTAGAAAATGGGACACACACCTCGACAATCTAGAAGTAATTCTAGATCGCATGGCACAATTTCAGCTTAGATTGAATCCAAAAAAGTGTGCATTTGGAGTTGCCTCAGGTAAACTCCTAGGATTCATAATTTCAACAAAAGGAATAGAGGTTGATCCCGAAAAGGTCCAAGCTATATTAGATATGCCACCTCCAAGAAATATCAGTCAAATGAGAAGTCTTCAGGGACGTCTTCAGTCGATCAGGAGGTTTATTTCTCATCTTGCAGACAGAGCACAACCTTTTAATAAGACATTGCATAAGGGTGCTTCCTGCATGTGGAATGAGGAATTCCAAAAGAGCCTAGATCAAATTAAACAATACTTGGCTAATCCTCCAATTTTGATGCTACCTATTCCTTGGCAACCATTGATTTTATACATTTCAGAAATAGAGTCTTCCTTAGGGGCATTGTTGGCTCAATTAGATGATACTAGGAAAGAAAGGGTCATTTACTACATTAGTCGTACTCTAGTATCTTATGAGATCAATTATAATAGTATTGAAAAGTCTTGTTTGGTAGTAGTGTTTGCTTCCCAAAAGTTGCGACACTATATGCTTGCTCATACTATACATTTGGGTTCAAAAATTGATCCTCTTAAGTACTTGCTTAGTAAGGCCACCCTCACGGGTAGGCTTTCCAAGTGGATGATGGTTTTATCTGAATTTGATATAGAGTACATTGAAAGAAAGGCCATAAAAGGGCAAGCTATTGCTGACCAATTAGCTGACTTTCCAGTTAAGGATAGTATGCCTATTCAGGTAGAATTTCCAGATGAACACATACTGTATATGACTACCTACACTTGGAAGATGTTCTTTGATGGTTCCCACATGCAAAATGGATCAGGTGCTGGAGTATTATTTGTCTCTCCACATGGGTACAACATTCCAAAGTCTTACAAACTTTTATTCCCATGTACAAATAATATTGCTGAATATGAAGCTTTGACCAATGGATTGAAAATGGCTATAGAATGGAACATAATAGAATTACATGTCTTTGGGGATTCACAACTAATTATCAACCAAGTCAATGAGGAGTATCAAACCAAGGATGATAAATTGGTACCTTACAAAAAGATGGTTGAATCATTGAGATGTTACTTTACATTTGTGACATTTCAACAGATCCCTAGGATAGAGAACAAAGCTACAGATGCTATGGCCACATTAGCTTCATTCCTTCAGTTGGAACAACATGAATCAAGATTTGAATTCTTGGTGGAAGTGCTACACCGTCCCATATTTGACTCATCTGAAAGCAATGTCATTTGTACCCTTGTCACACATGAGTCTTCCCGCTATGGTGCTATCTATTCATATATACGTGATGGCATCATCCCTGATACTTTCAACCATTCTGAATGTCAAAACCTCATCCGTAACACCTCTCACCACACCCTTATCTCTAGTGATTTATATAGGAGGGGTTTAGATGGGACACTTCTTAGGTGCTTGGAACAGGAGGAATCCAACCAAGCGTTAGTAGACATCCATGAGGGCATTTGTGGTGGACATTCTAATGGTCTTGCCATGGCCCAAAGGTTGCTTAGGGCGGGGTATTACTGGCCCACAATGTAGAAAAATGCAATAGCTTTCGCTAAGTCTTGTGAGAAATGTCAAAAACATGGAAACCTGATTCATGCACCAAGTAGGGAGCTAATTCCTTCCATTTCTCATTGGCCATTTCAGCGCTGGGCCTTTGACCTTGTTGGGAAAATTCACCCCAACTCATCAGGTGGACATAAGTTTATCATCATAGCTACTGATTATTTCATAAAATGGGTAGAGGCAGTCCCTCTTTCTGTTGCCTTGAGAAAAATAGTTTCACTCTTTATCCTGAATCATATTATTTGCCAATTTGGAGTACCTTCTAAGATTATTACTGATAATGGAGGTCAATTCAAGAACAAGGACCTAAAACATTTATGCAAGAAGTTTAAAACTAAGCAACATTGGTCCTCCATCTATTTTCCACAGGGAAATGGATAGGCAGAAGCCTCTAATAAAACCATTCTTAAGATTCTTCATAGAACAGTACACAAGAATGGTAGAGATTGGCACTTACAAATTAATCCAGCACTATGGACCTATAGAACTAGCATTCGTACACCTACAGGAGCTACTCCTTTTGCTCTTACCTATGGCATTGAAGTAGTGTTGCCTTTAGAAGTAGAGATACCTTCACTTAGAGTCTCGCTCAAAGGTTTAATTACAGATGAGGATTACCGTGCCATGAGGTTGCAAGAACTAGAACTTCTAGATGAGAAGCGTAAGGCTTCCTTTGATCACATGAGAGTATACCAGAAGCGTATGTCCAAAGCATTCAACAAGAAGGTTCACCCTAGGGAATTTCAGATAGGTGATCTTGTTTTGAGAGAGAACCCTAAGAATCAATAGAATAGAGAACAAAAGGGCAAGTTCGAACCCAATTGGCTTGGACCATACATTATCATAGCGGCTTTTGGAACAGGTGCATATTTACTGTCAGATGAAGATGGAGAATAGCTCCTTGAGCCCATCAACATTGTGCACCTCAAGAAGTTCTATCCTTGATGCATGTTCTGTCTGGGGGCATCCTTTGTACATATCTTATTGATCCTGAAAAATACCAAAAAAATATATATATGATGCTGAAAAAATCCTAAAAAGCATATGCAGTCCTGAAAAAATACAAAAAAAAAATACCAAACAAATTTAAAAAAATAGAAAAAGTGCCTTGGTGAAAACCTAGAAATAGGCACCTTGGTAGCAAAAATTCAAAAAATAAAATAAAAAAAAAGAGAAAAATTGCAATAAAAATCCAAGTGGTGAAAACTTGGAAACAGGCGCTACTTGAGGCCTTTGCACCCCTATTTGTTAGCATGCATCCTCGACACTTAGCCACCTTCCATCATGCCTTGACCTTATTTGACTTGGTCTAGAATTGGTCTTTGTCTTTGTCTAGGGGGCATACTTGCTAGAATAGGTCCTTTAGGTGCGTTTGTCTCTTGGGGCATTTCACAATAGGTGTTTTTCAACACCACCCCAAATAGTGTTTCTCAACACTACCTTTTCGTCAAGTGTTTCTTAACACTTATCAGATGTCTTACCCAATAGTCTAAGTTTGATGCGATATTTCTCATTTGCAGATGCGATGATCAGAGTCTGACTCTATGACCAACACACACGCACTTAGACAATCAACTTGCTTGCGATATGTTGACTTTATTTTTCTTTGTGTGCTATCTATGAGGATTTATTTGATGAGTGGTCTCTCCCTGAGAAGTTTTCGATGATGCATCGCTAGAAGACTGAGGGTATGAGAACATGTTTTATTTCTTTATCTGCTTGTGGGTATATTTTGTTGGTCCTAATCATCATGAGCATTTTATGCTGGTCTTACTTGACACTATGGATTGACAAGGTATTATCCTTGACTGTTATTGTGAGTGCATGCTTCTAGTTATCCTGACTTTTATGCGTCTTGATACAAGCATAATCTCACCATATCAAACTTAGGTAATCTCACTGCATTAGTCATCTTGACCTACATGTCTTTGATTCCTAGGTGGGATTTCCACATTTCTATCTGATAGAGATCATATTCATATCCACATAGTTATGCTAGTGTGCATTGTATGATCTTACGACGCTACCCATAATGCTTGATGATGATAATTAGATGTCTATAAGCATTGTGACCTTGCAAGTCAGCCACTTTTCATAGTAGCTTACATTTTTAGGGTCATGTTAGTCTAGGTTTGCATCTTGCATATGGAGAGAGCTCTTCTTTTCATCTCACATGGACCTATCAGTCGACTGCGCTCACTTTTCCTTTTTCCACTCATGTCTTTCACTCCGTGTCTTTCATATCATGACCTGTTCCTATCATCACAAGGGGTTAATCATATCATCATATCATATAAAAACTGTCATTTTCAAGAAATATGAGTCTACATCATACTCATGAGAATCAAACAATGCGAGCGAACATACATGCATGAACATTTTGATCAAAATGACAAGACAATACATAAACTGATACATCCATCACAAGTGAGATGTAAACACATGACATATCAAACATCCAGTAATCTCATATATAAATCAATGTCATGATACAATATACAATACAATATGAGATCTCAAAATTTGGATCAAAAGTCTCATGATATGTCCAAAACATCTAAACCTAAGCCTAAACCTAAGACTCACTGCCACTGTCCCAAGGACCGGGTAGTGGAGGGGGTGGTGCCACATCTGGTACCACATCTGATCTACCTACCACTACTAAGTAGGAAGGAGCCCTCTAACCCACTAGCACTGCCTTTATGTAGAGACCATGATAATATGCAGCTCGCGCTACCTCTCTCTGTCTCTCTGCAAGGGCAACCTGTAAGGCTCTCTCTCACCACTCTGTCTCTGCCCGCTAATGAGTAACTTGTTGCTCTCTAACTACTATAGTGATCCTCAGCTACTATATCTCTGCCTCCAAAGCCTATATCCAAGCTCTCAGATCCTCTCCTCCTGCATGTGGGTCTTGCCTGGCCTCTGCCTGTCAGCGAGCTGGTCTCGCCTCATCCTCCGGAGTGTCTGATCTCCATCCCCGTGACCATTTCCAACCACCTAATCTGGATCCCTCCCCTCTCTCCATCCCCCTCCCTCTCCCTCTCCCTCTGTCTCCTCCATCTCCCCCGTCATCCCTCTCATCCCCCTATGCTGCTGGTGGCTGTACATTTGGGATCGTAAATCTAGGAACTGGAGTCCTGTGCCTCTCAGCCCTATACGCTGCGTCTACACCTGCATCCACCATATCTGGTAGGTAATCCCAGGGCTCTTGGCGTATAGCATCTATATCTTGTACTACCTACTAGTAGTCCAGCATCAGCAGCCAACCTTGTCCCTCCTCATCTCAGAACCGGGCGTGTGTAGTGGTCTCTGTGGACACCCTCTGCTGGCATCCGAACTACCTCCAGACTCACGTAATCACAAATCTCTCTACAATGTCTGGGTGATGGCCTACCAATGGCTGACTGCACAGCATGTAATCCAGCTCCCACTTGTCACTCCACTGCTTGCATGACCTGTACGGTCTCCATGTGAATGAGGCAAGCTCATCCAGTATCCTATGATAATAGGAAACATCCCCGCTATGTGTATGTGGGATGAACCCTGTATACCTATATATATAGGGATACCTACGCTCTCTAGGCTATACTCATGGATGCACTATTGCAATATTCTCCCACGCCCATATTTGAGTGAGTATAGCCCCACATGCCCAAGTCCTACCATCTCTATAGATGATCTCATGCAGCTCATAGTACATATCGACTAAGATAGTTGGGCCCCATGCCATCCATCATGGCTGTGCCACCAGGTCTACTAGTAATCTCCCCCATCCCAAGGGGAAGCCCTTCTGACTCCTATCAGGGATAAGGGCCTATCCAATGAGCGATGCCACAATATATGGCATCGGGAAGTCTTTGCCAAAGTCATCCATCAACCTGTCCTAGCTGACGTGCTGATCTAAGATCGTGACATCCTGGAACATCCCCTGGATAATATGTCATCCTACTGTCACATCCTAATCATAGTATACCTATGCCAACAAATAATCATGTCAGTTTCTATCATATGGAAACTTTATAACTATGCTTATCTATAAACATGGTTTTACTTACAGGCTCTCCATGGCACGGAACCCATAGAATCTGATAGACATCCTCTAATGTGATAGATGCCTCTCCCATCAGTAGATGAAAGGTGTTGTACTCACTATGCCATCTCTTGGCAAGAGCAGTCAATAGTCCATGATCGGCTCAGATATGAGGAAACTGCAGTAGGTAGTGGAATCCCATAGCTTTGATATCGGCCTTTCCCAGATCATCCAGATCTCGGACAAACCACAATCCTATCACATGGGGGGCTCTAATCCAGAGCGCAGGGAAGACCTCTTGTACGTCATGAAACCATACCAGATGTCAGAACATATCATGAAGGATGTATCAGTACAAAGCATCTTAAAATCAAACATTGTCAAGAGTCATGTCATTTTGGCTCGAAAATGTTAAAACATGTCAAAATTTTACTTAGGCGACACTATTTTTTGACTAAGTGTCACGCGACACTTTCTCTTAAGTAGTGCGACACACTTTGTTTGGGTGACACTTCACATGGTGTCGTGCGACATTTCACCCTGTGTCGTGCGACAATGGTTTCCATGTTCGCGTGACACTATTTTTACCTGCGAAGTGTCGCGTGACATTTTCCTTCAAAGGGCACAACACATGTAAAGTGTCATGCGACATGTCACCCTAGTCTAGAAATTTGACATGTTTTAATCTATTACATGCAATAAATGACTCAAACAACAGCTAGTTTTTAGATACATACCAGGGCACCGTAATGTGGAGGTCGGTTGTGCAACCGGGCACGCTCAAATCGGTGTCTGTGGATGGGAACTCTTGCTGGTTGAGCCATCGCTATCTCTCAGAGCTCTCAAAATTCTCAAATCAATAAAAGATAAATGATTTTTGAAAATGGCATTTTCACCCTTTTTATAGCATTTTGACTTTTTGACCAAATTCTAGAACACCTCAGAATTGCGAAAAAATTGCACCCCTGGCTAATTTCGACATCCTGGACCCATTTTCGGACTTGAAATTGAAATCTGAGGTCATCTTCATTGTCAAAATCATGTTTCAAAATTTTCCTTCTTCTACGCAGTTGATTGACCTTTTGAGGCATAATTCTTCGATCTTTGGTGGAATTTCTTCCTTCCATGTCTCTCATATTTTCTAGTCTTTCATTCACTCTATTTCTAGTCTTATATTTCTATTCTTCTACTTCCTCACTGGGGCATGTTTCATCACCTAATGGTTAATCTATTGACCTTTCCCTTCGATTATGATTTCCTTATGATTTGATCAAATCTTTTATCAATCCATTGTTCTCCTATATCTAATTTTGATTTCAATTCCGAGGGGGCAATATTTATGGGATTCTCATCCCTGATTCCTTGATTTTCCTGATTCAGACATCTTTTGTGAGCTTTTGCTCAAATTTGAGATTCTTATCTCTTATTTTGAATGTGATCCCAAATCAACCTCATATTCAAAGGCCTTTGTTTATGTTTGTCTAGGTGTGATCCCGTATCGACCTCACATCTAAGTTGTTTTGTGATCCTAGATCGATCTGACATTTCAACTTCATTCTTTGACTACATGTGTTCCCAAATTGATCACACATTAGTCAAAGAGGGACAAATGTATGCACCCAAAAATGGTCGCCTAGACTTTGGGCCCCATTTATTTGATTTATCAATCCTGAATCATTTTTTATCAATAATCAATATTTTTCAACACTATCAATTTCCTTGATCAAGTCATATTTCATCATTTTCGATTATTTGTCTTAGGCTAACCATTTTATCCTAAGTCTTTATTTAATTAAAATGAATATTTCCTCTCCTTTTATTAAATAAAAAGCTCCCACTTTCCTCTTATCCTAAGTTGCACAAATAAAGCATTATTCCTATTTTATAAAAAGGAGAAAAGCACCTTTTGTCTCATATGGACATAAAGTCAACTCCTATTTTCCTATTGGAGGATACTTGTGCACACGGATTGCTCCTCTTTCAAGCTCCACCATTGATTGAGACTTTTGCCTCTTAATCTCCATGGTCCATTCCGTTGCATTTCTTATAAAAGGACAACTCTCTCCTTCATTTGCATATCCATCTCTTTCATGCCATTGTTATGCTGCAGGTTTTTTAGGTGCATTTGGAGCTTTTGGAGATCATTGCTACATCAAGCTCTTCTTGGATTTCCTCATTGCTCCATAGATTAGACTTCATTTCTTTCATTATCTTAGCATCCATAGCTTCATTTCATAGCTTAGTTTCCTTTTATGCAATAGATTAGCTTCACATAGCTTAATTAGGAGGGATTGTAAAACTTGTACTTTCCCTTTCATAGTTTAGTTGGCACTTTAATTTCATAGATTAGATTTCCTTTCAAGCATTGCATTGTTATCATTTAGCTTAGCTTGCATCTTCATCTTTAATCTAGTTTGCATTGCATTTTCATAGTGATTCTTGGGGACATTGGCACTCTTTCCCTTGTCCTCATTCGAATCTCTCATTGTATGGTTGACTAGCAAGGTCACAAGCTCAATAGCTCTAGCTGAGAGAAAATTCATAATCTTGCAACTCCATGCATAGAGAGCTATGGATCGATTTGTGAGGGCTCATTCTTGAGTTTCCTTGCATGTAAGGATCCATAGAAGTGCACTACTTTTGTGTGTACAAATAGGAAAAGGAGATATGATATAAAGCTTGCCTATTTTTTAAAGTTGAAATGGATCCCTTTAATTTTGACATCTTTGAGAAATATTTAACCAAGGCCTACTATTCCCTATGCAAGGTTTTGGTAATTTACTTTAATCCATAAATTCTTAGTCATTTAATGATGATAGTTGTAGCTATACAACAAACAAATCTAAAAGGGACTTTGATTTAGTGACTTATCTGTTAGAAGCAATTTATAATGAGTCATTTCCCTTGAAGGTTGAGGACAAAACTCTACACATTGAGTGGTATTCAATATTGTGCCACATTCTATTGCATTGTGGAAACAATTTTTGTAATAATGCACTACAATTATAGTTGTAAACTTCTAATGAAATTTCCATACTAATTCAAAGAAAGACCCACATATGGTAACAAACTAGAATTATTTCAATCATCTTATTTTTAAAAAATACTTTATGAAAATGACAAAGAGGCATTTAGGCATTCAAAGTAGTAGGTCATCAAAGAACTTGATGAGATTCTTGATACCTCTAGAAGAGATTCCACATAAACTTGTGTGAACAACAATTGTGGTTATTAATTTTTTCATTCCATCGCTACAACTATCAATTTAATGGGGTAGTTATGAAACCCTAAATTTTCCAAGTATCTCAGAAAAAAATTGCCTACATAGATGTTATGTGGCAATCAAATGAGTAATATAAATTATTTTTGTGGATACATAAGAAGAGGACATTTTTTCAGCTTTGATTATAAACTTTAACTTTTTGATTGCCACCAAAGAAGGATTGGAGCTATAAGCTCCACAATTATAGTCTTATTTACAATGTAAATTTACAAGAGAACAAATTATGACCCTAAGCTCTTCATTGATGAGATAAGAAAAAGGATTGGGAAGTCCTCATTATACCATAAAGTAGAGGGATTGATCATAAAGTATATCATAGAGGCTAAAATTGTCACATCCCTCATGTTTATTGATACTTTGTTATGATTTATATTAATTTCATAGATATGTGCATTTCATGTAATGCAATGGAAAAGTGGTTCAAAATGTATGTGTAGAATGAATTTATGCTATGATCATAATTTTGATTTGCAATTAGATATATTGCACTTGTTAGAATAATTGAAATTATTTCAGGCTAACTACATTTCTTTGACCTAGTGGTTCCATGGAAATCAACATCATCTGAGGAGGGAGGGAAAGTATCATCACTATGGAAGGTACAAAAATGATGGGTTTAAATCTATTTGAGTAATACTGCATAGACATAGATGCATAATAATATGAAGTAATACTAAGGTTTAACTTGTATCAATCCTTATTCTAGATTGATATTTTATAAATGGCCAATAGCCAAGTGACCTTATTATATCAACCACATTCTATATTGTGGAGGTGACATTAAGGAGTCCACATGGATAATAGAATCCAAGGCTAAAGAAATGATAATATAATGAATTTGTATCTCCTTGAGAGGGAATATAGAAACACATTCAAGAGAGGTTAATGTAATAACCTCCAAATTAATTAAAATTAATTATAAAGTAAGTGAAATATGCTTAACCTTTTAGGGATTTATTAAGTGAAATCTTCTTGAACATTTAGGGATTTATGCTAATTTGATTAAAAATTCTAATTTATATTATATATATGGTGAGAAACCTTAGTGAAGAAGATAGTTCTTTGCATTATTCTAATTTTGGGGTTCTACATTTTTCATGAACAAACTTCATTTGTTGGGAAGGAATCTTGGGAAACAGAAGTCATGAGCAGAGATATTAGACATAGGACATCACCAACTATCATTTATACCTCCAAACTCAACTTAAGTTTAAGGCATGTGAATTTGTATTATTTCAATGTAAATTCTCTTCAAATTCCCTCCTTACTAGCTAGATCTAGTATGGTGTGTTAAATCAATAGTTATGTTTTCTTTAAAAGAATCAAGGGATTGAGAAAATAGTGTTGCATTTCTTTACCCAAAGGAAGCATGTTGATGGAGTCAAGGACAAAGAATCCCTAAAGGAGATGTCCAATCCTTGCAGCTATAAATTTCATAGAGAAAATACGCAAACAAGATATAGGAAAACCATTCAAAGCAACAATATCACATATATTCTTCTTAAGTTGGCCTAAATGTAGTTATTAGATCACCATTGTCAATATACATCTATAATACAATTAGGTATACTTTCCATCCTCAATACCAAGCTCACAATGGACATGTACAACTGATTATCCTTCAAAATTAGGATGACTTCTATAGATAGGACCTTAGACCTCAGCTATTACAAGCTTTTAGATCCTAAATCTCAGACCTTCTATCTTCCCCTATCCTCTAAGTCCCAGTTTCCATTTTTGTCACTAACAAGAAACACAAGACCTACTGAAATACAAGATCACTAGCCACAAGTTGGCTTATCTAATCACAATCCTCTAGATAAATAAAATAGTTTACAAACATATAGGTCAAGACCCAAATTCATAAGAACACCTCCAATTAGATACATCAAGTCATGAAAACATACAATGAGGTTGACCATATGTGTAAGAACATAGAACAAGGTTCCATGAAGCTTTGCATAATATGAAACTCCATCGCAAGCCAAATCTCACCACCCTAGCCATAAGAATAGGAAAATTGAATAGGATTAGACCCAAACATTAAATAACTTCATCTAGAAACATCATAATGAGATGGGAAGATATACATAGGATCTCCAAGATGTCTAGAACACAATATAAGGATCTCATAATAAAATGAGCCAATTGGAACAATTGCAAGCCAAACACCAAAAACTACCCAACTGGAATAGTAAACAGACAAACTAAAAGGAAATATTTTTTGGTGATAGAGGATGTCCAATGACCCAAGGATGCTATTTCATAAGACACCCTAGGTGAATAGAATATTTTTCATAAGGATTTATGAATATTTGATAGGATTCGAGACATAAATCCCATGTTTATTATTGACCCACATATCCTTTCCATCAGAAGGAAAATAGCTACTCTAACTTCGCACATAACTACCCTTGATGTTGTTGATGCAAGTGTCCAACCCCAACTTAGTAATAACACTAGATGCCACTTTTTTTCTTCTACTTCTTGCACAACCATTGCTATAATTTTCCAATTTTTTTCTCTTACAATCAACAATCAATGTCTTCTTCCTTCTCTATTGTTTGGTTTTATTTCTAACATTATTCAGTAGCTTCTCAACTTCATCCATTGATCTACTCACAAGATTATATTGTTCATCTGATACCACTCCTCTGACATTATGTTGTAATATCATCTGATTGTCAATAGCCTTCAAATCTACCAATTCATATTCATTCATCAGATTCAACAACAATCGTAACACCTCAAAAACCTTCTTAGCTATCTGTTGCAAATCCAACACCGCATGATCTGAAGTAGTATAATCTCCTAAGGTTCAAATTTTCATTAAACTCAGGTTCTTAACCTTGCTTCCTTCTTCCTTCAAAGGAATCAAAGTGAAATTCCTACCATCCTTCACTCTATACACAAGATTCCTTCGTCAATCATGAATGACAAAAACATTAAATTTCCAAGGTGTTCCTAACAAGATATAAAAAACAATCATATTCACCACATGTTATAATACCCCATTATGATATGGACTAATGTTGAGCTTAACCCAACATAGTTCTTTAACTTTGACCATATATTCATCCTAAAACCAACTTATCCCACTTTCCATGATTACTTTGCAACATTTATTCCATGATTTACAAATTGTCCATAACAATTTCCCTCTCTAAATAGGTTTAGTTTCCTTCTTACTCGACATAAATATTGAGAACATCAAAGACTCTCCCATCTGAGGTGCATCCTCTTTTTCAACAGGCTCATCCTCAACTTTCTCCTCATGTGCCACCAAGTTTTGTTTCCCTATGCTTGAGCCAATCAAACATTTGTAAGCCCTATTCCCAACATTACCACATTTGAAACAAGTACCCTTGAACTCCTTGTTACTACTACCCCTTCCATGAATCTTTTGATTAGGTTCCTCTTCAATCACAATTTTATCTTTACCTTTATCACCAATGTGTTTATCCTTGACCCTAGGTGTAACCTATCTTCTTTTCAAATTATCTTCTACCTTCAGAGAATACCGATAAGCATCTTCAATTTTAAAAAGCCTCAACACACTCAATTCATCTTGAATGTTAAGTCTTAAACCATTAATATACCTAGAAACCTTTTCCTTAGATGCTTCTCGGTGTCTAGATCTAATCTGAATCTTGTAAATTTCTTTGGTATACTTTGTAATAGTCAAATCCTTTTTCTTCAAATTTTGTACTTTTCTTGAACAATTCCAATTCATAGTCCTCCGATATGAACTTGGATTTCAGTCTTGAAACCATAATTTTCCACCTAGTGATCTTAGGTTCACCATTATCTTCCCCATTTTTATGCAACTCTTTCCACCATAAGGCATCATGACCTTTCAACTTAGTTTGTGTAAATAAACTAACTAACATCCCCTTTCAATCATTTCTTCCTAGCTCTATATAGCCATTAATTACAATTATAAAAAATATTAAAGTTTTTAAAACTCCCCGAGTTTCAGAAACCAACTGTTTAGTATAACTAGAAAATGCTAAAAAAAGTAAATTAGAAACTAAAAAATGACCCACAAAGTATGGAGAAAGACCACCAATCTCGGCTAAGCTAGACACTGTAGATTCAACTCTATGATGACCCAGGCACATGTGCCTTCTTCCACTCCTCATCAGAAAATGACACGCTGATGAATGTAGCATGATATGACAAGCTAATGAGGGTAATTCTTTGTCCAAGAACCTTCCTATCCTTGCATATTTGATTCGGCATCAATTTATGAGACTCTAGATGATCTACACAAACCACCAACATGGCTTCAGTGTTAGCTATGGAGGTAAGGTCTTCTGTCGTGAGATCTTTGCTATCTCTAATAGCCATTATCCCTACTTCCAATTCCTGAACTATCTTCTCCACTCTCTTCACATCTTGAGTTTCCTCATCTATCAGAACAATGTATAGGCATTTAAGATCTTTTTGCATGGTGTTGATCAGACCCTTAAGATCATTGAGTAGGCGAGTTTCCCCATCACAACCATCCTTAATAATTAAATTCCTCCACAACCATACAGGACTTCTTCATTCAGGCCATGGACTGGTTTCTCCAAAAGGAATTTAGGCACCACATAATGATCGATCTTTGTCAACTGATTAGCTATACCTATCCACTTTTTCCTTTCCTTCCTCCATCCTGTCAGTTTGGCCAGCAGCTCTGATATGACCTTCATCACAACTCCATGAGTCTCAAGTAACTGAGAGACATAGTCACCTCCCCACTGGATCATGCTTGCAACCTATTTATTAAAAAATTCTACTACCATTTTATTCCTTTCGATCTGGTCCAGTGTTTTACGGACTTTAGGTGAATGAGGGTCAAATGTATGGGGTACCCAGGCTAATGGAAGTGGGCTAGGCTCATGCACTACTTGAATGAACTCTACCAACCTTTGTATGGTTTCCTTCAGTTCTTTCTTATCCTTCTCATCCTTGAAGGTCCTATGTAATATCTTTCATGTAGAAGATTCCAGGTGCTTTGCATCTGTTGCCCTACTTGCCACCCCTAAGTCTATCTTTTCAATAGTGAAGTCTTCAATGAAAGTTTCAAAAACTTGTTTATCAGACTTAGGTATTGCACTTTCTGCTATCCACCTTCTATTTTTCTCATCCACATCAATCATTGATTCCATCCTGATTCTCTTAGGCTTCACTGCAGCTCCCAGGCACTTACTAACCATGTCTCCTACTGGAAGAGTTATTGGTAAGACATTCCTTTTCTTGTTGTTGATGGAACTTCCTAACCAATTGAGAGTAGGAGATGGAGTTTGCAAAGTGTCACCTGCTATGGTTACCGAAGGTTCCCCTAAATCTAGCTCATTTCTCTTTGGGGTCATTGTGTCTCCCTCCACATTATCCGAACCAACTTGCTCTGTCATTTGAGTGTCCATGAGATCCAAATCTATGACCTCCTTTTCATTAGCCAGTTTGTTACTTTCTTTGCCAACTCTCCCTCTTAAGTTTCTTCTTACTGGTGAGGAGCCAAGAGAAGCTTGTTTCACTGGGTTAGCTGAAGACTTCTTCTTGTTTTTAGTACCTGCAAGGGAAATAGTTTTGTCAGCAGTAAAAATGGGTTTGATAATATTTTCAGCATCTGCAGCTCTTCTAGGATTATGTCTTCTCAAAATAGGGGTTATCTTACTATTAACCCATTTCTCAGTTCTCTTAATCACATTGAGAGTCTTAATTATTAGGCTCTCTCTCTTCAATACCCAAATCTATTTCAGGGAGTGGTGTACCCCTAACTCTGGTTTTGTACTGCTCATTAATCACCTCTGCACCATCATCTTCATCTATTGCTGAGATGTCAACTTGAATATTTAGGGTAACAATTTATCCTAGGGTAAACCTAGACCAGGTCCTTCTTCTCACTTCAAAATCATCTGTGCAACCCTCCCAGTAATCCTCTATTTGAGGAATGTGTTGAAATTTAGAAGGCAAGTTGAAATGTTGAGCAGTGTATCCCTTGCTATCAAAATCCTTTCTGAGTGCAAACATCTTTAGATTCAATTTCCTTAACTCATGCTCTAAATTTAGGGCATCTGAAGATGTTTTGCAAGTGTAATAACCCAATTCAACTAGGAAACTAGATTTTGCTCTTCCCTTCCTTTCCTTAACCCCTTTGTGCACATATGCCAGCTGGCAAGCTACCTCTGCAATGATTAAACTATCAAAAGCATATCTGGGTAATTTAAATGGTTCCCCTTCAAAACCACCCACTCTTAAGTACTTGAACCTCCTAAACTGGATAAAGAAAATTCCATAAGTGCTGATGAAGGTTTTCACCTCTTCTGACATTTTTTGCTCAGTATTCCCTTGGAGTTCATATGCTAACCTTCCAAATAAAACTCCATTAACTTTCAGGAAACTATCAACATGAAATTATTTTTGTAGGTGAGGGTAGTAATCATAAACTTTCATATTTGGGAGAGGTTTCTCATGGAACAGGCCTTTCCATTCTTTGGTACAAGCCAAAATGTAGAATAAGTAGGAGGACATATGGAAGCTACTACCAGTTGGAAAATTTGCTAGCTGATGATTGAGCTCATCGGCAATAGTCTCAGCCCAGTCTATGTATTTCTCTACTCTGAGAGTGATCTGGATATAGAAGTACATCCAGTCATGCCAATAGTATGCATGCTGGTTCCCTTTAATTCTATTCAGCATTATGACTAGGTCAGCTACTTTGGGCTTAAAATGATCTACAGTGAGCGGCTTTGGAAGCCGGGACCCTCCTTTTTGAGCTTTGAGCATCCAGTACTGGGCTATTTCATTCTGATATACCTGTCTCTTAGTGGTGAAGACTGACTGAGATGAGGGGATATTCCATCCTTCATATGGGTCCCTTTCTAGAATTCCCATGTCCTTTTGAACAACATCTCTTCTTATGAAAATGGACTCCCATCAACTTTCTTGATACACTTCTCCTCAAAACTATACCTTCTAGCACATTTGACAACCAGCTCTCGACAAGGGGCTACTATAGGAAAAGTGGTTGCATCAGCTAGACCACTCTGAATGACCTTTTCTAACATAGAACTTGGACTGGGTTCTTTGATTTGGGTCATAATGTCCTCTAAGGCACTAATTTTAATCAAGGTGTCTTCACAATCAAGCAAGGAGCAGATTAAAGGAGAGGTATTTCCAAAATTCAGAATTGGGTTCTTCATTTTGGGCTCTCAAGCTAAGAAAAACAACAGGGAACACAACAACTTGAAAGGAAATCAACCTCGACAAATGAAAGAGCTTTAACTAAAACAATGGAGGCCAGCAGAGAGACTCACCTAGTTTTTATGTGATGAACTAAGCTCTGAGATGAGGAGAGGATACCTTCATCTGCGCTGATTGCATGAGATGTCTTGAGCATTATGAATAAAATAGTCAAGCTTGTGAATTTATCTTAAAATACTTTACAAAATCCCAGGAGATTCACAATAATGGCAAAATTATGTCACACAAGGTTCAATTAATGATTATTTGATAACTCACACCACCTTAAGCATTGATTATTGTACTTTCCCTAATTGAAGTGACACTTAAGTGTCATTTTGATTAATTACAACATCCTCACCACATGCAAAAGTCATAATCAATTGCCAGCTATCATTTATGTCAAATCACCACTTATACATTTTCACAACTTATGGGAACATATTGAACCTTGAACCTTGAACTACGAGAATTCATGGTTCAAGTTCAATGAGAAGGTGGAAGGAATATCCTTTGGAATGATTATAAAATAAAGAGAAAAAGAAATTGACAAGGAAGAAAACAAAGAAGAGCACTTTGCAAAAAGGGAACATCCGTTGAACCTTGAATCTTGAACTAGGAGAGTTCAAGGTTCATAGTTCATTGGATAAATGTGTGCTGCAAAGATGAAATGCCGCTAAGCTTGCAAACAAAAGGAAAATCATACCAAAGGATGTTATTGAACATTGAATCTTAAACTACGAGATTTCAAGGTTCAAGTTGAACCGATAGGGTGTATATGCAAAGGATTAAAACTTTAAGTGAACAACACCTTTTAAAATTATGGGGTGATTTTGGGAAAATTAGAGCCTGCAGAAATTGAACAAAATCTATTGGTAAAAATGGCTCCGACTGGGGAAGAGACCTTGTGAAGGTGAAGGATGAACCTTTAGCTTTGGTTTCACAAACTAGGAAAAACTTAGAATAGAAAAGAAAGGGAACAAGCCAAAAAGGAAAGACTAAAAATAACACAACAAAAAGGTATGTACAGGAAATAGGACTAAACCTGCTTAGAGTTTATACAACTTGAGGTCCTGACCATTAAAGGTCACAGGCAAAATGGTACCATCCAAATGTTCCAGCTTGAAGGAATTACCTCCCAATACTTTACTGATGATGAACGGGCCCTTCCAAAGTGAATCAAACTTTCAATGGGCACCCTTGGGTTCTCATCTCTTGTCCCATAACAGCACTTGATCTCCCTCCATAAAATTTTGAGGTCTAGCTTTTTGATCAAAAATTTTCTTGACCCGAGCTTGATGTGAGGCTATTTGACTTACCATTTATTCTCTTACTTCCTATATTTTATTGAGATAAAAAGTTCCTTTCTCAAGGGCATCCTGGTAAACTTGATCTTTAATTCACTACTACATTTGGGGCCAAATTTTGACAGAAGTTTCTGAAGGGTAACTTTTTATTACGAATTTGGTATTTTTTTTTTGTAATAGGCCCTGATGATGTTATTATTCTGATGGGTGTTTAATTGACCATCAGAATTCTGACAGATTCAAAGTATAGATTAAAAAAAAAAAAAGTGAAACGGCCTCATCATTTTTATTTTGATTGGATAGAGGGAGTGGGAGAAAAGGAGCAAAAGCTGAGCGCGGGAGAAGGTATGTGATTTCTTCATCTTTCAAGCCTCTGGCATCATATTCGAATGCATTTAATTTTATTTGATCATGAATGCTCTTTGAAATGACCGCATTCTACTAGTGTTGTGCCGTAGCCAGTGCTTTATCTCTATTATTTGATGTTATTGGTGCTTGTGCTCAAGGATATCGATTCACTGTATTCAAATGTTTGGATTCATGTTTTTTGATATTACTAGCATATATGTTTAATGATGCCATTGTAAATTGCTATCACTGAAATGACCGCATTCTACTGGTGTCGTGTCCTAGCCCATGCTTTAACTCCATTATTTGATGTTATTGGTGCTTGTGCTCAAGAATATCCATTTTTTTGAAATGTTGATTATGGTTATGAAATGGATAGCCGGTGAGCTTCTAGCTAGGCACCATTTGTATTGATAGCTTAGGGCATCAAATGTATTGTATCATTGATATTTGATACTTTGTTAAAAGGAAATAGGACAAAGAATGATTTTTATTTAGTTTCTCTATTTTGATCCCTAAGTGGCTTACAACCCTAGAGAAGTATATGCAGATTTACGGATGCAGTTGCAGGATACATAGCAGCCAATAATTCACAATAAATCCATGCATCCAATTTGAATAGCAATTAATACAAAGAACTAGGGTCCTCCAATGGCCCAATCATCCAGACCTTGACTGTCACCTCAACCAGTGACCCTTCAAAACCAGGTTATCATGCAATCAGTGAGTGATCCTTCATTCTCCTGGTGAGCTTCTAGGTAGGTGCCATTTGTATATTTGATAGCTTAGGGCATCAAATGTATATTGTATCATTGATAGTTGAGACTTTGTTAAAAGGAAATAGGACAAAGAATGATTTTGATTTAGTCTCTGTATTTTGATCCCTAAGTGGCTTACAACCCTAGAGAAGTATATGGAGATTTACGGATGCAGTTGCAGGATACATAGCAGCTAATAATTAACAAGAAATCCATGCATCCAATTTGAATAGTAATTACTACAAAGAAATAGGGTCCTCCAATGGCGCAATCATCCAGACCCTGACTCTCCCCTCAACCAGTGACCCTTCAAAACTGGGTTATCATGCAATTGGTGAGTGATCCTTCATTCTCTTGGTCTGCCATGCATCCAAACATATTGGAAATACACAATACAATGATAACAAGTCTTTCACAATCCCCCTTCCCTCAAGGAACACTATCAACCATCCCTTCCACATAGCATTTCATTATTTTATGAGTGGATTGTGCAGGAATAGTTAACATTAAACAAGGAGCAAACTCCTCAACACATCTTGGAAACCATTGAATTCAATAATAAATGAAACCTAACACCAACACTATTCCTTCCATAGTTGCAGGATACATAGCAGTCGATAATTCACAAGAAATGCATGCATCAAATTTTTATAAGGATATCCTACTAATCAATAGGAATTTTCTTGAGATGACCAATGATTATGCATTTTGATGGTAGTGTGGTAGTTCAAAAGGATAATATAAATCTGAAACAATTTTTTCTAATTTTCTCAAACTATAAATGTGGTTAAAGGGAAAATATTATATGGAAAACCCACAAACCAAGCTAGCAAATGATTGTACATCAAATTATTCCTATATTCATTCAAGTATTGCTATGCTTCAGCTACCTGACCTTTGAGCTTCATCTAGAGGAATCTGTAGCTTTAAGATAGAGTTACTTCTTGGGCCTTACAAGAGGGTGGAATATGATCAAGATTTGTTTAGGTTGTATCTTTGTTAGTCCCATTGTTAGGTTCTTATAGTTCATGGTTTGAATCTATTATGGTTGTGTAAGGGATTTGTAGATGCTTTTTCTAACATAATTATTGGACATCATGATTGGAAAAACTAGTTGTTGGCTATTGTACACATGAATCATATCTGTCAATGGTTCTTTATGTTCAAGAATTCATTGATCAATCCTTGAGATTTATTGTCCCAGCTTTAAAAGAGTGATAAAAGATATAGTGAGTGCTATCTTTTCCAAGTGTTTTGTGGGTGCCATTATCTTCTAGGAGTAATTGCTGGAACCAAATTATGTTCTTTGCCTCTAGTAAATATTGCAGACACAACCATCTTCTTGGTGAAGGGTTTCTTCCATCCCCATGAGGCACTATTGCATGGTTTCCATTCCCTTGTAGTATACTGAACCTAATTTAATACAAGTGTGCACTATTTTGGGTTCCATAATTTAAGGCCCCTACACTGTGGTTGTTAGCCTAATTAATACAGGCCTACCTTTGCATATAATAAGAGGCCAACATGAAACAAACATCCAGAGGTTAGGGGGTTGTTCCCTATCCATAATTTATTATTTAAGTGCTAAGTGATGATGGGTATATCATGTAATTCATACCTAGTGTGTCTCTTTCTTTCTCTCCACATTTCAAATTAGGAGTATATGTTATAAAATACTAATGAAATCAACTATAGGTCAAATCTAATCAAAATTGCAATATAAAGATTAAAATAGATCTTGAAGAAATATGGAAACTATTTTTGACAGATATTGTACAAACGAAGAGAATACTCCAAAGAGGAAATGCTTCAATGTGGAACAATTGAAGGACAATATTTTACTTTTATATGCACATCTACAATGTTTTTGATATATTTATGAGATAACAAAACCATAGAAAGAATAGCATATAGAAGAAAGTAAAGAATAATGATCATACTTTGAGATATTGTGGAAAATTAAAGGAAAGAATGCTTGGTGGGGTTATCATGCAATTAGTGAGTGATCCTTCATTCCCCTCTTCTAGTGACCCTTCAAAACTGAGTTTTTATTTAGTTTCTCTATTTTGATCCCTAAGTGGCTTACAACCCTAGAGAAGTATATGTAGATTTATGGATGCAGTTGCAGGATACATAGCAGCCGATAATTCACAATAAATCCATGCATCCAATTTGAATTGAAATTAATACAAAGAACTAGGGTCCTCCAATGGCCCAATCATCCAGACCTTGACTATCCCCTCAACCAGTGACCCTTCAAAATTGGGTTATCATGCAATCAGTGAGTGATCCTTCATTCTCCTGGTGAGCTTCTAGGTAGGTGCTATTTGTATATTTGATAGCTTAGGGCATCAAATGTATATTGTATCATTGATAGTTGAGACTTTTTAAAAAGGAAATAGGACAAAGAATGATTTTGATTTAGTTTCTCTATTTTGATCTCTAAGTGGCTTACAATCGTAGAGAAGTATATGCAGATTTACGGATGGAGTTGCAGGATACATGGCAACTGATAATTCACAAGAAATCCATGCATCCAATTTGAATAGCAATTAATACAAAGAAATAGGGTCCTCCAATGGCCCAATGATCAGGACCTTGACTGTCCCCTCAACTAGTGACCCTTCAAAACTGGGTTATCATGCAATCGGTGAGTGTTCCTTCATTCTCCTGATTTGCCATGCATCCAAACATATTGGAAATACACAATACAATGATAAAAAGTCTTTCAAAATCCCCCTTCCCTCAAGGAACACTATCAACCATCCCTTCCACATAGCATTTCACTGTTGTATGAGTGGATTATGCAGGAATAGTTAACATTAAACAAGGAGCAAACTCCTCAACACATCTTGGAAACCATTGAATTCAATAATAAATGAAACCTAACACCAACACTATTCCTTCCATTCACTTCTACCAAGAATAAAGCATTTAATCCATTCAACATTACATATAATCATTAGACAGTTACATTTCTTGACTGTGTAGAGGAACAGTCACAACCAAAATGATCAAAACTACTTTCACCCTTGCACAAGCTATTCCTCACTCTTAATGAGTTATAAACATGCCATTGTTTCAATTTTGCTTGTGAGTTATGATAATTTTTGTAAACATGTCATTGGTTTAGTTTAGTGTATTCATTTTTTTCAGACAAATCTTCATTGTCTTTTGATTGTCTTCTTTATATAGTAGCATGTATTAATTGGTTGAAAAATAAAGAAGCATTTAGACAATCAGAAGACAATCGAAAGATTTGGCTGATTAAGAGTGAGGCCTTCTTTAGAATCTCATATAAATTTGGCCGATTAAGATGCGAAGAAAAACATAATTCATTAGTTAAATTTTTCAATTTCATGTATTTTTTCTCCTATTTATTAGGTGCATGAGTTGAAGGTTGAATGTAAGAGTCTTATAATGTTGTGTTACCTTAAATCTTGAGTTTTTGATACTCCTATGATGATCTTTCTCAACAAGTATTTTATTCTATTGTTGTTTTTTGAATAACATATTGGGCAAATACAAAATTGTGTACTTCTACAGGACAATTAACACAAAATTGAAGCATCAAACAAGACTTGATCAAGTTGCAGGTGGAACGTGCACTCAAATAGTAAGTAATGTAGAATAACAAAATAAGTAATCTATCGTGTCTACATTTATTTATTTTCTGAGATTACATCCATGTTCTATATTCACAGAATGGTTCAAAATTGAAATTTACAATTTGATAAAAGTACTGATGGGTGTTGTTCCTTGCACCCTCAATCAACAACTTGCCTCCATTTTATTTTGATTTACAAACTACTATATTATTTGAATATCTTTCTTTCTTTCCACAATAGGAAAGAGTTTGAGGTGGAAGACTACAATAATAGAAGTGTTTCAATTTGGTATACTATACTACAACATCATTTCATAACTAAGTTTTCAATTTCTATATATAATTAGGTTATAGATAATCTAAGTGAAGAAGCATCATGTCAGACAATCCAAGTGAAGAAGGTAATGGGGATGTAATCAATAGATTGTGGTCGAACTTGAAAAGAAAAGGCGATGGAAAATGTTATTGTCCCTGTAATAATTGTAAGGGCTTAAACATTAGAAGATTGCTAATCAAAAAAGCTAAGAGACATTGTAGGGATCATGGTCACATTGAAGGAGGCTTTGATTATCATGAATTGGTAAGTTTTTCATTATATTTATTTAAAAATTAATATATATATGAAATACACCTGATGATGAGATCATTATCATGGTTTATTTGTGTTCATTTTAATATAGGTCAACCTCCCTAGGGGAGTACGTGATATGGACCATGGAGGTGTGAATATTGAGAATATGGCTTTGGAAGTGGAGGATCATGGAGGTGCAAATATTGAAGCTAAAGATTATGATCCCATGGAAGATGACAATGATGTGCCAGATGATGGTACTAATACATTGATCCATGACACATTTGGTATTGGCGCAACTGATGATGATGATCAGGATGATGTTGATGTCATCCATGATATACCTCTACATGAGAAGGCAACCACACCCCTTTACGAAGGCTCCCAAATAACTCTTCTCTCTGCTGTATTGTTGTTGTTGAACTTGAAGGTTATGAATGGTTTATCCAACATAGCAATGTCACGTATGCTACGGTATGTCATATATGTCATTATAGTAATTAAATGGTGAAACATGTACCATAAATATTGTTAATATTAACAACATATATTTTTTTCTACAGATTGATAGGTGAGTTCTTGTTACCACCATCAAATATTCTCCCTTGCTCATACCGAGAATTATGTGCCACTATGAAAGATATTGGAATAGATTATCAAGCAATAGATGCTTGTCCCAATGATCATATTATTTATCATAAAGAGCATGAATTTTCAACAGAATGCCCTGAATGTCATACGAGTAGATATCGAACAGATCAAATAACAAAAAAGGTGCCTCACAAGGTTCTTCGTTACATCCCCATTATACCACGTTTGCAAAGATTATTTAGGTGTAATAGCTTGGCACAATTTATGGATTACCATGCACGCAATAGGAGTCAAGATGACATTATTCGAATGCCTATGGATGGTTCTATATTTAAGGACATAGAGGAAAAGTGGCCACACTTTATCGAAGAACCTTGAAATCTCATGCTTTTAGTGGCAGCGGACGATGTCAATCCATTTGGAGAGCTAAGAACTGTTTGCACTGTTTGGCCTATTTTTGTCATCAACAATAACATTCCTCCATTGATGTCAATAAAGAGGGAGCACATTATGTTGGCAATGATTGTTCCAGGTATTTGATCATTTAATAGTTATCTGCATGTAATTATAAATCTTGTAGTAAAATGGTCACAATAATTATGTAATGTTGTTCATTCAACCAAGTAAATACCAAGTTAAAGATATGAATGCTTATATTGAGCCTCTTATCGATGAGTTGGTGGAGTTATGGAAAGGTGTCACTATGTATGACATCTCTAGACCAATAGGAGACAGAAAATTTCAATTCCATGCAATGCTTGTATGGACAATACATGATGCCCTAGGGCTAACACATTTTTCTGGTATGTTATGGTGAATTCAAGTTGCACATGATAATTCTAAAAATAAAAATTAACATATTTAATCCAATTGTATCATTACCTTGTTTTTAAGTTTAGAAGCATCACAAGAACTTTCAAGAAACATAGTACTATCCAAGGACCAAAATGAATACCCTCCAAATGATTATGATTATGTTGATGTTGATGTCTATAATTTATGTCTAATGATTATGATGATGTTGATGTTGATGTTGATGTCTATAATTTATTTCACTTACTGATGCTTTCCTAGATTGAATTTTGAATTGCCAGGCTGGAGAACGCTTTCAAAGTTTAGGGTCTATTCTACATGATACTCTTAGTTATAGCTCAAATGCAACTCAACATATTTTTGATGCTGGGCAACCCACTGTAGAAACTCATCCGCAGGTGAAATTTAATGCTATGAATCTTGGCATTGTTAATGTTATTACTTTTCCTCACATTTCATATTTGTGAAAATGTTTCTTGGCACTATCTTATTCTTATTACAATGTTCTTTTTTGTGGGGCAGGAGGTCAATCTTCATTGTCTTCATTGTGGGGGACAGTGAAGATTTCTCTGACAAATAGCAAGTCTTCTTTAGTATCTTACAATAACATGATAAATTGATAAAGGTGTTATGGGCATTTAATCTGCAATTACTCATAGACTAAGCATATTATTACTATGCTTAATGTTCCATTTAAATGCATTTAACACAAAAAACAAATTTACAAAACTGAACCAATGACATGTTTACAACAAAGATGTGTTGAGGAGTTTTCTCCTTGTTTAATGTTAACTGTTCCTACACAATCCACTCATACAATAGTGAAATGCTATGTGGAAGGGATGGTTGATAGTGTTCCTTGAGGGAAGGGGGATTTTGAAAGACTTGTTATCATTGTATTGTGTATTTCCAATATTTTTGGATACAAGGCAGACTGGGAGAATGAAGGATCACACACCGATTGCATGATAACCCAGTTTTGAAGGGTCACTGGAAGAGGGGAATGAAGTATCACTCACTGATTGCATGATAACCCCACCAAGCATTCTTTCCTTTAATTTTCCACAATATCTCAAAGTATGATCATTATTCTTTACTTTCTTCTATATGCTATTCTTTCTATGGTTTTGTTATCTCATAAATATATCAAAAACATTGCAGATGTGCATATAAAAGTAAAATATTGTCCTTCAATAGTTCCACATTGAAGCATTTCCTCTTTGGAGTATTCTCTTCGTTTGTACAATATCTGTCAAAAATGGTTCCCATATTTCTTCAAGATCTATTTTAATCTTTATATTGCAATTTTGATTAGACTTGACCTATAGTTGATTTCATTAGTATTTTATAACATATACTCCTAATTTGAAATGTGGAGAGAAAGAAAGAGACACACTAGGTATGAATTATATGATATACCCATCATCACTTAGCACTTAAATAATAAATTATGGACAGGAAACAACCCCCTAACCTCTGGATGTTTGTTTCATGTTGGCCTCTTATTATATGAAAAGGTAGGCCTGTCTTAATTAGGCTAACAACCATAATGTAGGGGCCATAATATTTTCCCTTTAACCACATTTATAGTTTGAGAAAATCAGGAAAAATTATTTCAGATTTATATTATCCTTTTGAACTAGCACACTGGCATCAAAATACATAATCATTGGTCATCTCAAGAAAATTCCTATTGATTAGTAGGATACCCTTATAAAAATTTGATGCATGGATTTCTTGTGAATTATCAACTACTATGTATCTTGCAACTATGGAAGGAATAGTGTTGCTGTTAGGTTTCATTTATTATTTAATTCAATGGTTTCCAAGATGTGTTGAGGAGTTTGCTCCTTGTTTAGTGTTAACTGTTCCTGCACAATCCACTCATAAAATAGTGAAATGCTATGTGGAAGGGATGGTTGATAGTGTTCCTTGAGGGAAGGGGGATTGTGAAAGACTTGTTATCATTGTATTGTGTATTTCCAATATGTTTGGTTGCAGGGCATACCAGGAGAATGAAGGATCACTCACCTATTGCATGATAACCCAGTTTTGAAGGGTCACTGGTTGAGGGGAGAGTCAGGGTCTGGATGATTGCGCCATTGGAGGACCCTATTTCTTTGTAGTAATTACTATTCAAATTGGATGCATGGATTTCTTGTGAATTATCCACTGTTATGTATCCTACAACTGCATCCATAAATCTGCATATACTTCTCTATGGTTGTAAGCCACTTAGAGATCAAAATAGAGAAACTAAATCAAAATCATTCTTTGTCCTATTTCCTTTTAACAAAGTCTCAACTAGATCTATTAGATTTCCACAATCCATATTAATGCTAGTATCAGTTTCTGGGTTCAATTGTGTATAATTGTTTCCATCAACATTTCAGATCATACTACATGATCCATCATATCATGTTCTTTTCTCTCTAGCATCCTGATGATGGATCATGTAGTATGATCCGAAATGTTGATGTAAGAAATTATACACAATCGAACCCAGAAACTGATACTAGAAAAGTCTCAACTATCAATGATACAATATACATTTTATGCCCTAAGCTATCAAATATACAAATGGAACCTACCTAGAAGCTCACCAGGAGAATGAAGGATCACTCACTAATTGCATGATAACCCAGTTTTGAAGGGTCACTAGTTGAGGGGATAGTCAAGGTCTGGATCATTGGAGGACCCTAGTTCTTTGTATTAATTGCTATTCAAATTGGATGCATGGATTTATTGTGAATTATCAGCTGCTATGTATCCTGCAACTGCATCCGTAAATCTGCATATACTTCTCTAGGGTTGTAAGCCACTTAGGGATCAAAATAGAGAAACTAAATAAAAATCATTCTTTGTCCTATTTCCTTTTAACAAAGTATCAACTATCAATGATACAATACATTTGGTGCCCTAAGCTATCAATACAAATGGAACCTAGCTAGAAGCTCACAGGCTATCCATTTGATAACCACAGTCAACATTTCAAAAAAATGGATATCCTTGAGCACAAGCACCAATAACATCAATTAATGGAGTTAAAGCAAGGGTTAGGGCACGACACCAGTAGAATGCAGTCATTTTAGTGACAACAATTTAAAATGTGGTCCTTTGGCATGTATTAAAAATAATAGAATTTTTAGTATATTATTATCATTCTATTTCTTTGTTGTAAACATGCCATCGGTTCAGTTTTGTAACTTCACTGTTGTATGAGTGGATTGTGCAAGAACAGTTAACATTAAACAAGGAGCAAACTCCTCAACACATCTTGGAAACCATTGAATTCAATAATAAATGAAACCTAACACCAACACTATTCCTTCCATTCACTTCTACCAAGAATAAAGCATTTAATCCATTCAACATTACATATAATCATTAGACAGTTACATTTCCTGACTGTGTAGAGGAACAGTCACGACCAAAATGATCAAAACTACTTTCACCCTTGTACAAGCTATTCCAAACTTCAAGTAAAATGAGAAATATACTATATCAAATCATTCATATTCATAGTAACCATTCGAAGGATCATTTTGTCAATGAACCCTCTGACTATACCCCTGCGGCAGAGAAAGGAAACCTCAAAATAGAGAAAGGAAACTTAGTAAAACTAGTCTATGCCAATGTTTGTGAGGGTACAGTCATGATAAGTGCCTCTCAAACCTCTCCAAACATGTAATATTGTCTTTAAATACTTTATTGATCTCTTCTAAACATTAACCAAATCAAACCTACATTTGAATCCACACACAATAACCCCAAAATGAAGGGTTTTGTATCCTTTAATGAATCTCAGTCATTGGTAGCGCATGGACAGTCAAACCAGTAGTCTCCAAAGAATTCAATAAGTGATTGGATTGTATTTAATACACACTATTCCTTCCATTCACTTCTACCAAGAATAAAGCATTTAATCTATTCAACATTACATATAATCAATAGACAGTTACATTTCCTGACTGTGTACTAGAGGAACAGTCAGGAAATGTAACTGTCTAAATGATCCAAACATTTGAAAATAGTGAATTGATATCCTTGAGCACAAGCACCAATAATATCAAATAATGGAGATAAAGCACGGGCTAGGGCACGACACCAGTAGAATGCGGTCATTTCAGAGAGCATTTGTGATCAAATAAAATGCAATGCATTTGAAATTTGCAGTCGAATATGATGCCAGATGCTCGAAAGATGAAGAAATCACATACCTTCTCTCACACTCAACTTTCGCTCCTCTATCCAATTGAAATAAAAATGATGAGGCCATTTCACTTTCTTTTTTTCATAGCCAAATCTTCCTTGTACCACACGAAGAACATGCCATTGGTTCAGTTTTGTAATTTGGTTTTTGTGTAATTGTAATTGGTAGATTAAATGCATATAACACCTTTATCAGTTTAATTAGCATGTTATTATCATATCAGATAAAGTATGTTTAAGAATTGTTGGGACTGGTCCTTTTGCGTGTATTAAACATAATAGAATTTTCAGCATATTATTATCAATCTATTTCTTTGTTCTAAACATGCCATTGGTTCAGTTTTGTAGATTTGTTTAATTTGTTAAATGCATTTTTCATGAGGAGGGGTCTTGTTCTCAGGAGATTGATGAAGATTGTGCACCTCAAAAACCAATTCATAAGGTACCAATCATGATTCCTATTCGCTTATATTTTTGGATTGGTAAATCTCCTTATAAGTTTCATGTCCTTTCTTTTGATTACTATGGATGAGATATATATCTTACATTTAACATTTAACTTCTTTACATTTTAGAACATGTACTGTGTTTTTTGAGGATTTTACCAAATCAACTTTTAACATAAATCGAAAATACCAAACTGATATCTTGCCCTTTCAACTTGACAAAATATTTGCATTTGACCAATAATTGCAAGCAACTGAATGATAAATCCACATACCTGTATCTTTGTAAAATACCTGGAACATCAAAAAGATGGCTAAGTGGCTACCGCCATGATTTTTATCTACTGAATATGAGAAAAAAAAACACCAAAAAAAATCGAATAGAAAACATGATTGGTCATTTCAAAGAGTATTCATGATCAAATAAAATGCAATGCCTTCTCTCGCGCTCGATCAACTTTCACCCACTCATTTTCTCCCACTCCTTTTCTCTACAAATGAAATAAAAATGATTTGGCCGTTTCAAAATAGTGAATCAATATCCTTGAGCACAATTGCACCAATAACATCAACTATTTTGATATGTGGGTACCCTAGTGTTGGCAAGAGTTCTTTTATTAATAAGATTACTCTGCAAGCTTGAAGAAGCGATATATTTTGGCAAATGAAGAGTAGAAAGATGATGGTATTCCTGAGATCATGGATGAACACAATGTTGTAGACAGAATGGGAAGACATCTTTCTAGACATCACCGTCCTCATAGTCTACAAGTGCACAAAGTAGATAAATTCATGCAACGTCAACATAAATAATATAGGTTGTCATGAAAATATTCTATTAAATTCTTTCAAATCCCCAAATTTGATGAGCTAATGAAAGGTAAAACATTCTATCAATAATATAGACCGAAGAAAGAGAGAACCTATGATGGTCTCTTGAGCTGTTTTATCTTTAATGTGCATATCCGTTGGTTTTTCGACACTTAATCATTTATTCTGACATAAGTTCTACACATTCAACAGATAAAATGTTGGAGAAAACTAATTTATGACAATAGTTCCGACAGTAATGCTATATGTTCGACAAGGAATCTGTTGGAGAAATAATGAAGGACTGTCGCTTTTCTGACATTTCAAGTTTCACAAATAGAAATTTTTTGACAGAACATTTGACATTAATGCCATATCACCGATGGGTATATCTGTCAGAATTAAGTGGAAACTGTCGCTATTCTAACAATTATAATGTCGAAAAAGATATCTTTTCGACAGTTAATAGGTCATTGTGTCAGAATTCTGATGGATAAACATTAGAAAATGCCATAATGAAGTTGTTGCTGAAATGCAAGTTTCCGACGTGATATGGTGTCGGTAAACCGATGAATACATCTTTTGTTGCAATTTCCTACATAAAAATGGTGACAAACCCATTTGTCAAAATGCCGACAAATTAGCATTGCAAATCTGACAAATGGTCGTCAGAATTTGACCCCAAATGTAGTAGTGATTGTTTTCTGTAGTTTCATAGTAGGTAACTCCAGAGGTAATGAAAGCTAAGCTTCAACACCGTAAACCAATTCAAAGGGTGACATGCCAATTTCTCTTTTTGGAGATGTTCAATCAGCCCAAAGAGCTTCGAACAGTTTCTTATGCCAATCTTTAGCATTATCACACACCAGCTTCCTCATTATTCTGATCAAGTTCTTATTACTTGATTCTACCTGTCCATTTCCCTGCAGATAGTAGTCAGATGCATGGGATAGATAGATACCATGATCATAGAAGAATAATTTTAAATTCATGAGAAGAAAAATTGGTAGCATTGTTTGTGACCAATTTGGTAGGAACTCCAAACCTAACCAGAATGCAATTTTTAACAAACTCACACATTACCTCAGATGTGGTCTTCTTAACCAGAACCGCCTCCACCCATTTTGTGAAATAGTTCATTGCAATAAGAATGTGGGTGTGTCCAGCACTAGAGGGAGGGTTGATCGGTCCGATGAAGTCTAGTTCTCATTGCTCAAAAGGTTCTTCTATGACCACTGGCCTTAAAGGGAGAGCTGCTAACTGTGGCTTTCCATCGAATAACTTACATTTTTCACAACCTACAACCCACTTATAAGCATCGCCAAACATTCCTGGCCAGTAATAACAATTTCTAAGAATCTTAAAAGTGCTTACTGTGGAAGAGAAATGACCACCACACGCCTCATTATGAAACTTTCTGAGCAATTTTTCTTGTCGTTCTTTGTCAACACACCTCAAGAAGGCTCCATCTAAACCCTTTTATATAGTATGTCATCAACAATAACATACTTTGCAGCTTTTAGCCTGAGATTTCTTCTTTCCTTTGGGGTTAAATGAGGAGGACAATCTCCATAACTAAGGTAGAATGCCACATCTGAAAACCAAGAATCACATAGATTGACAAAAAGAACAGAGGACATGTTGCTAGTAGGATCCTACTCGGACATGAGTTTACATAATCCTTGTCCCTAGACCAATTTTGTAGGATGAATCTCCAGGTCAAACTCTTAAATCCTAGAGATCCACATTGCTTGGTTGTTCATCCTGATCTCTTGTTGAGTTAGGAGGTCTTTGACAGCAGAAGTAAGAACAAAAACAACTGAGTGAGAGTGCAGAATATAAAACCTGAAAGCTTTTACTTCTTTAACCATCGCATATGCATGCTTCTCAACTAATGGATAGTTTAACTCATGCTTCTTGAGAGGGACACTCATAAAGGCAATAGGCACCTTTTCTTCCTTGTCATTTTTCTGCAACAATATCCCAGATACTGTATGTTTTGAGGCATAACAGTGTATTATGAAGTCCTTCTTGTAATCTAGGTTTATTAGTGTGGGAGCTTCTGCTATAGCTTTCTTGATGTCATCAAATTCTTTGATAGCTTCTATGCTCCATTTGAATGGATTCTTCTCACTCATGAGACTCCCCATATGCTTAGTTGTCTTAGCAAAATCTGGAACAAACCTTCTGAGGAAGTTGGTTTGCCCAAAGAAATATTTAACCCCGATCCTATTTGAAGGTAAACCAAGCTGCTGGATTGCTTTAACTCTTTCTAGATCAATCTTGATCCCTTCTTTTGACACAATGTGTACTAACAACTTCCCTTACGTGGCAGCAAAGACAAATTTTTTGGGGTTTAAGGAGATGCCATGTTCTCTACATCTCTGTAGAACTGATCTCAAATCATTTAGATGATTCTACACCTCTTGGAAAACACCGTCAGATCATCAAGATAAACAACTATCACCTTATTTAGTAGATGCCTAAAGGAAGAATTCATTGCACGTTGAAAAGTGGCACCCGCATTTATCAAGCCAAAAGGCATTTTGTTGTAAGCATATGTACCCCATGGGGTGGTAAAAGATATTTTATGCTGATCCTAATCAGCCACCTTAATCTAGTTGTAACCAGAGAAGTTTTCCAACATGGACATCATCTCTGAACCTGCCACGGTCTGTAGAATATGGTCCATAATAGGGAGTCCATAATTATCCTTTAGGTTACATTGATTCAAGTTCCTAAAATCTATGCAGATCCTGATCTCACCATTTTTCTTCCTAACAGGAACTATATTTTCGATCCAGGTGGAGTGATGAATGGGATAAATGATACGAGCTTGAAGCATCTTTTCCACTTCCTTCTGAATTGCTTCAGAAACCTTTGGATTATAATTTCTTAATTTTTGCCTAAAAGGTGAAGTACCTGGTTTGAGAGGAATTTGGTGCTGAAACTTTCCTCCTTTGAAGTTTTTTAAATCATGGTAGGACCAAGCAAAGGTATCCCAATATTCCTTCAATAGATTAACAAATCTCCACTTCTCATCTGAAGTACAACATCTACCCAGATTCACACATTTAGGTTCTTCACTCTCCCCTATGTTTACCTTCTCATAGTCACTTTGATTTATATCTCCTTGTGGCGGAGATGAATATTTCAGAGCATCATATCTATCAAACTAACTTTCAAGAGAGACAAGTCCCTTAGGAATGCAGTTCCCTTTCAATTGAAAGATTCCTTCATTTGTTACACTATCTGGGAAAAACTCATCACAGGTTGATGAAGACCCTTCAAAGAAGGTAGTGCTAAAAACTTCTACCAACTCCAATAAGTTATCAATTTGTTTATCATCTTAATAGACCTGCCAATGCTCAGCATTATCTGGGACCTTCAGTCTATGCAACATTTCAATATTATATGAACTTTTCTTAAAATCCGAATGTGGCAATAACAGGGAAGAAGAAACTGCTAGAGGAATTTGCTCGACTATTTTGCTCTCTAGGAACAGCTTCTATAGAGAAAGCTTCAAGCTCCTCAATCTCATCCCAAACATGATTACTATAGTGTTTGAATCTTTCCATTTTTTCTGAATACATTCCTCTTACTTGTCTGACAACAATTTATGCATCTCCTCTTGCTCTGAGTACTTTGATACCCATCTTTTTTGCTTCTTTAATACCAAGCAAAAGAGACTCATATTCTGCAGTGTTGTTCATGTTGTCAAATTCTAGCTTAAAAGCTCGTGGGAAGAAATCTCCTTCAGGTGATATCAATACAACCCCTACTCTAGAACCAACAGAAGCATAACTGTCATCAAACTCCAAAGTCCAAAGGCCATCAAACTTACTAGTTGACACTTCTTCACTCATGTCTGGTGTGGATGAGATCATATAATTTCCAAACTCAGATTCTTGGTAGAGTATCTAAGACTTGGGATCCTCAGATGGGAATACTATGTGCTTTGACTTTCCTTATGGTTGTAACACAGCCTATTTATCTCCAACTGGAATGATTTCTTGAGACCAATCAAGCTTGATATCTCCTCCAAGATCCTAACAGAAAATCCTGCTCAACAACATACCATAGCTGGCTGGAATATCAGCTACAAGTATAGTCAATTTAATCTTCTTACTGGGGTATGCTGCAAGGGCTACTTGGGCATCTTTGATCTATCCAACTAAGGGGACTTGTTTTGCATCTAGGGCATAGCCTTGACCAAAGGTTGCAGTGAGGGGAAGATCTAGCGCTTCAAAAATTGAAGAAGGCATAATATTGTTAGATGCCCCTATGTCTATAACACAGTTGTTCAACTTAAAGCCATGGATAAACAAAGACAAATAGAATGGCTTTGGTTTTAATCCTATAGGAGGACTCTTATCTTGTGTAGGAATCTTTTCTTGTGGAGGATTTTTATCTTTGGTAGCTTGGGTTTCTACAGTGGCTTGTTTTGGGAAAGCAACATTAGTAGTCTCATTAGCATTCTTATCTATAGGCGGTTGACCTAATTTAACATGTTTGATAAGTCTTTCCAACTCCTTTGGGTTCATTCTAAGATATTCAATAGGGGAAACTTGAATCTTAGAACTTTCATAGAAATCAACTATATCAAAAGAGCTAGGATTATTTTTCTTCAATGATTCATCTTCTTTAGAAAAAGAGCTTTCAAAAGTTGATGACTTTTGTGAAAAGTCTTTACCTTTGTCCCACCTTTTTGATGTTGATGGTGTATCATTGGTCTGAGAATTGCGGTAACTTCTAGTTAGCATGGTACATGCAAGGTCCTATAAAGTTTCCAAAATACTTCCTCCTCACTCAGAGTCAGAATCGTATTCTATGTAATAATTTCTAGAGCCACCAGGAAACTAAGGACTCACTGCATCATCAGGTGATTCTTCTATCAATTCTCATTTGACATGCATTTTCATTGATCAGATCATCTCTTGATATGAGGTACCATCATGATTATCTGTAAGGTGGAAGGTGCACATATTAGCTCTTCTGAGAGGAGCTTCCAGCAAACTCTTATCAGTCGAAGGATAATTTGGAGATCTGCGACTAGGCCCAACTTGTTCAGGCATTCCTCTAGGAATATCTCAATACAAAGGAGGAGGATTAGAATTGCTTTTAGGAAGCTGTCTCTTGAGGGTAATCACATCATTTACTAATCTTTGTAGCATAGGATCAGAGGAAGATGTACTTTGTGCATTGGGTACTTGGACATCTTCTATCCACTTCCCTATGGTGATCAGATCATCTTCTAGCTTAGTAGCTTGGCTCTGAGCAGTTGCCAAGTCTACTGGTCTATTCCTCCTAAGATGAAAATCGATATCAGGGTGCATCAAATTTATAAAGAAACACTACTAATTTTTAGGGGTAGGCCTTTTTGCTGCAGGAATTTTATGAACAACTTTTTTATACTGAGCCACATAATCTATCATGGGTTCATGGATCTCCTTTTTCATCTGTGTGATTTGAGCTAATAGAGAATGCTCATCATCCACACTATTGAAGTAGGCCTCAAATGTAGTTTTCATGGAATTCCAATTGGTGATGGACCCTACAGGAAGATGCCCAAACCACTTCGTTGCTCCTTCTCTTAAGGTTTGGACAAAAAGTCAGACTGCTACATCTTCTTCTTGCACACCTAGAATGTTAGTGGCTACATTGAAGGAATTGTAATGTTCTTCTATAGCTACTTTTCCATCTCTGAAAAACCTTGGAAGAACATCTTTGGCTCCCTTAGGAAGAGCATGACGAGCTAGTAGAGCTAGTGGACCTACTGCATTACCCCATGGTTGAGCCATAATGACTATTGGAAAAATAGTCAATACAGGAGGGGCTTGAATACCTGATAAGGTTAAGGCTTGCCAATCATAGGTCTTGGGAGATGAGTGAAAAGATTCTTTAGGAGGATAAGAGGGTCTACTTTGAGCCTTTTTCTTGGAGGGGTGAACTCTTGTGGTTTCAAGGTTTTTCAATTCTTCAAAAATACTATAAAAAATACCCGCCTCTCATTGAGACCCGGTGTAAGGTCTAGACTCCAGCTTGGCAATTCTATGGTCTCTGAATTGCTCTATCAACTACTGCGGCTTCTCAAGCTACGGGGACACCTCTCAACCATTTACTGATCTCTTCCTCTTCTTCTAACACCAACTGAACTTGATGATATTTTTCGTTACTTATTTTTACTTTCTAGGCCAAGTTGTTTAGGTCCGCAATAATGTCCTCTTGAGTGTCATGAAAGTCTAGACCAGGTTGTAAGACTTGGGGAAGTTCAACTTGACCAAGTATTCTATCAGTAGGTAATACCATGATTACACATTAAACCAAGAAAAGACACTGGTTTACTATTTCCCTCCCCACCAAAGTCACCAAAAACTGTTAGTAAATGAATTTGTCTCTTTTAGAATTTATTTCTAACGCTCTATTGCCCGCTATGAAACATTAACCCTTTACTAACAAATGGATTAAAACTAGGTGTTTAACCCTCTGAATTATGGTATAGCTCCCATAAATATTTTCAATGAATACTTATGCAAAAGAATAATGCATTGTTCCAAATATCAAACTTTTGACCAGAAAGTTCGTAAGGCTGAAACAATAATTCTCATCAATATGATATAATTACTGTGCAATGATAATAGCTAATAAACCTAAAGCTCACAGACTACAGTGAATAAACACTACACCAATCTAAAACACAACGTTAAATTTAGATTCAAAGACAAACATAGACATTCAAGAAATCACATTCAATGTAGAATACCCCAACAGAGATCCACTCAAAAATATAAACCAACAGATCTATACTGATAAGTTTCTTTGATTCACTAATATGAAAAAACTTAATTCAAGTCTTTACAAAAATTACTAAAACTTTAACTATGCTATTACTTAAGCGTAAATAAACTAACTAACATCCCCTTTCAATCATTTCTTCCTAGCTCTATATAGCCATTAATTACAATTATAAAAAATATTAAAGTTTTTGAAAATCCCCGAGTTTCGAAAACCAACTGTTTAGGATAACTAGAAAATGCTAAAAAAAGTAAACTCGAAACTGAAAAATAATGACCCACAAAGTATGGAGAAAGACCACCAATCTTGGCTTAGTTGGATGCTATAGATTCAACTCTGTGATGACCTGGGCACACGTGCCTACTTCCACTCCTCATGAGCCAATGACACGCTGATGACTGTAGCATGATACGACAGGCTAATGAGGGCAATTCTTTGTCCGAGAACCTTCCTGTCCTTGCAAATTTGATTCAACCTCAATTAATGAGACTCCAGATGATCTACACAGACCACCAGCATCACTTCAGTGTTAGCTATGGAGGTAAGGTCTTCTGTTGTGAGATCTTTGCTATCTCTAATAGCCGTTATCCCTGCTTCCAATTCCCGAACTATCTTCTCCACTCTCTTCACATCTTGATTTTCCTCATCTATCAGAACAATGTTCAAGCATTTAAGATCTTTTTGCATGGTGTCAATCAGACCATTAAGATCATTGAGTAGGCGACTTGCCCCATCACAACCATCCTTAATAATTGAATTCCTCCACTCAATGCTTTTCACGGAAACATATAGGACTTCTTCATAAAGGCCATGGACTAGTTTCTCCAAAAGGAATTTAGGCACCCCATAATCATCGATCTCTGTCAGCTGATCAGCTATACCTGTCCACTTTTTCCTTTCCTTCCTCCATTTTGTTAGTTCGGCCAATAGCTCTGAGATGACCTTCGTCACAACTCCATGAGTCTCAAGTAACTGAGAGACATAGTCACCTCCCCGCTAGATCATGCTCGCGACCCATTTATTAAAAACTTCTACTACCATTTTATTCCTTTCGATCTGGTCCAGCATTTTATGGACTTCAGATGAACAAGGGTCAAATGTATGGGGTACCTGGGCTAATGGAAGCGGGCTGGGCTCTTGCACTGCTTGAATGAACTCTACCAACCTATGTATGGTTGCCTTCAATTCTTTCTTATCCTTCTCATCCTTGAAGGTCCTATGTAATATCTTCTATGTAGAATATTCCAAGTGCTTTGCATCTGTCACCCTACTTGCCACCCCTAAGTCTATCTTTTCAATAGTGAAGTCGTCAACCGAAGCTTCAGAAACCTATTTATCAGACTAAGGTATTGCCCTTTCTGCTATCCACCTTCCAGTTTTCTCATCCACATCAATCATTGATTCCATCCTGATTCTCTTAGGCTTCACTACAGCTCCCAGGCACTTACTAACCATGTCTTCTACTGGAAGAGTTATTGGTAAGACATTCCTTTTCTTGTTGTTGATGGAACTTCCTAACCAACTGAGAGTAGGAGATGGAGTATGCAAAGTGTCACTTGCTATGGTTACCGAAGGTTCTCCTAAATCTAGCTCATTTCTCTTTGGGGTCATTGTGTCTCCCTCCACATTATCTAAACCAACTTGCTTTGTCATTTGAGTGTCCATGAGATCTAGATCTATGACCTCCTTTTCATTAACCAGTTTGTTACTTTCTTTGCCAACTCTCCCTCTTAAGTTTCTTCTTACTGGTGAGGAGCCAGGAGAACCTTGTTTCACTGGGTTAGCTGAAGACTTCTTCTTATTTTTAGTACCTACAAGGGAAATAATTTTTTCAGCAGTAACAATGGGTTTGACAATATTTTCAGCATGTGCAGCTCTTCTAGGATTATGTCTTCTCAAAACAGGGGGTCTCTTACTATTAACCCATTTCTTAGTTCTCTTAATCACATTGAGAGACTTAATTATTAGGCTCTCTCTCTCTTCAATACCCCAATCTATTTCAAGGAGTGGTGTACCCCTAACTCTAGTTTTGTACTGCTCATCAATCACCTCTACACCATCATCTTCATCTATTGCCAAGATGTCAACTTAAATATTTAGGGTAACAATTTTTCCTAGGGTAAACCTAGACCAGGTCCTTCTTCTCACTTCAAAATCATCCACACAACCCTCCCATTAATCCGCTATTTGTGGAATGTGTTGAAATTCAAAAGGCAATCTGAAATGTTGAGCAATGTATCCCCTACTATCAAAATCCTTTCTAAGTGCAAACATAATAACCCAATTCAACTAGGAAATTGGATTTTGCTCTTCCCTTCCTTTCCTTAACCCCTTTGTGCACATACACCAGCTAGTGAGCTACCTCTGCAATGATTAAACTGTCAAAAGCATATCTGGGTAATTTAAATATTTCCCCTTCGAAACCACCTGCTCTCAGGTACGTGAACCTCCTAAACTAGATAAAGAAACTTCCATAAGTGCTGATGAAGGTTTTTGCCTCTTCTGAAATTCTTTGCTTAGTATTCCCTTGGAGTTCATATGCTAACCTTCGAAAGAAAACTCCATTAACTTTCAGGAAACTATCAACATGAAATTATTTTTACAGGTGAGGGTAGTAATCATAAACTTTCATATTTGAGAGAGGTTGTTCACGGAACAAGCCTTTCCATTCTCTAGTACAAGCCAAAATGTAGTATAAGTAGAAGGACATATGGAAGCTACTACTAGTTGGAAAACTTGCTAGCTGATGATTGAGCTCATCGGTAATAGTCTCACCCAGTCTATGTATTTCTCCCCTCTGAGAGTGACCTAGATATAGAAGTACATTCAGTCATGCCAATAGTACACATGATGGTTCCCTTTAATTCTATTCAGCATTATGACTAGGTCAGCTACTTTGGGCTTAAAATGATCTCTAGTGAGCGGCTTTGGGAGCTGGGACCCTCCTTTTTGAGCTTTGAGCAACCAATACTGGGCTATTTCATTTTGGTATACATGTCTCTTAGTGGTGAAGACTGACTAAGATGAGGGGATATTCCATCGTTCATATGGGTCCCTTTTCAGAATTCCCATGGCCTTTTGAACAACATCTCTTCTTATGAAAACCAGTGGACTCCCATCAACTTTCTTGATACACTTCTCCTCAAAAATATACCTTTTAGCAATTTCGACAACAAGCTCTTGACAAGGGGCTACTATAGGAAAAGCAGCTACATCAGCTAGACCACTTTGAACTGCCTTTTCTAACATAGAACCTAGATTGGGTTCTTTGATTCGGGTCATAATGTCCTCTAAGGCTCTGGTTTTAATCATGGTGTCTTCACAATCCGGCAAGGAGCAGATTAAAGGAGAGGTATTTCTAAAATTCAGAATTGGGTTCTTCATTTTGGGCTCTCAAGCTAAGAAAAACAACAGGGAATGCATCAACTTGAAAGGAAATCAACCTCGACAAATGAAAGAGCTTTAACTAAAACAATGGAGGCCACTAGAGAGACTCACCTAGTTTTTATGCGATGAACTAAGCTCTGAGATGAGGAGAGGATACCTTCTTCTGCACTAACTGCATGAGATTTATTGAGCATTATGAATAAAATAGTCCAAGCTTGTGAATTTATCTTAAAACAATTGACAAAATCCCAGGAGATTCACAATAATGGTGAAATTATGTCACACAAGGTTCAATTAATGATTATTTGATAACTCACACCACCTTAAGCATTGATTATTGTACTTTCCCTAACTGAAGTGACACTTAAGTGTCATTTTGATTAATTACAACATCCTCACCACACGCGAAAGTCATAATCAATCTCCAACTATCATTTATGTCAAATCACCACTTATACATTTTCGCAACTTACGGGCACATATCAAACCTTGAACCTTGAACTATGAGAATTCATGGTTCAAGTTCAATGAGAAGGCGAAAGGACTATCCTTTGGCATGATTATAAAATAAAGAAAAAATGAAAGAGACAAGGAAGAAAACAAAGAAGAGCACTTTGCAAAAAGGGAACGTCCATTGAACCTTGAATCTTGAACTAGGAGAGTTCAAGGTTCACAATTCATTGGATAAGTACGCGCTGCAAAGATGAAATGTCGCTAAGCTTGCAAACAAAAGGAAAATCATACCAAAGGATGTTATTGAACCTTGAATCTTGAACTATGAGAGTTCAAGGTTCAAGTTCAACCAACAGGGTGTATATGAAAAGGATTAAAACTAAGTGAACACCTTTTAAAATTATGGGGTGATTTTGGGAAAATTAGAGCCTGCAGAAATAGAACAAAATCTATTGGTAACACTCTTACATGTGATTCAATGAATGTTATTCTAAAGTACTTATGTATATATAATTGTATTATGAACTTTAAAGTTGTCATATTAATGTCATGTTGTAACAATACTTTGATGAATAGAATGATTCTTTAATTTTCTGCATCTGAGTTAAGATTTTAGAAGACTCATCCAAGGGGGCCCACTTGGTGATAATTCCACTCATTTGGTTTGCTTAATTTTTGGTTCAGTAATTAGTTTTAGTTTTAGCAACTAAATGTTCCTAAAACCATTGGAATTATGTTCTATGACTATTTCTGTAGCCATTGGAACTATGTTTTGTGACTATTCCTACAGCCATTGGAGCTCTTTTTTGTGACTTCTCCTACAACCATTGAAACTGTTCTGTGACTTTTGTTGTAGCCACTAGAGCTCTTTTCTGTGATTTTTCCTACAAGTATTGGAACTCTATTATGTGACTGTTCTTGTAGTCATTAGACTTGTTGGAGATTACATGACAAGAAAAACCAACTCAACAAGGCTTGAAAAACATTCTTCACTTTGAGTTGGGTCTAGTGTAGCATGTATATTGAACAACCTTTTTGCAGAACCAGACCTAGATGTAGATGTGACCTCTTGACTCATTTTTTAAGCTAGTAGTGTTGACCCCTTTTTCAACCTGTGATATTACAAGTACTATCCTCTGTAACTACTAAAGGTTGACTCACAAGTTCTTGACCACTAGCAACTCATGATCCAAACCACTACAAGAGTACGATGAGCATTTCATCAAACCCTCACAACAATTACTATTATTATGAATTGACTCCTACAGGGCTGCAATAGACATTGTTAGTGATTTTACTTGCAACCTTCAATCCTAAGAAAATTAGACCACAGTTGTAGCACTATCCATATATTGAAGACAAGATAATGTATCTCAAAAATGATACAGATAACTCAAGAGGGTATTCCTACTTTAAGTATGCACACTTGATAAATCTATCTGAGCATCTAAATTCAAAGTTGTAAATGTGGATAATTCTCACATTCACATGAATGAGACTTTTATTTCATCACTTGAACAATTAATCCATTCAGAATCAATCACCACTGGGAATAAAACTATATTACTTCTAGCATTACTCACATAAAATTAAAGGGATTTCACTTTTGACTTTAAGAGACCAAACTAAAACAACACTTGTAAGATCGACCAGTGCCATACGAAAGAAAATATAATTAAATAGAGATCATTCCTCACTATAACATCTCAAACATGTCTTGAAGATCTTAAAATAATGTTATCACCTAGTTGCACTAATCCATTTGAAGACATAAAATTATAATTTCATTTATTAAAATAGTTGCACTACTCCTAGAACAAAAGGCAATAATAAATGGAATACATTGAAGCAATGTATATTCAAAGTATGAGTAATCCTTCATTATTTCAACTTAAAAAAAATTACACTTCAAATTAGAGACGGGTGTATTATAGAACTAAACCATGAAATTATATATCAAGAAATAGGAGATATTACACTAAAAAACTTCTTGGCTACTTATTATGAACCTTGACTCTCGACACTTTAGAATTTTACTACATTCTACCTACTTTCACAAAATTCAGAAGATATGAAAAATAGATGAAAAGCGGAGAAACAATAATTAACAGAAAAGGAGAGATATAGCCATCTTGCTCAAGTTTCACCACATGTCCCTTCTTCAAGATTTGATTTGCTTAGTCATCCTTTATCCTTCATCTCTCTTATTATTTTCTCTTTTTAGTTGCTTCTCTCTGCCTCTTTCATTGAGGAACCAAAAAAAGTTTTTTTTTGGTGAAAAAAAAGGAACTAATTTAGACTGGCCTGATTTAGTAATTATAAATGAGTGAGAAGATTCCTTCTGAAAAATATGATATATTATTCTTGAGAAATATTCTATTTATCGAGAAGATAAAGGCAATATACCATTCACCTCCCAGAGAAATCGAGGAGGAAATCACAAAGAATACATGCAAAGTCTATTCAAAACTAAATTTGACAAAATATTGTAAGAAGTTTCATGACATGGAGAGTTCCCATGATCCATGAGCCTATCACACTTCTGGAATTTAGCTTCTAAAGAAGAGAAAGAAGACAAATTTGGATATCATGAAGGGAAAGAAGGTGAATTTGGAGAAAGGGATGGGGAAAATGTAGGATTCTTACCATCTCCCCTCTTAGAAGAGATGTGGGAGAATAGATACCAAGGTGAACTAGGCTTTGTGTGATGAAAATGTGACACACTTCTATAAACCATTACACTTGAGAGAATCCATGAAAAAGGAAGTCTCAAGAAGCGGCTTATAGCTTCCTATCTATGATGTACAAGAATCTAAATAGTATGAATGATGGCTCTCAAATAAACCTTAAAGAGAGACCCTTACAAGGTACACCATAGAATGGAAGATTCAAATGATGATGCAAATGAGAATAATCTAAGATGAAATGTAAGAACTAAGCTACGATGCAAATGCAAGAACAAGGAAAGCAAAGCTAATCTAGAAAGATTACAATACCTCCTAGTTAAGCTAAATACAATAAGGAGATACTAGTCTAAGATGCAAGCAAAGTAAACTACAATGCAAGATGAAAGTGAGTGCTCCAAGTGCTCTAGGATGCAAATAAATAAAATGATAGCATAACAATAGCATGAATGAAAAATTATCTAAGAGGTGAGGAGAGAATCTCCATTTTAAAGAGTAATGAATGGCGAGAGATTAAGAAGCAAAATCTAAGGGTGGAGAATAATCCTCATTTTGACTTTGGTGCACAAAATTCTCAAGAGGAAAAATCAATGGACATGGTTAAGAGGCAAAAAGATGTATGGAAGATATTAAGAGGTAAAAGGAGATTTCATTCATCTAGAAAAGTGTGCATTTAATGTGTAGACAAAAAAGTCTTTTTCTCTTCTTTTTGAATTAGGAAATTCCTTTTTCATGTGCACACATAGGATAAAGGGGATTTTATTTAATTAAAAGGGACATGCTCTTTTACTTAAATAAAGCTTAGGATAAAGTGGCCAAACTTTAAGATATCATTGAATAAAAAATAAAATGATGATTTGATCAAGAAATAAGAGATTAAATCAATGTACAAAATTGATTAAGCATAAGATGTAGTCTAGTATTTAAATTTTAATGTTTAAAGAGAGGCTTATAGTTTACTAGACCATTTTTGGGTGATTACATTTTCCCCTCTTTGAATAATGTGTGAGTGATCTGAGAACACATTGAGTCAAATAATGATGATGTCAAGGTAACTGATAGAAATATGACTCTGAACTTGATCGAATGAAGCACAGAGAAACAACTAAACTTGAACTTGATCAAATGAGAACCAGAAAAGGTCACAAGATTCCAATGTACAGTTGAAGTAAAATTGAAAACTGAAACAAAGATTGAAAGATAAGACAATATCATAATTGATATGATGTGATGAGAACTGATATGTCCAAAGAGTGAATAGATATAATAGAAGAATCAATTTGCAGCTTTGAAAGATAGGTTATTCCTACCCCCTCGGGATTGATATCAAAATTAGGTAGAGGAGATGAAGAAATGAGATAGATTTGATCAAATCAAGATAAGATAAAGTGATTGATAAGAGCACAAGACCAAGTTTGAATAAGGTTGACTAGAAAGGTGTAGCATTAGCATTAGGTCAAAGAAAGAATAAAGGTGATGAAATGATGATGTTGAAGATGAAATGGTGATTGCCTCAAAAGATTCAAGAGATTAACCTCACAAGGTCATTCAATTGCACCTAGAAGAAAAGAATTTTAAAATCAAATTTTGACAATCGAGATGAAGTCGGATTTCAATTTTGATCCTGAAATGGATCCAGGAATTTGAAATTAGTTAAGTGTGCAATTTTTGTAGAAATATGAGACTTTGAAAATTTAGGTCAAAATTCTATATAAGGGGCCCAAAAGGTCATTTTCAAATCATTTGTGAATATTGTCTTTTAGTGAATTCACAGAGAGAGAGAGAGAGCTTCCCAATGGTAGATAGATGATTTTCCATTGAGAAACATTGATTCGAGCTCAATCAGTTGCATAACTAGCCTTGACAATATCCCCAAACAGTAAGTGATCAAAAACTTTTCTGATTTAGGTTCCATTTTGTCTTTTTTTTTTAATGTTTTTAGCAAGTTTTTCAAATTTTTTGTACAAACTTCCAAAATATCATATATCAGTTATAAGAAACATCATATGATGTTTTGCATGGTCATGTTGTATGATTTTCCTATTGTGTAAACTATTGTATGAGGACTACCCAAAGCCCATATGATATTGTGTGAAATATTGTACTATAATGAAGTATTACGCCACTATATTGTGGAGTATCATACAAAATAAAAATTGCATGTTGACCATTGCCCAAAGAAATTGGATCACTTAACTACTTGATGATTTGACCAATAGCACTTTTAGCTATTGTTGATTCTTTCTTGATGTTTTTAATTAATTTATGGTGTATCCTTGATCTGTTTTGATGTGTTTTTGCATGTGTTTGTGATGTAGCGACGATTTACATATCTTGCAATTAGAGTACCCAGTCTAGTGGGATTACAGTTAGTTCCACATGTGTCTCATGATGAGAGGGGTATTATGGAGACCATAGGTCTAGGAGAGTTCTTGCACATTCCCCATATCCAGGAAAGCCATGGTTTACTGACCGTACTAGCTAAGAGATTTCATTATGAGTATAATACTTTTCACTTGTTGACAAGAGAGATCACTATTACTCTCAAGGACATCTATTGGATTCTACACACCCCATGAAAGGGAGAGCTTGTAAGTATCTTTATATTTACATATTTTGGTTGAGATGTACGTATATTTCCCTGATACTGATACTGATACTTAATCTGGTATGATGCAAATCTATTTTGATCAGTCACCTGCAGATGGGATATGAACCATTTTGTGGGAGAAGATGATGGACACTTACGATGATGAGTATCCTATTTCATGCATCCTTTTTTCATTGATTAGTCATGTTCTAGGAGCTGATATTAGCCAGAGGGGCTTCCAGCGTGGTTGGGATCGATTGGTTATGGAGCTTTTGTCTCTCCCTCAACATATGGCATGGGGACCCTCTCTCTTGGTAGACATGTATCATGAGTTACATGATCTAGTCTATAGGGAGGGGAAGAGTTGGTCTATAAGAGCTATCTTGACATAGGTGTGGTCATGGGATCACATCATCATGATCCATCTAAGGGTACAATAGAGACAAAGGGTCAACCCTATATTTATAGGCATTCAAGTTTCATATAGTAGACTCATGTGGGGGATACCCCATACTAGAGGAGGAGAATGGATGGTTTGCATTCAATGGTATGGCATCCCTATATAGATTGTGAGAAGTGGACTAAGGTGATGGATGAGCTCACATATATGTTTTACATTAGACCATGATTGGGCAGACACTGTAGGATAGTAGAGAGATTAGTTATTGGTAGAGTGTGGCACCAATTTGGCAGGGTACAGGGCATTAGCACAAAGACCATAGATTATGCCAAGTACATGGAGGAGGAGGACCTTAGATGGGGTCCTATGCTAAGATATAATATATGTCTACATGATACATAGTAGATATAGAGGATAGCATGGGACCTACTCCCTAGGGTGGAAAATGTAGGCACATCCTCTGATTATAGGAGATGGTTACAAGAGAACCCATATCCTAGATTCACTACTCCCACATATTTAGGACCTATGGAATGAGGAGGCAGAGGCGATGATGGGGAGATAGAGATGGGGGATGAAGAGGAGGAGGTGGCTCTAGTGGTACCAAGGTCAATGCCCCTTCTAGTAGTAGACTATCCACATGATCCAGGGGTAGAGGTGTGGAGGTGGATATGGAGGAGGATGAGCTAGAAGAGCAGCTAGTGCAGAGGGCACAAGTGGTTAGGGGAACTAGATCAGAAGAGAGACTTCCATCTCAGCCAAAGTAGAGAGAATTAGAGGATGAGGGGTATGCTCAGAGGATCAAGGCACTAGAGGTCAAGCTGTAGCAAGCCCAAATTAGTATAGTCATGAGGGACCATCAGCTACAATATGAGTAGGCATAGGTCTGGGAGGTGTGTTAGGAGAGGGACTAAGCATGACAGGATGCAGAGCGACATGGGGTCAAAGAAACCTATTACTATGTAACATACATAGCTATGGTTCCTGAGGATCAGAGAGTGCAAGACTACTCGCAACACATGAGTAAATTAGAGGGTGCAATACTGAAACCATATAGGACCTAGGCTCCTCCCCCTCCTCCACCTACTCAGGAGGGTTGGATTTAGTTGTAGATTGTATTAGGGATTGCCATTTGATATTTTGAGACATTCCATCTAGATTTTAGTCTTATGATTATTGTACTTGGACTGATAAATTTATATATGTGTGTGTGTGTGTGATATTGGATTTGGCTGATTTGTGTTGCGTACTTGTCTCATTTACCTTATACTCTTGATATCATGGACGTGTCTTTACTTTCAGCACTTCAGTTGCATGTGATGCCAATATGTGATCATGTCTTCTTGTTCTATTCCTCGAAATGTGATACTCTCATAGATACTTGTGTATCATCAGAAAATGAAAGCACTTTCATTTAGGACTAGTTTAGCCCTTTGAGTAAGTAGTTTGGGGTAATGTCAAGCATCTTGAATGGGTCCTCAACTTAGATTTGGCTTTTTCTCCTATTCTACCCAATTTTCCGCTTCTTTCCTGCCTATTTTTGGCATCCCAATCTGAAATTATAAGAGTCTTGACTTTTGGGTCAACGGTGACCTTTTGGGTCAAGGATGACCTCAACCTTGACCTAGGTCAAAGCCAACCTCAACCTTGATCTAGGGTCCAAATTTCAAGGTTCCATGATTTTCATATGTCAGGTTTCAAAAAGAATTATTTTCTCGCTTCCGGGTCAGCTATTTTGGTCTTCGAAATGGTAAACTCTTAAATTATATTTAATCTAGGTCCATTTCTAGGGGTATGGCCCAATGGGAATTTATTTCTCATATGTCGGCTTCTCTAGGAGTTTGTTCCCTAGATCACTATAAAAGGAAGCCTTCCTCTCTCATTTTCTCCATCAATTCACATCATCTTTTCATAATCTCTCAAGCAAGAGAAATCAAGCAATCAAGAAGCAAGAAAGAAGGAAATCATTCAAGCATTCAAGCATCCAATTCATCAAGGAGATCCATTGGTAGCCATTGAAGGATTCAATCTCTATGGAACGCCATCCATTTCCATTAAAGCCTCTTCCTAATCCAAGATCCATTCAATATTGGTGTTGAATATCTAAAGAAAATTGATTTGAGACATCCTACATTCAATTCTACATTCATTTGGAGCCTCCATACTTTTGGATTGAAGGATTTGAATCCTCCACAAGGGTTTCAACATAAGCAAGGTGAATTGTTCCATTTACTTTGTTTATCTCTACAATTTCAATTCAATTTCAAGGTTAATTCCTAAATTCAGGTTTGACTAAGGAAAACCCCTCCCCACCCAAAAAAAAACCATTTTTCTTGCAAGTATAGGTGTGAAACATCGAATATCAGTGCAAATCTGGATACCCTTTTCATCAAACTTTAAGGATCCGCGAACAAAATTTTCATCGAAGTAGTGCAGGTCAAGGTCAACTTTTAGGGGTCAATGAAGACCTTCCTCAGAAAAGAAAAATATTTCTAGGTTTTGTAGATCTCGCAATTTTAGTTTAAGATAGCAAAAATTAACAGTTTTTGAGACCATATGACAGGGTTTTCAACCGATTCTTTTTGGAGGTAAGTACCTTTATTTCTTCATTTCAATATTAGTCTTCTATATTTACTTTTCATATCATTATAATTTCATGTATGTGTAAAATATCAGTTTTGGGGTCTCTTTTATGGGAAAACCATTGTCCTAGACCCCACTGCATATTTTATATCTTACAACTTGATACTCTGATATGTATGTTATGCACTTCATGATTTTAAACTTAACACTTTGGATTGATTAGATATGATGATATGATTAACCCCTTGAGATGACATGAAGAGGAAAATGGTAAATGAACGAAAGAGGCAAAAAATACATGGTCTAGAGGGAAGATATGTGATTGAGCGCAGTTGACTATCCATCTAAGATGATGAAGGAGACTCACTCCTAACTTGAATCCAAACTAGAATGAACCCTAAAATTCAAACTACTATGAAGATGCAAAGTTTGACTTGCAAGGGTCAATAGTTCCTTGTTTTTATCATCAAGCCTTATTAAGGGACATCGCAAGATCGTACAACCATCACTAGTGCAAGCACAACTATGAAGATATGAATATGATCTATATCTAATAGAGTATAGGAAACACATGTAAGCATCAAGGCATAAGAGCTGAGATGGCCTAAACATAGTTTCCAAGTTAATGTTGCAAGATTATAACACTATCGAAGTATAAGTGCCAAGATAACTATGAGTGCAGTCTTGCATAAGCAAACACAATGTAACAGTCAAGCATAAATCTCCAAATCTCCCCAGTGTTCTAGGGGTCAAAGCAAGAGACACCTAGGATCATCAAAGCAATACCCATAGGCAGAAATCAAAGAAAACGTATTCTATTCCCCCACTCCTCTAGTCATGAAATCCCAGAGAGACTAAGGAAGGAACACTCAGTGAAAAACATTAATCAATCAGTACTCAAAGAAAATAATTCATAGCATGTCGTATTCATTTCAGTTCAAGTGTGGTGTGAAAAATGAAAAAATAATTACTGACTCGCTAGGACTCATGCATGTAGGTAAGAAATACCGCACAATCCTAAATTGTAGACAAAGCATCGACTCAAGGTAACATATTCGATAAGTGTTAAAAAAACACTCGATGTCAAGAGAAGTGTTGAGAAACATTTTTGGGGGTGAGTCATTAAGAAACACCATCGCGCACCAAAGGAGAATATAGGTCATGCCCCCTAGCCTTAGACAAAGATCAATCCCAGACCAAGGAGATTAGAGATGGAAGTCGAAAGGATTCAGAGTTCAAAGTGACAAGCTGATAGATATAAGTGCATAGGTCTCCATTAGCACCTATTTCTAGGTTTTCACCACTTGGAGGGACTATTTTCGCTACCATGATGCATGTTTCCAAGCTTTCACGAAGGCACTTTTTTATCTTTTTCTCTTTTTTTTTATTGATGCATTAGATTGCCTGTTTGCCATGTTTTGACTAAGATCATCATTGTTTAGGACTTTTTCTACTTTTAAAGATTTTTTTAGGATTGTATATCAATTTTTTGAAATTTTTTTTTGAGGATATTTTATGATTTTTAGGATTTTTCAAGACATTTTATGATTTTTAAGATTTTTCAAGACATTAAGATATGTACAAAGCTTTGGAGAATCATGCGTAGAATTTCTTTAGATGAAGGATGTTGATAGGTTTAGGGAGATTTTCTCCCTTAGGTGTGGAAAGATGATAGGCACTAGACCCAAAAGCAATATATGTAGGGACCCAACCAATTCGGTTCAAACTTCCCTTTTGTGCTCTATTTTGTTGATTTTTGGGATTCTTTCTCAAGACAAGATCTCCAACCTAAAATTATGTAGAATGAAACTTTTTGTTATAACTTTGTGACATCCTTTTATGATATACCCTCATGTGATCAAACACAGCTCTTCTATGCTCATCCAAAATTTCTAGCTCTTGTATGCACATGATTCTATAACCGTCATCTGTGATAAGGAATTTCAATGAAACCCTTAGGGAAGGTATCTCAACCTCAAGAGTTAAAATAGCTTAAGATCCATAAACAAGTACAAAGGGTGTAGCTCCATTAGGTGTGTGAATGCTAGTTCTATAGGCCCATAGTGCAACGTTGTAAGTGTCAGACTCTCCATGTCTTGTTAACTGTTCTGTGTAAGATTTTCTGCAGTGTCTTACTAGAAGCTTTAACCTAGTCATTATCTTGTGAGTAGTAGATTGAAGACCAATGTTTCTTAATCTTAAATTTCTTACATAACTATTTAAGATCCTTGTTTTTGAATTGTCCTCCATTATCAATAACTATGGAGGAAGGTATTTCATAGAGACAAATGATATGATTGAGGATGAACAAAGAAACTTGTATCCTAGTAGTAGCTGAGAGAGGAACAACCTCAACCCACTTTGTAAAATACTTTGTTATAGTAATGATAAAATTGTGTCCACTAGATGAATTTGGATGTATTTGACCTACCAAATCAAAATCCCACTGTTGAAAAGTCCAATGTGTAATAGATGGAATAAGTTCTCTTCCTCAAACATGGATCAAATTCTCGTGTATCTGACACTTCTTACAAGACTTATCATAGCGCATGCCAAAGGTCTACATAGTAGGCCAATAGTAACCAGCCCTTAGTGGTTCTCAAGCTAGCATAAGACCGTTAGAGTGAGACCCACATCACCATCATGGACTTCAGCTAATGCACATTCAAACTCATCTTTCTCTAGACACCTAAGTGTACACACTAAAATGGTGCACTTCTATGAACCATTACATGCAAGGTGGCTCAAGAATGAGGCCTCACAAAGTGGCTCATAGCTCTCTATGCATGGAGTTGCAAGATTGAAAATTGCTCTCAGCTAGAGCTACAAGCTTGTGACCTTGCTAGTCAACCATACAATGAGAGATTCACAATGAAGACAAGGGAAACAATGCCAATATCTCCAAGAATCCAATATGCAATGCAATGCAAACTAGTCTATGGAAATGAAAATGCAATGCAACTAAGCTATGAAATGGAAAGAACAAGTGTTACAAACTCTTCCTATTAAGCTATGTGAGATTAATCTATTTGCATAAAAGGAGATCTACACTAAGAATGTCATTATCATGCAACTATGAAAGTAAATATGCAACTAAATGATGCAATGAAGCAAGTCTTGAATGTCTTCAAAACTCCAAATGCACCTAAAACCTGCAGCATAACATTAGCATAAAAACATGGTATATGCAAATGAAGGAGAGAGCTCTCCTTTTATAAGAAATGAGGTGAAATGGACCGTGGAGATTAAGAGGCAAAAAGTCTTAATCAGCGGTGGAGCTTGAAAGAGGAGCAATCCATGTGCACAAGTATCCTCCAATAGAAAAATAGGAGTTGACTTTATGTCCATATGAGACAAAAAGTGCCTTTCTCCTTTTTATAAAATATGAATAATGCTTTATTTGTGCAACTTAGGATAAGAGGAAAAGTGGGGCTTTTTATTTAATTAAAAGGGGAGGAAATATTCCTTTTAATGAAATAAAGACTTAGGATAAATGGTTAGCCCAAGGATAAAAATCCAATATATGATCAAATTTAAGATTTAATCAAGAAATTGATAATGTTGAAAATATTGATTATTGATCAAAATGATTCAGGGTTGATAAATCAAATAAATGGGGCCCAAAGTCTAGGTGACCATTTTTGGGTGCATACATTTGCCCCTCTTTGACTAATGTGTGATCGATCTGGGAACACATGCAGTCAAAGAAGAATTGAAATGTGAGATCGATCTGGGATCACAAGACAACTCAAATGTGAGGTCGATTTGGGATCACATCCAGACAAACATAGACAAAGGCCTTTGAACATGAGGTCGATTCAGGATCACATTCAAAGTAAGAGATAAGAATCTCAAATTTGAGCAAAAAGCTCACAAAAGATGTCTGAATCAGGAAAATCAAGCAATTGGGGATGAGAATCCCATAGGTACTGCCCCCTCGGAATCGAAATCGAAAGCAGATGAAGAGGAACAGCAAAATCGATAAGGTTGATCAAATCATAAGGAAATCATAATCAAAGGTAAAGGTCAATATGGTAACCATTAGGTGATGAAACATGCCCCAACGATGAGCTAGAAGAATAGAAATAGAAGACTAGAAATAGAGTGGATGAAAGACTAGAAAATTTGAGAGACATGGAAGGAAGAACTTCCATCGAAAATCAAATTATGCCTCAAAAGGTCAGTCAACTGCTTAGAAGAAGGGGAAATTTTTTTTTAAACGTGACTTGGATTTCGATTTCGAGTCTGAAAATGGATAGAAAATGATGTGATATGAAAGATTAGAAATGAAAGATATGATCAAGAAGAATCAGAAAATGAGCACAGTTGACCAACAGGTCCACGTAAGATGAAAAAAAAGAAAAAAAAAAGAGAGTTCTCTCCATATGCAAGGTGCAAAACTAATCTAACATGACCCTAAAAATGCAAGCTACTATGAAAGTGGTTGACTTGCAAGGTCACAATGCTTATAGACATCTAATTATCATCATCAAGCGTTATTGGTAGTGTCGCAAGATCATATAATGCACACTAGCATAACTATGTGGATATGAATATAATCTTTATCAGATAGAAATGTGGAAATCTCACCTAGGCATCAAAGACATATAGGTCAAGATGACTAATGTAGTGAGATCACCTAAGTTTGATATGGCGAGATTATGCTTGTATCAAGACACATGAAAGTCAGGATAGCTAGAAGCATGCACTCACAAAACAGTCAAGGATAATACCTTGTCAATCCATAGTGTCAAGTAAGACCAGCATAAATGCTCATGACAGTTAAGATCAACAAAATATACCCACAAGCAGACAAAGAAAGAAAACATGTTCTCATTCCCTCAGTCTTCTAGCTATGCATCATCGAAAACTTCTCAGGGAGAGACCACTCATCAAAGAAATCCTCATAAACAACACACAAAGAAAAAGAAAGTCATCATATCGTCAGCGAGTTGATTGTTTAAGTGCGTGTGTGTTGGTCATAGAGTCAAATTATGAGTATCATATCTGCTTAGTGAGAAATATCACATCATACGAGACTGTTGGGTAAGACATCTGATAAGTGTTAAGAAACACTTGACGCAAGGGTAGTGTTAAAAAACACTGTTTGGGGTGGTGTTGAAAAACACCTATTGTGAAATGCCCCAAGAGACAAACGCACCTAAAAGGCCTATGCTAACAGTTATGCCCCCTAGACAAAGATAAAGACCAATTCCAGACTAAGCCAAATAAGGTCAAGGCATGATGGGAAGTGGCTAAGTGTCGAGGACACATGCTAACAAATAGGAGTGCAAAGGCCTCAAGTAGCGCCTGTTTCCAGGTTTTCACCACTTGGATTCTTTTTTCTTCTTTTTTTTTCATTTTTTCATTTTTTTGGATTTTTGATTTTTTTGATTTTTTTTGTATTTTTTTAGGACTTTTTATGCTTTTTAGGATTTTTTCAGCATCATATATGAATTTTTTTGATATTTTTTTAGGATCAATAAAATATATACAAAGGATGCCCCCAGATAGAAACAGGCATCAAGGATAGAACTTCTTTAGGTGCATAATGTTGATGGGATCAGGGAGCTGTTCTCCATCAGGATCTGACAGTAAATACGCACCGGTACCAAAAGCAGTTGTGATGACATATGGTCCAAGCCAGTTAGGTTCAAACTTTCCCTTTTGCTCTCTGTTTTGTTGGTTCTTAGGGTTCTCTTGCAAAACAAGATCACCTATTTGAAATTCTCTAGGGTGAACCTTCTTGTTGAATGCCTTGGACATACGCTTCTGATACACTCTCATATGATCAAAGGAAGCTTTACGCTTCTCATCTAGAATTTCTAGTTCCTGTAACCTCATGGCACGGTAATCCTCATCTGTAATCAAACCTTTGAGTGAGACTCTAAGTGATGGTATCTCGACTTCTAAAGGCAATACTGCTTCAACACCATAGGTGAGAGAGAAAGGAGTGGCTCCTGTAGGTGTGCGAATACTTATTCTGTAAGCCCATAGTGCTAGATTGATTTGTAAGTGCCAATCCCTACCATTCTTGTGCATTTTCCTATGAAGAATCTTAAGAATGGTTTTGTTAGAAGCTTCTGCCTGTCCGTTTCCCTGTGGAAAATAGATGGAGGACCAATGTTGCTTGATTTTAAACTTTTTGCATAGATGTTTTGGGTCCTTATTCTTAAATTGGCCTCCATTGTCAGTAATGATCTCAGAAGGCACTCCAAAGTGGCAAATAATATGATTCAAGATGAACAAAGAAATGGTCCTCCCTGAAGCAACAGAAAGTGGCACAGCTTCCACCCATTTTGTGAAGTAGTCAATGGTAGTAATGATAAACTTGTGTCCACCTGATGAGTTGGGATGAATCTGCCCAACCAGATCAAAGGCCCAGTGCTGAAATGGCCAATGAGAAACAAAAGGGATCAGCTCCCTTCCTGGAGCATGAATCAGGTTGCCATGTTTCTGACATTTTTCACATGACTTAGCAAAGGTGACCGCGTCTATCTGCATTGTGGGCCAATAATATCCTGCCCTAAGCAACCTTCGGGCCATGGCAAGACCATTAGAATGTCCACCACAAATGCCCTCATGGATGTCAGCTAACGCTTGGTTGGATTCCTCCTTTTCCAAGCACCTAAGGAGCGTCCCATCTAAACCCCTCCTATATAAATCACCAGAGATGAGGGTGTGGTGAGAGGCATTACGAATGAGGTTTCAGCATTTAGAATAGTTGAATGTGTTGGGAATGATGCCATCACAAAGGTATGAATAGATAGCACCATATCGGGAAGACTCATGTGTGATAATGGCACAAATGACATGGCTTTTAGATGAGTCAAATATTGGATGGTGTAGCTCTTCCACCAGGAACTCAAACCTGGATTCATGTGTCTCCAACTGAAGAAGTGAAGCTAATGTGGCCATGGCATCTGCAGCTTTGTTCTCTATCCTAGGGATCTATTGAAACGTCACAAAAGTGAAGTAGCATCTCAAAGAATCAACCATCTTTTTGTAGGGTATCAATTTGTAATCCTTGGTTTGATACTCTTCATTGACTTGGTTGATGATTAACTGGGAATCCCCAAAGACATGTAATTCTATGATGTTCCATTCTATAGCCATCCTCAAGCCATTAGTTAAAGCTTCATATTTTGCAATATTATTGGTACATGGGAATAAAAGTTTGTAAGACTTTGGAATATTGTACCCATGTGGAGAAACAAATAACACTCCAGCACCTGATCCATTTTGCATGCGGGAACCATCAAAGAACATTGTCCAAGTGCGAGTAGTCGTATACAAGATGTGTTCATCTGGGAATTCCACTTGGACCGGCATACCATCCTGAATTGGGAAATCAGCTAATTGGTCAGCAATAGCTTGCCCTTTTACGGCCTTCCTTTCAACGTACTCTATGTCAAATTCAGTTAGGACCATCATCCATTTAGCGAGTCTACCCATGAGGGCAGCCTTACTAAGCAAGTATTTAAGAGGATCAATTTTGGCAACCAAATGTATGGTATGAGCAAGCATGTAGTGGTGCAACTTTTGAGAAGCAAACACCACTGCAAGACAAGACTTCTCAATGTTATTGTAATTGATCTCATAGGAGACTAGAGTACGGCTGATATAGTATATGGCCCGTTCTTTCCCAGTATCATCTGTTTGAGCCAATAATGCCCCTAGGGAAGTCTCTGTAGCTGAAATATATAGGATCAATGGTTTCCTTGGAATAGGAGGCATTAGGATCGGAGGATTAGCCAAGTATTGTTTGATCTGATCTAGGCTCTTTTGACAATCCTTGTTCCAAACACAAGAAGCACCCTTATGTAATGTCTTGTTAAAGGGTTGTGCCCTATCTGCAAGTTGATAAATGAACCTCCTAATTGATTGAAGACATCCTTGAAGACTTCTCATTTGACTGATATTTCAAGGAGGTGGCATATCTAGAATTGCTTGGACCTTTTCGAGGTCAACCTCGATACCTTTTGCTGATATTATGAACCCTAAAAGTTTGCTTGAGGTGACACCAAATGCGCACTTCTTTGGATTCAATCTGAGTTGAAACTGTTCCATGCGATCTAGAATTACTTCCAGATCATCGAGGTGTGTGTCCCATTTTCTTGATTTTGCCAAGGTATCATCCACATAATCTTCCATGTTTTTGTGCATCATATCGTGAAAGATAGTGGTCATAGCTCTTTGGTAGGTTGCTCCTGCATTCTTTAATCCAAATGGCATGACGTTCCAGCAATAGGTTCCCCATGCACATGTGAATGTTGTTTTCTCTTGGTCTTCAAGAGCTATTTTTATTTGATTATACCCCGAGAAACCATCTATTAGAGAGTATATATCATAGCCCGCCATCATGTCCACTATCATGTCAATGTTTGGAAGTGGAAAATCATCCTTTGGGCATGCTTTGTTTAAATCTCTAAAGTCTGTGCATACATGAATGGACCCATCATGTTTGGAAACTAGTACTATGTTTGAGACCCATTCTGCATAATCGATGGCTCTAATGAATCCAGCTCTCAAAAATTTTTCTAATTCCCCTTTGACAAGTAGAGCTACATGTGGATGCATTTTTCTGAGTCTTTGCTTCACTGGCTTGACTCCTGGAGCTATGGATAAGTGATGCATGATAAGATTTGTGTCAAGCCCTAGCATGTCTGAATAGGTCCATGCAAAATTGACTTTCTTTTTTTGTAAAAACTGTACGTATGCCTTGGTCTCTTCTTCTGATAAAGACTGAGCAAGATGGACTATCTGAGGATTTTATTCTATGTTCAAATTGACTGGCTTTGTTGGCTCAAACAATACTGATGATCTATCCTGGAAATAACTTGGCAAGTTATTAAGTACCCCATCCTTAGGTGCCTCAAAGAGGTTTTCACCCTCGGATGCGTCATTTCTTTTTACTATTTTTGGTTCTGCACCGCCACAAAGTGGTTTTCACCATCAGACCTATTTTTCTTTTTCTCTTTTATTTTTAGACTGAGGTACTTAATATCAAGCTCTGTCATGCTGGTTGTTGGTTCACTGGTGGAAGAAGCCATGGGTTAAAGAGCATTCAGATAGCAAGAAATTTTTTAGTCATTCTGGAAGGTGAGGAATGTGGGCTCTTGATAGCACTGAGACCAGTCAATTAGGTCAAAGTGAACAAGGCGTAGGTCAATGACTGGTTCAATGTTGTTTATGCAAAAGGTGTCATCTCTGGTGACCATATAATCAGAGTTCATCAAGTCTTCTCCTAAGATACCTGAATTAGAACTCATCCTATCAAATGAAGCATCGTCCACTAAGGCGATTTGAGGAGTGCAATCCTCTAGTCCTACACTAGGATCATCAGTCGCATCAGGTTGGGTACTATAAGCATGGACAATATCTACATCCAGATCAATTGTTGCATCTAAAAGTGAGTCCCATTCATATTCATGGGAGTCTATGTCTGAGTCATCATTTGGGCCTCGTGATGTAGAAGCCTCAAGGTTAGGAAGGGTTTCCCCCTCTCTAGTGCTAGTATTGGTACCATCCGTCGCAGCTAGGATAGTAACACTTTCCTTTGTCAATCTGGCAGTCATATAGTCACTATCCATCGTAGCTGGGATAGTAGGACTGTTAAGTATCAAATCTATGGAATCTCCCCAAAGGAGATGCGTTGAGGGCACCCAATCATTAGACACATCTTGTTGATTGGAAAGATCAGGCGTATAATTTGAGTCACTGTCACTGTCCATCACAGTTGGGATAGGGGGACCTTTCTTCTTTTTATTCTCAAAACCTAAGCCAACTGTGGACTTATTCTTTCATTCGAAAAGAGCGTGATCAAGAGGCTCAGCTTTAGCATCCAGCCTATGACTAAGGGGACCATATCTTGGATATCCCATATTTTTAACCAATGTATACCCTCTCCCATAAGCTTTAGGTGAGGGAGCAAAATTCTCGTTGTGTTTGTATTTCTCCTCATGATAGATCCAGTCCCTTATGGCAACTTCCTCTTTCTCTTCCTGAATGGGGACCGAAGACTCAACAAATTTCCCAAATAATGTCATTGCTGAGGATGAAGGCTTCACATTTGGTGATGGTCTCCCATAAGACCTAGGAGAGATTGGCATGTTTGTAAAAGAATCAATTTTATAATCTCCCATCCCAAGATCTATGGTCTTTAACTTCTGCTTGCATTGCTCAAGTGAACTACTAGGACTATTAGCTTCCCTATTCAAAGGTACATGTGATCCAGCAGAAATGTTATTGACCAACAAAGCACTATCTCCAGGGATGCAAATTTCTACACCGTTATGGAGAAACTTAACACACTGGTGATATGTTGATGGGACTGCTTGCATTTCGTGAATCCATGGCCTACCGAGCAAAATGTTGTAGGCTAGAGGTCCAACATCAACAATTTGAAATAAGATATCCTTTTCTACTGGACCAATGTGAATAGGTAAAATGGCCAATCCCTTAGAACTTCTTTCTGCTTCGTCATATGCTTTGATTGTGATCCTTTTCCTTGTGTCAATGACATTCTCAGAATATCCTAGAGCCAACAACAAACTCAGGGTACAAATATTGAGCCCCACACCCCCATCTATTAGTACACGCCTGACACGGGTTTTATGAATCATGACTTCAATGTGTAAGGCCAAGTTATGTGGGTGACTGATGGATTTGTCATACTCTTCTAAGAAGGTGAGGTAATGAGGGCTAGCCAAATGGTTGACCATGTTCTGGAATTGATCAATATCTAAGTTGTTAGGGACGTTGGCTGCTCGCAAAGCATCCTCAAGGACGCACTTGTGCTTAGGAGACAATTCTAAAAGCTTAAAAATGGATATCTGCACGGGTGTACGTTGTAGCTGGTCAATAAGATTATAATTGGAATCAGGACCAATGGTAGATTTGGGAGGAGCACCTTTGGACATGGGCTGCTTAGACTTGCTAGTGCTAGGACCTCTAATGATAATGGGTGCTTGGGCCTGCCCCCTAGTGACAGCATTGAGGGACTGGGGTATTCTTTGTGAGTGAGGACCTCTTATCACCACAGTGGGTCTTTCATCAGTCATAGGAGTTGAGTCCACATTATGTCCATAAGGATCCTTCCCTCTCACCATGTTGACACTATCATCCACAACTTCAAGCATGTTAATAATGTTCTCTGCATTTTTGTAGGTGTAGTTGATAGCCGCCTTGCCATTCTTATTGTTAGAATTCTCTCCTTTCTCATATTTAGGCAAGGGCTCTTTAAAGGCTTTATGATCCGCATTAGTGGTTAACCCATCCACTTGTAATTGTCCTTTCTCAATAAGGTCTTGGACAAGATGCTTGAGTTTAAAACAATTTTCTATGTCATGTCCAATCCCATTATGGAAAATGCAAAAAGCCTTAGCATCCCACCAATGAGGTAAAGGATCCGATATGCGATGTTTTGTAGGATCCTGTGGCTGTGCCAAATTATGAGAAACTAATGTCTTAAAAACATCTGCATAAGATTCTCCCAATTTGGTAAATTGTCTTTTCTCCATTTTAGATCTCTTTTGATACTTAGGTTTGTCTTGTTGTGTTGAAGACGTTTGCAGCTTCATAGCTTGAACTGCATGAGAAAGGTTAAGAACTCCTTCATTTTTTATTTGAGATGAGTCAACAACTCTGTTGTTGACCACTTGCTTGTTTTTGCTCCAATAGGAGTTCTTTTTGTCCTTGTTACCATTAGTATTGTTATTTTGGCTATTGTTGTTATTTGTTGATTTAGCCAAAATTCCTTGTTCTTTCAGGACATCCTCAATGTGACATGCCACCTCTACCATAGTATCAAAGGAATTAAATGGGATTTTCTTGACTTCATATCTTAGTTCTGGTATTAGATTGCTCACAATGATATCAATTCTCTCCTCTTCAAGAATTATTCTTGGGTATTTTGAACATAATCACCTCCATTGTTGTAAAAATGTGACAAAAGATTCCCCTTGATTTTGCTTGAGTTTGCACAAATCAAGCATTGTGATTGACCTCGATAAGTTGTAAGCAAAATGCTGAACAAATCTTTGGACAAGTTCTTTAAATATTTTTACTGGAGGGGAAAGGTTGGTGAACCATTCCATGGCTTGACCTTTTAAACTCCTTGGGAATAATCTTATCAAGTAGGAGTCTTCATGGTGAAAGGAAAAGCTCATTATGTAGAATTGTCAAACATGGTCATGAGGGTCACCAGTGCCATCATATTTGTCATATGTTGGGAACTCAACTTTCTTAGAGAATTCTACCATCACCACACTTTTGTCAATGGGGTTAGGACATATGGAGTCCAAATGAAACGTGCTCTTGGGAGCCTTCATCCTGTCTATATTCTTTTGCATTTGTAAGATCACCTCATCAGTTGAAGGGTTCTATTTCTTGATCTTTTGGTGAACATCAAAATTATATGGAACTTTAGCACCTTTGTTAATAAGACTTTCCAAGAATTGGTCTTTGTTTTGTTCCACATATTGCTCCACATATGCTTGAAAGGATGGCTCTTATTGCATAGTCATGAAATCCATATGATCAAATTTAGCATAACTTCCTCCATGTTGTGAGCCATGATGTGCTCATTGGGAGGGTTGCTTTGAATATCTATGAGATGACTGTCTCCTATGATGGTCATATCTTGAAGCCCTTCTTCCTCTAGGACTTGGGGATCGTGAGGGTGTCCTTGATCTTCTTCTAGGGCTTGGGGAAGGGGTAGATGGGGGTGAGTTGGTCCCACTATTGTCTCCCCTCTTGTTAAATCAGCTTTGGAGTTGTTGTGCATAGAGTCTATTTTCTTCTTCTTGGGCGACTCTTTTCTATATGTCCAACAATGCACGTTCCTCTTCCTCTAGTTGTCTGAATTTTTCTTTTTTAGCAGCCTGTTCATCTAAGTAGGCTTGCTTCTCTCTCTCAATGCTTCTCAATCTTGTATTTGCATATCAAGAGGTGTCTTTAAGTGGGGAGGATTGTCTCAAATGCCTTATTGCATTGGCTGCGTTTATGTGGTGATCACTAGATTCGTTGTTCTGGTCTTCATGTTGTGACCCTGAATCTGAGTGAGTTGTTTTATGATGTCTCTCGGCTTGTTGGTGAGCATCAAAATACCTTGCGTTGTTGGGAGGTGACCTAGGTGGACTAGCATGAGAAGAACCACCATACTCTCTTCTATGTCGTTGGAAGATATCCTCAAGAGTTTGATTCATGGCTTCTCTTTGTTGTCGGGTGAAAGTGTAACTCATGTCCATACTTGATAAAAAGTGGTATGAAAGAGGTGCTCACTTCACTAGGATTAGCTCCCAGATTAAAACAAACCTCAGATTCACTCTTAGGAGATTGATCAAAAAGGGGTCCTTTTCTCTTAGGTTGTCAATGAGTCTTGACGGGTGGTAACTGGCTAAAGGCAACAGGGGGTCGCTTTCCTTGATTAACTTGGTACCTTGTCATAACTGACATGAAAGAAAGATACTCTCAATGAAAAGGTGACCTCTCAAAGTGTCAACGCCAAACTAGGATAATCAAAGTCCTCTATTGTCCAAAGAGAAATGAAAAGATAAAAAAAAGGGCTTTACCAACACTGTCAAAGAGGTGCTTCAAATCAAAGGGTGACTACCCTTGCACTTTTGAATCAGGAGGTTGGACTAGGCCAAAAGATAATTGAAATTGAGATTTAAATGAAAATTATTTGGACAATAAGAGTACTAAAATTTTTCAAGAATGTAGCTAACAATCTTAGAGATGAACCTTGGCACCAAGAATGACCTTCTAACTTGGCAATTATTTCAAAGTGATTTCGTAAATCAAATGATCCTATCCCAGAGGACTAAAACCAGACATTTAGAGTCAAGATAGGTTTCAAACATCAGGGTAAGAAGCCTACTCTAAGACCTAGCCTGATTAATAGCAACTGAAACTGACCAAAATGCAAGCATGACAGAAATTAACCAGGTGATATACTCCAGGCTACTGGGGCGATAAACCTATAACCGTGCAATACTTCACTTGAAGCCAGGCGATATACCTCAGCACTGGCCGACGATATACTCTAGGCGGGTCGGGCAATAGTCCGTCAGAGGTGAACTATCGCGCGATATTTCTCTTCAAAGAAGGCGATATTTCTAACAAGCGTGAAGTATCGCATGATAATTCACTTTACAGTGTGCGATACTGTTGCAGATTTGTTTAACTTTTGACCAGAATTGTGTAAAATTTGCATTTTTGGGTCTGTTTGGTCAAAATTTCCAGTCTGAGGATTGATGTTTTTGATTTCAATCATAATATTAGTAGAATTTTGGTAGTTTGCAAATAGTAAGGGATCAAAACATGGTCTCAAACACTTGAAACAAGGGCAAAAGCAACCTTGCCAAGACAAACACTTGTGATATCAGAATTGAAACAACACCTTATGAATGCTACCGATTGTTTGTATGTAAGAACGTTTGCACTGGTATCACACAATCGAAGACAATTCAAGCAAATCTATCCTAAAAAGTCAAGGCTCAATACTTACCAACTTATTCCACAACTTGATGCCCCCTCGCCTCACACCAAGTGGTTTCCCACAAGAGATGTTGGCTTTGTCATGAAAATGTCAAATGACACAACCAAAGGGACACATATGGTGAGTATCTTAAGGTGATCTAGGTAAACCACTTGGATCAATCCTTGCACTAAGAAGATAAGTGGCTAAAATAAGGTGGCTTCTATCTAATGGTTCTTAATAAGGATTTCCATTCACAACACCCCTCTTGCTCCTCATAAAGGACTAGGACCTTGCAGCCTCAAGAGTACCTTAAGCATTCTTGTTCAATGTTTTCCCCATGGTCGCAATCCCATGAGCTACTCACATCAAATGAAGACAAGTGTTATGTCTACCAAGGTTTTTGGTGTCCTTGATAGCTTTGAGATTATAGTGAGTTGGAATCACTTGCCACCAAGGAAAATGATGACAAGGTTGTCCCCACTTGAGTCGTTCCTCTTGATTGCTCAAGAGCAAGCCCGCTAAAGGATCATAAACTAAAAAAAGAATAGATCAACTCTTGAGGTTTAAGGTTTTTGGTTCACCACAAGGGTGAAGAGCATACTCCCCTATCTCAAGAATCTCTCCCAAACACACCAAGCAAAGAGGTTCAATTACTCCCTTGCTTCCAAAACCTTAAGATGGGTCAAGATTTTCTAGTTCACCTAAATGTGAAGAGCATACTTCTCCTACCACCTCAAGATCCCTTTCACAAGGTTTTAAAGATTCCTAATACAATTAGTGAATGCCACACTTGAAAAGAAAGCAAATAAACAAGCAAGAAACTTTTCTTTTTTTTCTTCTTTTTTTATGCTTGGGCAGCCCTGCAAAAACTGTTAGTAGCCCTCTTTGACATGCATTTTTAGCAATTTTCAAGCAATGAGAGCACCTACAAACACAACTTGTTAGACCCACAAGGTTAGCAAAATCAAAATCCAAATGTAAATATGCAATAAATATGCAAAATCCAAGGCTCTTAACCTTGTGGTCGTGGGTTTGAGCCCCATGGTGGGCGCTAGAAATGTACACACTAAAATGGTGCACTTCTATGAACCATTACATGTAAGGTGGCTCAAGAATGATGCCTCAAAAAGCGGCTCATAGCTCTCTATGCATGGAGTTGCAAGATTGAAAATTGCTCTCAGCTAGAGCTACAAGCTTGTGACCTTGCTAGTCAACCATACAATGAGAGATTCACAATGAAGACAAGGGAAACAATGCCAATATCTCCAAGAATCCAATATGCAATGCAATGCAAACTAGTCTATGGAAATGAAAATGCAATGCAACTAAGCTATGAAATGGAAAGAACAAGTGTTACAAATCCTTCCTATTAAGCTATGTGAGATTAATCTATTTGCATAAAAGGAGATCTACACTAAGAATGTCATTATCATGCAACTATGAAAGTAAATATGCAACTAAATGATGCAATGAAGCAAGTCTTGAATGTCTTCAAAACTCCAAATGCACCTAAAACCTGCAGCATAACATTTGCATAAAAACATGGTATATGCAAATGAAGGAGAGAGCTCTCCTTTTATAAGAAATGAGGTGAAATGGACCGTGGAGATTAAGAGGCAAAAAGTCTTAATCAGCGGTGGAGCTTGAAAGAGGAGCAATCCATGTGCACAAGTATCCTCCAATAGAAAAATAGGAGTTGACTTTATGTTCATATGAGACAAAAAGTGCCTTTCTCCTTTTTATAAAATATGAATAATGCTTTATTTGTGCAACTTAGGATAAGAGGAAAAGTGGGGCTTTTTATTTAATTAAAAGGGGAGGAAATATTCCTTTTAATGAAATAAAGACTTAGGATAAATGGTTAGCCCAAGGATAAAAATCCAATATATGATCAAATTTAAGATTTAATCAAGAAATTGATAATGTTGAAAATATTGATTATTGATCAAAATGATTCAGGGTTGATAAATCAAATAAATGGGGCCCAAAGTCTAGGCGACCATTTTTGGGTGCATACACTAAGAAGTGTTCTATTGAGACCCTTCCTAAACAAGTCACCAGAGATGAGGGTATAGCAGGAAGTGTTGCGATTGAGTTGTCATTTCTCATTGCGGCTGGTTAAGTTATCAGGAATGATTTGGTCACACAAGTAAGAGTAAATGTTAGCATATCAAGAGGAATCATGATCAATCATGGTACATATGACACAATTGTCAGGGGAATCATAAGCAGGGTATTGTAGTTCTTCCACCAAGAATTGAAATCTAGACTCATGCTCCTCCAATTATAATATAGAAGCCAAAGTAGCTTTGGCATCAGCTGCCCTATGTTCATCTCTAGGGATCTACTAGGATGTGACAAAAGTGAATTAATTCTTGAGATCGTTAATCATCTTCTTGTAAGGAATCAATTTCTCATCTTTGGTTTGATATTTATCATTAGTTTGATTGATAATAAGTTGAGAGTCTCCAAAAATATGTAGTTCAGTGATCATCCATCCTATGGCTAATTTAATCCCATTTGTCAAAGCCTCATATTCTTCTATGTTGTTTGTGCAAGGAAATAACAACTTATATGACTTTACGATAGTGTATCCATGAGGTGTGATAAACAAAATACCAATGCCAACACCATTCTGTATATGAGATCCATCAAAGAACATCTTCCATGTTTTCTCAGTCATGTACATAATAGATGAGTCAAGGAAGTCAATTTGTATAGGAGCATCATCTTGTAGAGGGAATTCAACTAGTTGATCAACAATTTCATTTCCTTTTATGGCCTTACAATCAATGTACTCAATGTCAAATTCAGAGAGAATCATCAATCATTTAGCTAGTCGACCTGTAAGAGTAGCTTTATTTAGTAAGTATTTCAAAGGATCACTTTTTACTACAATCTCTGTAGTATGTGCTAGTATATAATATCTGATTTTTTGAGACACGAACACCATTGAAAGGCAAGCTTTTTCAATGTTGTTGTAATTGATCTCATAAGCTACTAATGTTTTCTTGATGTAGTATATATCTCTTTCCTTCTCATGTTCATCTTGTTGTGCCAATAATGCCCCCAAGGATGTAGATGAAGCTGAGATGTATAAAATAAGAGGTTTTCTTGGAATAGGAGGCATTAACATTGGAGGTTTGGACAAATATTCCTTGATATGATTCAAACTTTTCTCACATTCCTCATTCCATGTACATGTATCTCCTTTGTGTAGATTCTTATTCAAAGGTTGAGCTCTGTTAGAAAGTTGGGATATGAACCTCCTGATGGACTGAAGGCACCCTTGTAGACTCCTTAATTGACTTATGTTTTTGGGATGTGGCATCTCTATTATAGCTTGGGCCTTTTCAGGGTAAACCTCAATTCCTTTAGCTGAAATTATGTATCCAAGTAGTTTTCCCAAGGCGAATCCAAAAGAAAATTTCTTAGGGTTTAATCTGAGTTGGAATTATTCCATCTTGTCTAAGATTAAACTCAAATATCCAAGATGCACGTTCCTTTTCTTAGATTTTTCCAAGGTATCATCCACATAATCTTCTATGTTTTTATGCATCATGTCATGAAATATGGTAGTCATAGCTCTTTGATAGGTAGCTCCAGTTCTTTAGTCCAAATGGCATGAAGTTCTGAAAAGATTCCCCATGCACACATGAAAGATGTCTTTTCTTGATCTTTAGGAGCTATTTTAATCTGATGTATCCCGACAAACCATCCATGAGAGAGTACATTTCATAACCCACAATCATATCCACTATCATCTCTATGTTTGGAAGTGGAAATTCATCCTTTGGGAAAGCTTTTTAAGGTCTCATAAATATGTGCATACACGAATGTATTTTTCATGTTTAGATATAGGTACAATTTTTGAGATCCATTAAACATAATCTATAGGTTGTATAAATCCAACACTCAAGAGTTTTTTTAATTCAGCTTTGACCAAGAGAGCTATGTGTGGATGCATATTTCATAATTTATGTTTGACTAGATTAACACCAAGAGCTATGGACAGATGATGAATAATTAGATTAGTGTCCAACCATTTCATGTCTTCATATGTCCAAACAAAATTGACTTTCTTTTCACTAAATAATTTAGTAATATGTTGTTTTTCATTAGCCGACAGAGATTGAGCTAAATGTATGATATGAGGTGCTTCAGTTGTTCCAAAATTTATAGTTTATGTCATTTCTATCAATACTAAAAATCTATCTTGAAATTAACTAGGAAGACTTCCAAGTACCTCATCCTTGGGCGCCTCAAAGAGGATTTCACCCTTGAATCAATACGTCTTTTGTTTTTATCTTTTTCGGCTCTGACATTGCCACAAAGTGGTTTTCGCTGTCAGAGTGCTTATTCTTTTTCATTTTTCTTTTTATTTTATGACTAAGGTACTTGATATCTATTTTAGTCATATTTATTGATGGTTCACTGGTGGAAGAAACTATGGGCTCAATAGCATTGAGGTAGAAATCTATTTCATAGTCATTTTGGAAATAAGGTAATTCAGGTTGTTGATTATATTGTAACCAATCAATAAGGTCAGCATACATGAGTGGGAGAGAAGTGGAAGGTTCTAAAGAATTGATATGGGGAAAGTCATCTCCAATGACAAGATATTCAAAGTCTATAAGGTATCCCTCAAAATTACCTAGATCCATTTGATTCCTAGCATGGTTAACTTGATCAATGAAAGTGACATGCAAGTTCAACTCACCAGGTCCTATGAGTGGCTAATCTACCAATTCACTTTGGTTAGCATAAGTATTCACCACATCTATTCCCAATTCTGTTGACTCAACTGAGAGAGAATCTCATTCATATTCCTTTGAGTCAATATTATTTTCTCTTTGTAAAAATTGTACCATGTTATTGCGAATGTGTTCTCTATTAGGATCTTCAACATATGACTCTTCACTTTGGTGAGATGTAGAAGCTTCATCATCTTGTTCTAGTGGAGATCCTTCTTCATTCCAAATAATGGTAGTAGACAGAACAAATTTTTCCTCATCTTGGTCAAAAGCGTGAGTAGGCACAGTCTTTTCTTTAGATTCACTAGAATTATCAGGAGATGGGTTGAAAAATAGTTGCGCATTAGAAAAGCACAATCCAGTATTATCCTTATATTTCCTTCTATTTGTGTGACTCATAGGTTCAGCAAGAGAAGGTTTCTTATTTCTCAAAGGACCATGACCTGGGTAACCCATCCTAGCTTGAAACTCGTAGCCTTTTTCGTATCTATTGGGAGAGACTATGATAGTAAGCATCAATTCCTCAAGTTCTTCCTCTCTATAGACCCCCTCCCTAATATCTTGTTCATCTTTTTCATCTTCTAGAGGTACTGAGGGTTGGACAAAGGTCCCAAAAACTATCATAGCAGAAGATGAAATCTTGTTATCCTCTGATGGTTTACCATAAGAATGAGGGGAGACTAGGATTGTAGAAATATAATCTAGTTGATATTCCCCAATCTTAAGAATCAACATTTTTAACTTCTTCTGACAATCAGTAAGAGTCATCTTAGTCTCATCAAAAGCTCTATTGTGTGGTACTAAGGATTCAACACTAAGCATATTGATAGACATAGAATTATCCCCTGGAATGGAAATTTTAGTACTGTTGAAGGGAAACTTTATGCACTTATGGTAGGTAGAGGGAACTGCTTGCATATCATGGATCCATGGTCTCCCTAGAAATATTTTGTAAGAAATAAAAATATCAAGAACTTGAAAGATCACATCTTTTTCCACTGGACCAATCTGAATAGGTAACACAATCAATCCTTCGAAAGACCTTTCAACTTCATCATAGACTCTAATAGTAATATTTTTCCTTGGATCGATGGTGAAATCTAGCAATCCCAGCTACTTAATCACACTAAACGAATAAATGTTTAACCCAACACCATTATCTATCAGCACACGTTTGATTCAGGTTTGATAGATTTGGATTTTAATATGTAGGGAAAGGTTATGTGGTTGACTTAAAGATTTTTCGTCTTCCTCAAAAAATGAAAGGTAATGTGGAGCATAAATGTGATTAACCATGGTCTTAAATTGATTAGTATCAAAATGTCTTTGGGGACACTTGTTGTTTGCAAAGCTTTCTCTAAGATCTCCGTGTGCGTAGGTGATAACTCTAGAAACTCAAAGATTGAAATATGGGTTGGAGTACGTTGAAGTTTATTTACTAGATTATAGTTTGACTTGCTGGAAGTAGAGGATTTTTTGGAAGAAGATGCCACTTGCTTAGGTTTATCTTTCATGGAAGAATTTGGACCCCTAATAATAACCTTGGGTTGACTCCTAGTGACAACATTTAGACTTTCCCTATGTGAAGGAAAGTTGACACCCCTAAGCATGATCATGTGCTTATGTTCATTGCAAGATTGGGGTTGTGTGGAAGAAACAATACCTTTCAAGACAACCTTAGGTGCCTCATCAATATCTGAATCATAGTTGGGTCCATCATGTTTGGATCTCACCATGTTAATACTTTCATTCATAGGTTCAAGCATAAGAGTAACATTGTCATTATTCGTAAGAGTGTTGTTGATCTTGGCTCCCTCATATTTCTTTGATGTTTCTCCTTTGTCATAGTTGGGGAGTAGTTCCTTGAAATCCTTATGATCATTATTCTTAACAATACCATCTACTCCAACCATCACATCCTTGATAAGATCTTGAATGACACGTTTCAACTTTATGCAGTTGTCAATTTTGTGTCCCTTATTTTTATGATACTCACAATAATGGTTGTCATTCCACCACTTAGATTTCACTTTTGATTCATAAGGTTTAGAGTATTCAAGTAGTGTGATAATCTTGTTGGAAAGTAAGGTCTTAAGTATCACATCATATGAATCTCCCAAGGGGGTAAAATCATGTTTAGGCTTAGGTGTCCATGAAGATTTAGCCTTATTATAATCGTTAGATTTTGTAGCTTCTTGTTGTCTAGTTGTTTGGATAGTACTAGCCAAGTTGAAAATGGGCTCTTTAGGCTTAGTTTCATCAATACCACCATCATTGACCATGTGCTTATTCTTATTCCAAGGATTTTTCTTGTCTTTGTTATAGTCGTTACCATTTGTGGATTTATCCTTTCTTAATGTGATTATGCTCTTTTAGACCAAAACATCCTCTATTCGAAAAGCACTATCAATCATGTCATTAAAGGTGAAAAAGAATTCCTTTCTAAGATTGTAATGCAACTCAGGTTTGAGATTATTAACAAAGATATCAATCTTCTCATTCTCTATAAGTTGTCATGGGTATCTTGAGTGTAACTTCATCCACCTTTGTAAAAATGTAACAAAAGGTTCACCTTGTTTTTGTTTGATGTTGCATAGGTTAAGCATTGTCATGAGGTGTTGAATGTTGTAAGAGTATTTTTTAATAAACCTTTGAATAAGCTCATCAAAGGACTTGAGTGGAGGTGTTATTTTTGTAAGTTCCACTCCATAGTGTGGCCATTTAGACTCCTAGGAAAGAGTCTCACAAGGTAAGTGTCATCATGCATGAAGTCCATACTCAAAACATAGAATTGTCTAACATGGTCGTGTGGATCCCCATTTCCATCATACTTGTCATACTTAGGAATCTCAACATTGGAAAAGGCATCAAGTATAGGTTTTTGTCAAAAGGTAGAGTGCATATGGATTCCATATAAAATTATGACTTAGGCTTCTCCTTTTCCTTTTTCAATCTTGACACTTCATTTTTCAGGTCTTGTATTTCCTTAGTGACAATTTCCAAAGGTGAGGGTTCCTTTCTTTGAAGCAACCTATCAATATCAAATTCATGGGGGAGTTTCAACCCTCAAGAATCCAAGTGCATGAAATATTGATCCCCATTTTGTTCCAAGGTTTTCAACATGAGTCTTTGATAAAGGTCATCTTGTTGAAATTTTACGAGCTCTTCTTCAATAATTTCATGATTTCTATTATTTCCATGTTGAGAGTTATGCCTAGAATGTGAAGATCTTGGAGGTGAGTCAAATCCATTGTGTTGTGACCTTGGGGGAGATCTTGGATGTGTATTATTTCCAAAGAAATTGGCATTGAATTATTGAGCCAAACGAGTCACTTGTTCCTCCATGTAAGCTTTTCTCCCTAACTCAATTTGTCTTAATCTCTCATTGTGCTAAAAAAGGTCATTCAATCGCTTGTTATGTTCTTCCCTAGAAATGGTGAGAGATAAACTATTTTTAGATCTTGATGAGGCAAGAGGTTTCTCAAAGGTACTATCAAAGGTGTTACTAAAAGGATCAAACCAAAATTTAGTATTATCCTCCTCTTTGTCAAAGGTAATTTGAGGTTCTTTGTCTTGATGATGTCGACGCCTAGTAGAAAAAGGTAATTTGTCAAAGCTAATTGGAGGTTTCTTCCCTTAACCAATTTGATATCTATTTTTTAATGGCATGAATGAGAATGTAAAGAGCCAATTAAGATGACACAAGACAACTTGATGTCCACCCTAGAGAATAAAAGTGTTTACTTGTCAAAAAGAAAAAGAGAGTAAAAAGAGATCAAGATGAGTTATCACAAAGTGCCCAAGCTGTGTGTAAGTTCCCTATGTATGACACTTGTGAATTGAGTCAAGAGATAAAGCCAAATTAAAGATAAAGATATTCAAAAGAGATGGACAAGTGAACAACTTTACTAATCAAGAATATAACCAAGGTATCTAGGTGATCCTTTTCAGCTAAAAATAGTCCCTAACTTGCTAGTATCAGACCAAGAGACTAAAAATAGTCAAGTATAAGCTTCCTAAACCAGCTAAGAGTAAATTTGAGGCCAAACCAACTCAGATCAGTAACTCGATGAAAAACCTCAAAAATCCAAATGACAGATAGACAAGGAATATAAGTCATACGATACTTCAAAGTAAACCCAGATGATACTTTAGGATAAGAAGAATATTCAGTTAGCAAGCCATATGATATTACCCATTATTGATAGACAATATTTCTTTGAATGGAATACGATTTTATAAACTGTCGTATGATATTTCTCACCACAGTAGATGATACGAAGTCAACAAACATAAAAAGACCAACTTTAACTCAAAAACCTTGTTTCGATCAACTGTTTTGACTGGTCTATCAATGTAGATCAAAAAATCAACCAAGAGGAAAAAAAAGCTTTCATCATACAAACACTTGGGAGGTCTCAAATAAAAAACCCTATGAATGCTACCACCATGTGTATGTTCTAATAATTTCCACTGGTCTAGCACAAAATTAAGATGCACCAAGAAAATTCTACCTAAGGTCAAAAGGGAATTGTTCCAACCTTTTCCCACAACTTGATGTTCTTAGCCTCACAATTAAGTGGTTGAATGGTCTTTCATAGGACTATGCAAGTTATGGATCAATTAGAGGAGATCAATGCTCGCAGCTCATGTATTTCCATAGTGTCATATTTAAGATTTAGCATCCAAGGGAACACATATGGTGAATATCTTGGGGTGATCTGGGTAACTCCACTTGGATCAATCCTTGCACAAAGGAAGTCACATGGCTAAAATGGTTGGCCTATAATTCCTAAGGTATTTAGTAAGGGTCTTTGTTGATGACTACACCTTGTAGTTTCACAAGTCAAATTGAGGCCTATAGCCCTACAAGCACCCAAAATGTATAGTCTTGCAAGAAATATTGAGACCTCTCGGCCCTATACAAGTTGAATGTACTCCTCTTGTAGTCTTTTAAACAAGATTGAGACCATGAAGGTCCTACAAGTACCTAGTCAAAAGTAGTCTTGCTTAGCAAGATTGAGGCAACTAGGCCCTGCACATGAAGCATTAGAAGTAGAAAATAGCCAAGTCTTCCCTCTCTTTATATTGGAGAAAGAGTTTTATTATAGTGGGATGCAGTTAATCACTTTTTCTTATTTCCCACTTGGTTCATTCCCAAAAGATTGCTCTCTTGGCAGGCCCTCTAAAGGAAATGCAAGAAAAGTAAATGGATAGCTAATGGAGATCTAGATTTCTGATTTTTCACAGGGGAAAAGAGCATACTCTCCTATTCCATAGTGTCTCCCAAACACATCAAGCTCATGTTCATTTACCAAAAGACAACTAATTAAGCTATGTTCCTAGAAAGTCAAATCTATGAAAGCATAATGTTTATTTGCATCTCCAAGGCAACCTACAAAACCACAATGTTAGAGCACAAAAGTATGCAAATGATACCAATAACCCTGTAAAACCACTTGTTAGGTGTTGTTAGGAAACCAAAAAACTTGAAATGCAAGAAAAGTACAAGAAAAATAGGCTAAATGGCTCGGACTGTGTAAGAAATTAAATCTAGGTGACACTTTATAGTCTGTCAAAAAATCATACGATATACCTATAGAAACCAGATGATATTTCAAGATTGTATGACAGAGTGTACTGAATCAAGACGATTCTGCCAGAAGGTAGACGATTGACCTAGAGAACATAAATGATATTTCAGATACTAGAAAAGTTCATCTGGTGGTATTATGAAATGTCATCCCACTATACTCTGGAATGTCGTATGATTTTCTTGGTCTACAAAATGAGTCACGAACCTAGGATAACAAAATGATGAAAATGCAAGAAAATGCAAGAAATGGAGCTAAACCCTAGATTCTAGCCCCACAATGGGTTCCAAAAATGTGTGATGAAAATGTGACACACTTATATAAACCATTACACTTGAGATAATCCATGAAAAAGGAAGTCTCAAGAAGCATCTTATAGCTTCCTATCTATGATGTGCAAGAATCTAAATAGTATGAATGGTGGCTCTCAAATAAACCTTAGAGAGAGACCCTTTCAAGGTGCACCATAAAATGAAAGATTCAAATGATGATGTAAATGGGAGTAATCTAATATGAAATGAAAGAACTAAGCTATGATGCAAATGCAAGAACAAGGAAAGAAAAGCTAATCTAGCAAGATTACTATACCTCCTAATTAAGCTATGTCATTTAAGCTAAATACAATAAGGAAATACTAGTCTAAGATGAAAGTAAAGTAAACTAGAATGAAAGATGAAAGTGAGTGCTCCAAGTGCTCTAGAATGCAAGTAAAAAAATGCTAGCATAACAATAGAATGAATGAAAAATTATCTAAGAGGTGAGGAGAGAGTCTCCTTTTTAAAGAGTAATGAATGGTGAGAGATTAAAAGGCAAAATCTAAGGGTGGAGAAAAATCCTCATTTTGACTTTGGTGCACAAGATTCTCAAGAGGAAAAATCAATGGACATGGTTAAGAGGCAAAAAGATGTGTGGAAGAGATTAAGAGGTAAAAGGAGATTCCATTTATCTAGAAAAGTGTGCATTTAATGTGTAGACAAAAAGTCTTTTTCTCTTCTTTTTTAATTAGGACATTCCTTTTCCATGTGCACTGTTGGCATTAAGCAGAATTGCCACTAGTGACAACACTTATTTACATTCTGAATGCAAACTGAGCAGAATAGTGCAAATCAAGCAAAATAGTACAAACCTAGCAGAACAGTGCAAACCGAGCAGAATAGTGCAAACCGAGTAGAACAGTGCAAACCAAGCAGAACAGTGCAAACTGAGCAAAACAGTGCAAACTAAGTAGGACAGTGTAAACCGAGTAACATTATGTCTATCGAGTCACCAGTATTTACCGAGTTCAAAACCTACCGAGTGGTTAGTATGAACTGTGCCTTCACTTCTACCGAGTGCATGACGATGCCGAGTAATGCAGTGGACGCTGAGTATCAGAAAGTCACCGAGTTAGTTTGCAGGAACCGTGTAACCATACTTGGGCCGACTTAGTAGCACTTATGTTTATTTGTCAAGCTGACTTTGTAATTGTAATTGTAATTAATTGTTTAGACTTGTATATAAACAATGTTGTAAAAATGCCAAGATGTAATGAGTATGAATGTGAAAAAGAAAGAAAGGCAGAGATAAGCGAATTACAAAGGGCTACAGCAGTATAAGGAATAGCAAAGACAAATTCATCACAGAAGGTGATCAGTACATCAGCGAATCTCATTCAGCAATCTAGTTGCAAAGCAAGAGATCTACTGTTTCATCCTAACAGGTGAATCAGTACTAAAATCCTTTAACCGGGTAGACTTAACAGTCTTTTGTAAAATATCTTTACCGAGTACATACTTCTTTTGTAAGTTTGTAAAAATCCTCTAACAAGGTGGACCTAGCAGTCCTTATTGCTCCTAGCAGGGCAGATCATCAGAAGTGATCAAATGTAAGCCTTAACCGGCCAACTTTATACTGCAGTACTAAAGCTTTGTGGGTTTCATCCCCACCCGAGTTTTACTTTCTTTTTGGAAGGTTTCTGGGTAACCAAATCTATGTGTCATTGTTGTGAATGCTTTTAAGTTTCATGCTTTCTATATGCAAAAGGATAAAGTAAACTATATGTTAATACATCTGTAATTGAAAGAAAATTTGAAGTTACTGATTCACCCCTCCCCTCTCAATAACTTGGTTAATTCCTGAATATTTCCAACAATTGGTATCAGAGCTGTATTGGTTCTCAAGATAAAGCTTAACTAGCTTGAGCAAAGATCCAGGACAATGGAGGTATTCAAACTGAACAAGGTGATTGAAAATGAAAAGCTAGATTTGGAAGTGGCCATAGCTAAACTTAAAGAAGCAAAAGAACATCTTTCCCAATCCCTAAGAAGAAGGAAGGAACTTGCAAATCAGATGAATGATCAGAATTACATTAAAGAAAAGATTGAAGATCTTTTTCCCTCAGATAGCTCAGATGCAGCAAACAATGCTGTCAAAGAACTCCTAGAAAAGAATGGGTCTCTGCAGGAAGAAGTGAGAAAATTGAAAAGAGAACAAGAACTACACTCAACAAGATTTTGTGAGATCTTAGAACAAAGAAACAAGTTGAAAGATGAATTAGATGGAAGGAACAATGAAGTCCAAAATAAAACCCTTCAGCTAGAAAACCTAATTGATCAGATCTCCCATACAAATGAGGAAATTCTAAATCTAAGATCAGAAATAGAAAGCACAAGAGAAGAACTAAGATCTAAAAAGCAAATCAATCTAAGATTGATGGATGACCTAAACACCGAAAAACAAATCAATGAAGGAATGCTAAAAAGCCAAGAAGACTTAAATTAGCTGTATGAGCGAAATCTTCATAGGCAAAAAGGAAAAGCAGGACTTGGATATAAAGGAGAAGGTGAATCTTCTAAGCAAGGTACTCAAAGAAATCAGAAACCTACTTGTAATCATTGTGGTAAAATAGGACATACTTCAAATAAATGTTGGAGCAATGAAAAAGGAAAATTCAATGGAAAATGCTACAACTGCAATCAGCATGGTCACAAAGCAAATGAATGCAGGGAAAAACCAAGATTCAAAGGTAATTGTCACAAATGCAACAAACAAGGTCACAAGGCATCCAAGTGTAGATCCAAAACATTCAATCCAGCAGAACAAATTATGAAAGCAATGTTTGGATGGGATTACAACACCTGGTGTAGATGTCATTATTGTGGAGAATATGGACACATTGGCATGAACTGCATAAAACATCATCTAAGGAAAAGAGATACTACCGTAAGATGCTTCAAATGCACTAAACTCGGTCACATAGCCAGAAATTGCATGAATGCTAGTGAAGTTGAAGATGGAAAGAAGAATGAAGCAACTAAGGTCAGGAAACAGGTGAGACAACAGTGGGTTCCTAAATCTACCGAGCAAACCAGTCCAAGTAATGGAATGGGTGGCTCAAACGACTCAAACTAAATTTCCAAGAAAGCACTAGAACTCTATTCTAATAGACAAATTTCAAGTAGTTCCAGAACTGAATTAAAAGAAAGATCTAAATCAGCATACAAGATGCAATAAGATCACAGGAAGGTTGGTATCAGTTTTCACTGAGCAAGGTCGGTACCAATTTTTACCGAGCGAGGTCGGAGCAATATGAATTCTCAAGTTCACCGAGTTGTGAAATCTTTACGAGCAATTAATTCATAGTGGGTGACAGTCTGTCAGAATTCATACCCTAATTTGTACTGAGCATTAATGACAAAGTTGTAAACAAAAGGCAAGAAATCAAACTCATTCTTCACCGCGAACTTTAGCACTTTGAGAGCAGAAAATTTCAAGAGCAATCTAGCGATTCAAATACTTTTGCGAAAAGAATTCTCTGTGAGCTACCATGGCATCATCCAGCACGTCAGCAAAGAAAGGATCAAAAATGTTAGTCCAAGGGGAATGGAGAGCACCAGATTTCAAACTCGTGCCTGTAATTGCAGCAGCCCTAGATCCGAACGGAGCTCAATCTCAGATTCCTCCTAAGGTACTACTTGTTAACGATATTCACAATCATTTCAATTGTGCAATTCAAGAAATGGGAAACCTAGAGCTAGATATTCTGCGTGAGGAACTGTGTGTGGATGGTATTCTAAAACCCGAGCACAAACATCTGGAAGACAAGGGATTAGTTCACATTGCACATTTACCTCGAAACTTTCGGGAGAAATGGGTTAGATACATTCTCAGCCGTGTACATGATGGCAAGATTTGGCTTGAGCAACCCATAGAGATCACTAAGAAGATTATTCACCAAATCACCGGTCTTCCCATGTTAAACAAAGCTAAAACTACCAAAACCCTAGGTCGGCCGGAACTGGAGAAGAAAACCCTAGTTGAGTGGGACGGTAGAGGCATGAAAGTAAGCAGCATTACTGATGCTGAACTAAAGTTTGGTACACACATCATTGCCCATAAAATATATAGTTCAAGTTGACAGAATAGTGTATCCTGTGAAGCCATAGACCTAGCATACAAAGTGGTCAAGAATAACTTATCATTTGACCTTGCAGATTTGTTGTTAAAATAGTTTAACAAGAACATGGAAAGCATTCAAACTTCCAAAAACAATCCATGTAAGTTTGGATCTCTACTAGTCTATTTATTCTTCTATGTTCAGAAATTCTTCCCTTCCAAAGGAAAAGTAGTATAAAGAAAAGAAGTGCCAGTTCTTTATGAGATAAATGAATATATTTCAGAAATGGGTGAAAATTTTGAAAGCATCATGGATAGTTATTTTGAGTCTTTCAAGGAGAAAATGAATGACAGATTCTGGATTCCACAAAAGTTGGTTGAGGATTATAAGGATGATATTTGTTTCATGGTGGACTATGACAGAGTATACATTCAAGCAGCTAAATCAAGGATTGTACATGTAAAATCTCTTCCTTATGAGGTAAACATTGATGAAACAAAGAATATCATTGAAGCCCTCCTTAATCAGCCTGTTAATCCCAAAGCTCCATATTTTGGAACATATGAAGAAGCCAAGGTGAGAATTGAATTAAACATAAAACTTCCACAGGTGGTAAATAAAGGAAAGAAGAGGATAGCCAAAATGCAAATGCTAACCGAGGACAAAGGAGAAGACACTGAAGAAGAAAAGGAAAAGGATGAGAAAACAGAGGAACCAGAACCTGCAAAGAAGAAAGGAAAGGTATTCATCACTAAGGCACCTAAGCCTCCCACTGTTGTATTTACAAGGAGAAGTGCAAGGGGTAAGGCAGACAAGGTAGACAAAGATATAATATTCAAAAGGCCTCCTCTAACCCTTCAAGAGAAGATCAAACTTTTTAGAGAAGGATCAGGATCTGGAGTAAGTAATATAAAATCTTTTAAATATGAAACCAGATCAAAAATAGAATAAAAGGAGATTGAAGATGCTGTTATTGAAAAGATGGGACAGTGGAAATACTCTCCTGATGAAATAGCCCCACAGGTTCCAGCAGCTTTATTAGATCCAATAAAAATGAGATGGACCAATGCAAAGCAAACTGTAAAAGACATATTTGATCAAACCCTGAGACAGTTAATGCCGAGCTTGAAAAATGATGAAATAAAGAAGGCATTGAAGGAGAATGAAAATAAGATGACACTGAAGTTCAATACTTGTTTAATTCTGATTAACAATATTGAATCAGTTGTGAAGGCTGCAAATGCCACATGGAAGAACATATACCATCTTCACCAACCGAGTATTGAAATAGTTATAATAAAAGACATTGAAGATGATAGTGATGAACAGGAAGAAGCCACTGAGGTAGATGATACTATGAGGATAGCGGTAGAATTCATTGCATCACTTCCTACCTCTCCAGCAAAAGTTACTACATCTAGCCCGGAGACACCTTCAAGCATGGTTGTGACAACTTCAACATTTTTCCAATCACCTATAGCACAACAGAAGTAACTACCATTTCTTCTACCGAGCTGCAGTCTCCTACTTCATCAAGTTTTCCAGCAGTAAGTATTCCAGTTTTTTATTCTACATGTGTAAATACTTCAAGTTCTCCAGTAGACAGTATACCAGTCTCTATAGCCAGTCCTACTATGTCTATTGTCACTACTACTAAGGCATTAAGTATAGATAAGCCTAAGGCTCAACCAAGTTTAAGATTTTTGGGAAAGAATATAGTAGAGGATATAGACCTAGATGAAGAAATAGAGATTCCAACATTGGATTTTGCAAATCTATCAGCAGATCAAATGCAAAATATAGGAGAAATCCTCCAAAGGAAAGCAAAGCAAAAGAAACTTAAAGAGGAGAGAGACAAGGAATATCAAATCATTAAGGATGCTAAGGACATTTTGTCTGAAGCATTAGGTATTAAAGTAGACTCCTCTCAACATGTTTTGTTACAATTAGCAGAAGCAGTAAATAAGTACAATGAGGATTCATCTGGGACAGACAAGTTAGTTGAAAGAGCCGAGAAGAAATTCAAGAATAAAGTGCTTGAGCACATTGCTCAGCACATAGCTATTAATCAAGTCGAATTGTCTTCAGTTTTGTCAAACATTGAATCTACCTATTCGAATGTTACCTCTCTTTTGGCCAGACTGTGCAATGTTGCCGAGTTCACCAAGGATGTCAAGGATAAAATGAATAAATTTGATGAGGATTTGAAGATTAGCATACAGAAGCTGCAACTTGAACCAAGTTCAAACTCTACTCATCACATGAAAATCTCATATCTATCAAATATGCAGTTAGAACTACTGAAAGAAGACACAAGGATCCGGTCCACACTGCTAGACATTCAAAACATGATCCTTCCCATCATGAACACAATGTATAAGCACATTGAACATTCCAAAACATTAATTCATGACAATCAGTTCTCAATAGCAGATCACATGATTGAACTCTCTGCAGAAGTCCAAATTGCAATCCAAACATGCAAGATTCTGCAAGAAAATTGGGACAGAACCCTGGCACTAATAATGAAGGTACATTCTATTTTTCTATCAAATTATGGATTCTCTCTGTAAATCACTTGTATATACACCTTTGGCATTATCGCCAAAAAGGGGGAGATATGTATAGAAGAAGATATGTATAGAAGAAGATATGTATAGAAGAAGATATGTATAGAAGGAGATATGTATAGAAGAAGATATGTATAGAAGGAGATATGTATAGAAGAAGATATGTATAGAAGGAGATATGTATAGAAGAAAAAAAGTTAGCACATTGAAAGGGGGAGATTATTTATAAAGCCCTATGACAAAGACAAATTTTGAAAAATCAAAATAAATCTCAGCATGGTTCTTGTATATAAGTTTTGGGCAATAAGTGTTTTTGTCACTAATGCCAAAGGGGGAGATTGTTGGCATTAAGCAGAATTGCCACTAGTGACAACACTTATTTACATTCTGAATGCAAACCGAGTAGAACAGTGCAAACCAAGCAGAATAGTGCAAACTAAGTAGAACAGTGCAGACCGAGCAGAACAGTGCAAACCGAGCAGAACAGTGCAAATCGAGCAGAACAGTGCAAATCGAGCAGAACAGTGCAAACCGAGCAGGACAGTGCAAACCGAGCAGGACAGTGTAAACCGAGTAACATTATGTCTACCGAGTCACTAGTATTTACCGAGTTCAAAACCTACCAAGTGGTTAGTATGAACCGTGCCTTCACTTCTACCGAGTGCATGACGATGCCAAGTAATGCAGTGGACGCCGAGTATCAGAAAGTCACCGAGTTAGTTTGCAGGAACCATGTAACCATACTTGGGCCGACTTAGTAGCACTTATGTTTATTTGTCAAGCTGACTTTGTAATTGTAATTGTAATTAATTGTTTAGACTTGTATATAAACAATGTTGTAAAAATGCCAAGATGTAATGAGTATGAATGTGAAAAAGAAAGAAAGGCAGAGATAAGCGAATTACAAAGGGCTACAGCAGTATAAGGAATAGCAAAGACAAATTCATCACAGAAGGTGATTAGTACATCAGAAAATCTCATTCAGCAATCTAGTTGCAAAGCAAGAGATCTACTATTTCATCCTAACAGGTGAATCAGTACTAAAATCCTTTAACCGGGTAGACTTAACAGTCTTTTGTAAAATCTCTTTACCGAGTACATACTTCTTTTGTAAGTTTGTAAAAATCCTCTAACAAGGTGGACCTAACAGTCCTTATTGCTCCTAGTAGGGAAGATCATCAGAAGTGATCAAATGTAAGCCTTAACCGGCCAACTTTATACTGCAGTACTAAAGCTTTGTGGGTTTCATCCCCACCCCAGTTTTACTTTCTTTTTGGAAGGTTTCTGGGTAACCAAATCTATGTGTCATTGTTGTGAATGCTTTTAAGTTTCATGCTTTCTATATGCAAAAGGATAAAGTAAACTATATGTTAATACATCTGTAATCGAAAGAAAATTTGAAGTTACTGATTCACCCCTCCCCTCTCAGTAACTTGGTTAATTCTTGAATATTTCCAACAGTGCACACATAGGATAAAGGGTATTTTATTTAATTAAAAGGGACATGTTCTTTTAATTAAATAAATCTTAGGATAAAGTGGCCAAACCTTAGGATATCATCAAATAAATGATAAAATGATGATTTGATCAAGAAATAAGAGATTAAATCAATGTGTGAAATTGATTAAGCATGAGATGTAGTCTAGTAGTTAAATTTTAATGTTTAGAGAGAGGCTTATAGTTTACTAGGCCATTTTTGGTTGATTATAGGTTTAGACAAGACCACATCACCAGGTCCTTTATCCATTCCTCGGTCCTTATCCTTTCCTGGAGGGGGAAACAAAGCAGTAGCCTTAAGTGACTAGACACCTAATAAACCCTCTCAAACTCCATCAGTTTGTTAATAAGCATAGACAGTGGGTCCATTAGTTTAATAAATCCCTCCAACCACCCTTCATATTTAATAAATCCCTACAACCACAAAGTGCAACATAAACCCATGATCCTTAACTACTTCTTACAATAAGGCCTTTCCTAGTCTCAACCTCATGCAACAAACAATGCCACTTGTGACAATTCTGACTATCACCATCATAAACACATAGAAAGACATCTAACTAAAAGGGAAAAACTACATATAATTCATACAATCTCATCCATGTTCAGCTATAAATAATATTCCTCTAGGCTTCAAATCAACTGCCACAACTTGCTAATTCAAGCAATCTTTGTACTGAAGTTCACAATTGTGAAATCTTTTCAAACTGACATTCTTAGTTATCACAACATCTCATAAAAGGAATGATGACAAGGTATAATGATTTTTCTAATCTATACCACATTTTAGGAGTAAATGCAACATTCTTTAGATGTCACTTTTGATATGAAACTCATTTGTCGTAACTCTGCAATCCACAAAATATAGTCAAAAAGTATTGAATTGTATAGCATGGAAATCTTAGCTCATATGGAAAATCACATGGAAACTAGTTAGTCACTCAACCTATATTTTAATTGTCCAAATTGTACACACTTCCTTTAGAATTTTCCCAGACATGTGTCATGACTTCACACAACCGTGAACTTAAAGAATTGTCATAAAAAATTGTCACAAAGTTGCGACTAACTCATCATGACTTAATTTTTATTCATCAAAACCTCACCACCCATCCACCTTAACTACAGTATAAACCTAAAAAACCATGGCATGCGACCATACCATTGTGTTAACCCATCAAATACATGCCACACATAACATCCTCACTTCCTCGTGGGCCAAAATTCGGTCCCACTAAATAAGCTACAATGCCATGGCATAATATTTCATTCTTCCTCGCAAGCTCATGTCTTGAAAATTGTTTCCCCACTAACCATCATGAGGATGCAAGAAACCAACATGGTCATCACAAACATCAACTCATGGGCTCATAGGTCCAACTGATTTCCTTGAAAAACTGTCATGAGGATATGACAAGCAACACTTGTTTACTCTTTTGAACATATTCAACTTTTCACATATGGCTCACTGTCGCTTCCCTATAAGCCAAAAGTATTCACTATGTAATCAAGTCGTGAGGATGTGCAACAGTGTACTTTATTACATCCCATAGACTTCCATGTAGTATCTCAACTATTAGTCATTAACCTTAATAATAGCAATGGGGGCACGATTAGGAGATCAAACTACCAACACTCATTCACAAGCTTGTAACATTTTTTTCTAGAAAAAATTAAATACAACTTAAAGCGTGTGCAAGATATGACAGGTAGGTTACCATGGAATGGGCAAATTTCACAAGGCATTAGACTAGAACACATGAAAATATATGGTTGTAAGACAAAAGAATGAAACAATGAACATAACACTTTGACATTAAATAAGACCCTAACCAAAAATATACCACATGGTAAATAAAATATGACAGGCCAACCAATGGACACAACATGAGAACATATGTAAATGGTTGACAATTTTAAAAATTTAAAAGTTAGATAAACCAAAATGACTTAAAGAGAAGTATAATATTCAATGGTATTATTTTACCTTACTTTATAAACAGTCTAAAATCCAAGCAACCAAAACAAGCCTACATCAGAACCAATACCTTAGAAGTTGAATTGATAAGAAACAAATAGAAAGGTACAAGTAACCATGTGAATGGAAGAATCAAAGCAAGCATATAAAACTATGAGTGTCATAGGAATGTAGATACAAAATTATTCCCCTTCCCAATGGCCTCTTATATATGATATTAATTCATGATTTACATGCAAATAAGAAGAGGAATGGGAGAGTTGTTATTTGCAGCATAAAAATTGTAAGGCAATCACATTTAGGGAGAACCCTTAACTTGAAGACCCAAGGTGAGAGAATTAATACATTTTTAAATGTATGGTTTTGTTGTATTGGATGTAAATTATTTGATCTTTGAAGAGGTGGGGTCATTTTAATTTTTGTTTTTCCATCCCTTTACCTACTATTTCTGTAGTTTATGTTTTGTTTTTTCAATTATTTTGGTTTAATGGAAAATTATTTGATATAGACTAATAAGACCATGGCACTTGAGAAATTAATAAATAAATAAAGGATCATAGCCACGGGAAAAATAAGTCGACATAAGACATGACATAGGATAACAACAAAAATGACCTACATTTTTGGGGTTCAACATGAACTTTATTCTGTGAGTATTCCTATAGCCATTGGAACTTTGTTCTGTGATTGTTCTTGCAGCCATTGAAACTCTCTTCTATAATTGTTCCTGAATCTGTTGGACTATATACCTTACTTCCAAGCTTCGGGGAGATACCCAATGCAAGAGCAATTTTTCTAGTACCAGGGGCACCTACAAGAAGAAGGGCATGACCAACCATCTTCTTCTAAAAAATTATGTCCACCACCAATCCAAATGCTTCTCTCACTTTCTCCTACCTGACAAAACCCGCAACCAAAGGCAAAGGACTTCCATGCCATTCTCCTAAATCCACAAATGAGAACAAAATTAACTAAACACACTAAGTTTGAATAATTAAGTATTATAAACCCTAAAACTCTAGCAATGCTCAAAGAATTGTACACTTCAATTATTTTCTTTGCTACTCCTAATATCACCAAGAATTGCACACAATTTTGAAATGATGAAAGAATATAAACCAATAAAAACTATGAAACCCATGTTTCTGAGAAACCCTACACAATATTGATATAATAATTTTCTTTTGGACATGCTTCATGAATATATGTACCCAACATCAATAAAAAAAAACATGTTGCCTTTGAAGCCCTCTGCCCAAGAGACATTCAACAATAATCATAAAATTAAAAAAATTGACTCTTTTGAAATCAATCAACAAAGAATGCAAGTCCTTTAATGCCCATTGTGTAGACAACCATGAATAGTATTTCATAGACTTTTGAAAAACTATAAAGTCATAAATAGTTCTAGATTACAATGCAAGCAGAGAAAGAAGACTACAAACCCTGAGACCTAGGCCTTTTGTGTAAGTATGTGTTGCAATTTGTAGCTTCTTCAAAGTGAACTCCACTTCTTCAATCTTCATTTCTTTCAATTGTGACTAATCTCAAAACACTATTAAGCCACTATAAATTAACCGCTAAATTCAACAATGGAAATCTTTTTTAGCATTTACAAATTTTAAAGATTTGTTTTAGTTTTATTTTCCCTATGGTATTTTAAATAGCATGGGTTTTTTACTCTCTAAATCTATTTTTGAGCATTTTGACTGATACAAGGCTCGAACAAATTTATTTTATTTTATTTAAGTAAATGTACGATTTTCACCTAAGAAAAATACTCTTAAGTGGATTTAGTGCTAAGTGGAATGGTACTTGGTATGGTTTTTTTTATCTACTCTTGAGAGACAACTCGACATAAGGCATGGTGCAGAATAACAACAAAAATGACCTACATTTTTTGTGATTCAATGTGAATTTTATTCTATGACTAGTGTTCCTACAGTGATTAGAACTCTGATTTGTGACTATTGCTACAGCCAATGCAAAACATAGTAACTTCTTGTTTGTTTGCTAAGAACTACATTTTTGTTATCTATTTTAGTCCAGTTTAGTTGTTGATTAATGTAGTATGATTATGGTTTCATTCCATATATTGTAATATTAGATATATAACATAAACTTATTTTATTACATTAAATAAATAATAAATTTACATTAAAATAGTTTTTTTGGCCAGAACTCATGTCTTGCGGAAGATGAAGATGATCCTCAAGATACATATCCAGAATATGTTCATTATGGTCCAGATCACACTGTTAGATAGCTAAGGGGGGGGGGGGGGGGGGGGGGTGAATCAGTTAAGTCCAGTTATCCTACAGTCCCAAATCTCCCAAATGTATATATAAAAACTTTACAATCAAATAATCAACTCAGTAAGTTATGAATTGTATCTTTCCCTTCATCTATTGATTTCCATAAAATTCAATATTGTGTTTACCGATCTATCCAATTATGAAATGTGTAAAGAAAAATAACAATTCAACACATTATTCACACATAACACAGATTTTTAACATTGAAACCATGTTAGGGGAAAAACCCACCTGGGACTGGTAACCCAAAATAATTCACTCTTCTAAAGTGAGCTCAATTAGGAACCAACCCTGTTAAAGGTTACAAAACACATTGTAAGGTGTGACTTGGTTAGAGGATTTGTCACTAGCAGTTCTCCCTTGACTAGCATTCACTATGGGTTCAACAAGAAAATAATCAACATTTTTTGAATTTCATAATTGAAATACAAAAGACTGTTAAATCTCACTCGGTTAAGAGATTTATCTGTAAAAATGGTTAAACTGATACAATAATGATCTAATTCAAATACAACTATAATTTGCATATTTTCAAATCTATGCTAAGCTCAAAATACCTCCTCTGATCAATAATCAATTCAATCCTTCATATCCTCCAACTTTATTCCACTCAGTGTATGCTTCTCTGATGCTCGATAATGTCTGCAGTTCAATTTGATTTTGTCTTCAACCAGTTTGATCAATGGTGTATGAAAAATAATCCTTTCATGCAAATTTCTTGCAGTATCAAAAATATTATACTCAATAATGAATCATGTGTCTCCTTATATAGACATCTTAAACCATTTTCTTTTCATCTGTGGATTTTGCCTCTTAATCTCCATCATTCATTTTTGCCACTTTAACCTTCCTTAACACTTGTGTCATTAACACATTTCATTCTCCTTCATTCGATCAATCTTGAATTTTGTCAGCCATTGGATCATCGTAACAAACATTATCTTCTACCTAAAAATTATAAGCACCTGTCTAGCTCATCATTTTAGTCAGTTTTTATAAAACTTTATTTCTTTCTTTCACTTGGTCAATACCAGAATGTTTCAATTAATACTATACTCGGTATACACTACACTAGCTCAGTGTATACATAAATCTTCATTTACCAACCACATAAACTTCAAATCTGATCTTCAATACATAAAAAAATCATGTAATTCAATTGATTCATCAACATCATGTCATGGACTCATCAATAAGTTACCCAATGTATACCATATCCATATCTTTCATATCCATCTCATCTCCATGTAGATATCTCATTCCTTTACCATTTTCCTTATTTAGATGTTTTAAACCATCATGATAAGTACAGTCAAAACTAGCTAACATCAATGACAATACATTGAATGATTTAATTGTCTTACACATCACTTTAGTAGCTCGGTGACCATCAATCACTATCTTTCACTTGTCCATTCTTTCCATCAAGATATTCAATCAGTTGTAGGTTATCAATATCTCCCTTTGGCATTGATGGAAACACAATATGAAATATGCCATAGAATACCAAACATCTATTATACAACTATATAAAAAAATGTTGTATCTCGGTAAGCTCTCCCTAGCTTGTACATTGAATATTTTTAATCACTACATTGTATTAACATTCCATGCAGACTCTCCTTGCAAATTTGATCTTCTTCATTTCTCATTTCCTTTGATTCTCTTTCCCTTATACTATTTCATTGATTCTTCACTCCCTTTGACAACAATGCTAAAAAAAGTAAACAACTCTTCAGTAGCCAAAATATTATCTTTGGTGTTCAGTTCAGATCAAGTACCTTTCATGTACCAATATGTAGTGTCAGTTTGTTCTCCATCTTCTAGCTTTCACAACCTTAGGAAGCCTAAAGTGTGAGAAATATGCAACAACATCCTTTGATATTCTAATAAAGTATAGGTTAATGCAACCTCTTGATCACCTTAGCGATTGAAAGATAGGGGATGAACCCCTAGTCTAGTCCTCAAGTACTCAAATGTATCCTTAGGTAAGGCTTTAGTAAATATATCAGCAAGTTGTTATTTTGATTTCACAAACTCGAATTTTACTTGCTTGTCTTGTACTTGTTCTCTCAAGTAGTGATACTTTATAGATATACGCTTTATCTTTGCATGTATCACTAAATTATTATAAATTTTTATAGCATTGGTGTTATCACAATATATTATCACTGGGCCAGTGATCTCTTCATTCATACCTTTCAAGAGTTGTTTTATCCATGCAATGTTTCAACAATTAGCAGTAGCAGCAACATATTCCACTTCGGCAATAGACTGAGAAATGCATCCTTGTTTCTTTCTTATCCAAGTAACTAATCTTTCTCCCAAAAAGAATGCTCCACCAGTAGTGCTCTTTCGGTCATCAATGTTTCCAACCCAAACTACGTCGATGCAAACTTGTAGTTCAAAATTGCCCTCTTTCTTATACCATAAAGAAAAGTTTTTTGTGTTCTTTAAATATCTCAAGATCCTTTTAACAACAGTCATATGTGATTCTTTAGGATTAGAATAAAATCTTGCTACAATTCCAACTGCATGTACAATGTCTGGTCTACTATGCACAACATACATCGATTTACCAATCATTGATCTATATAATGTCTGATATACTTCGATTGACTGATAATCCTTTGTTAATTTTCATCCTATGATCATAGGTGTACCAACCGGTTTTGAATCTTCCATAACAAAGGTCTTCAACACTTCTTTGATGTACTTTGATTGTGTAATGAATATACCTTCACTTTGTTGTAAAATTTGCAAACCAAGAAAGAATTTAATCTCTCCAAATATTGGCATTTCAAATTCTTTTCTCATTTCATCAGCAAATGATTTGCATAGATTATCACGTCCTCCAAATATGATATCATCAACAAAAATTTCAGAAATAAGAATCTTATCATCAGTTTCACCTTTCAAGTATAAATTGTTGTTGTCACTTGTTCTAAAAAATCTAATACTAATAAGATATGAAAGAATTCTTTCATACCATGCTCTTGGTGCTTGTTTCAGTCCATATAGTTCTTTGTGCAACTTATATACCATGTTTTTTTAATTTGGATCAATAAAACTTTTAGGTTGTTCAATGTATACCTCTTCCTCAAGTATCCCATTCAAAAATGCAGATTTGACATCCATTTGATATACTTTAAATCCTTTTTAGGCAGCATATGCAAGAAATATTCTAACTCCTTCAAGTCTAGCAACTGGTGCAAAAGTCTCACTATAATAAATACCTTCTTCTTGTGCATATCCTTTGCATACAATTCTTGCCTTATTCCTAGTGACTTCACCATTCCCGTTCAACTTGTTTCTGAATATCCATTTGGTTCCAATTACATTCTTATCATTTGGTCTTGGTACCAATGTCCATGTTTTTTTTTTTCAGTATCTGATCTATTTCTTCATTCATTGCTTTAATAAATTAATCTTTTTCAATTGCATCTCTAACTTTTTTAGCTTCAAATTCACAAACTAAGCATGTGTTTATTTCTCAACTTACTTTGTGTCATCATGCCAACTTGCTTGTCTCCAATGATCTGATTATGTGGATGGTGTCTCCTCACAAATTTTTCAAGTATTTGCTCTCTTCTTTGTTCTTCATTCGGTGTAGGATCAAGATCTTCCTCGATAACTATTTCTTGATTCTCGGTCTCTATAGACTAATGCTCGGTATCATTATTTTGTTTCTCTGTAATGCTAGGTTGTTGCTCAGGTAGAGTGTTAGGTTTCTCAATGTATGTAAATATACCATAATCTTTCAGTTCCTTTTTGCTTTCTTCATCATTTTTCTTAGCAAACTCATCAACCCTCACATTTTCACTTTCAATCATTTTGTTAGTAACCTTATTCAAACATTTGTAAGGTTTTCTTTAAGTAGAATATCCTAAGAATATTCCTTCATCACCTTTTGAATCAAATTTCCCATTTCTATCATCTTTCAGAATGTAACATCTACTTCCAAATATTTTGGAATAACTTACATTCAGTGTGTAGCCATACCATAATTCATAGAGTGTCTTGTTTGAATCTTTCTTCAATTGTACTCGGTTCAATGTGTATATGGAAATTTTAATAGCTTCTCTCCAGTATGTTTGTGCAACATATTTTTCAATCATTAGTGTTCTAGCACAATCAACAATAGATCTATTCCTCCTTTCAGCAATTTCATTATGTTGTGGTGTTCTTGGTGCAGAAACATGTCCTTTAATTCCATGCTCATTACAAAAGTTAGTTAACTCATCATAAATAAACTCACCACCTCTATCTAATCTCAAGCATTTCAACTCTTTTCCACTTTCCTTTTCTACTTTAGCTTTATACCATTTAAACATCTTAAAGGCTTTAGATTTTTCTTTCAAAAATAGAACAGTCATCATCCTAGAGTAGTCATCAACAAATAAGATAAAATATTTGTCTCCATAGTAACTTTGAGTTCTCATAGGACCACACAAGTCGGTATGAACCAATTCCAAAATAGCATTAGATGAATATTTTTTGCTCTTGAAAGTAGATTTTGACATTTTTCCCATTTGACATTGTTTACACATGACATGGCCAGGTTTAGATAAGCTCGGTAAGCCTCTAATTCTCCTCTTATTACTAATTTTAACCATGTTGTCAAAATTCACATGACATAGCCTTGTGTGCCATAACCACACATCTTTAGTTCTAGCCAATAAACAAGAAGTTTTACCATTGTCAAGATAAAATAGATTATATTTAGACTGTTCACCAGTACCGACCAACTTTTCAGTCTCATCATAGATTTTCACCTTTCCATTTTCAAATGCAATTCGGTGACATTTTTTATTCAGCTATGCTACACTCAACAAATTATAGTTAAGTCCCTTCACCCAATATGCATTCTCACATTTGATCTTATTGTTCAACAAGATAGATCCTTTTCTTTTTACTAGACAAGGTGTATCATTTCCCATTTTAACAGATCCACCATTATAATGTTCAAGGTATTCATATTTATCTTCATCACTAGTCATATGATGTGTACAACCACTAGAAATAATCCAAGTATCATTCTTGCTAACTTTAGAAATAAATGTTGTTTCAACATACCTTTCTTCTTCTTGTGAATCTTCTTTCAAAGATACAAATACCACCTCAATGTCTTCATCGGTGTCGGTGTCAGTGTTAGTGTCATCATCATCTTCAACAAGATAACACGCATTCTTGCGTTTGTCTTTATAGTCTCGGTTTCTCCTTCTGTCATATTGTCAATTGCCCCTATGTTCTTAGTTATCTCTTCTGTCAAACTTTCTTTCACCAGATCGCTCATTGTCTTTGTCATCTCCTTTCCTATTAGGACATCTAGCTGCAATTTGGCCAATTTCTTTACATTTAAAACATACCAAAGGTAATTTCCCTTTATATCTTCCTTTACCTTTCTACAATCTTCTAGCCATTAATTCTTCAAGTTCATCCTCATCACTGTCACTATCACTCTCATTTCTTATCATGTGTTTATTTCTAGATTTGCCAATTTTCAAGGATGGCATAAATGCAGACTCAACATTAGGAGCAATACTATTATCAAAGTTATTCAATTCAAAATTAGTCAGTTTACTGATTAGGTTGTCAAGTGTAAGATGATTACTCGGATTTGATCTCACTTCATGGATTGCAGAGATTCTAATAGCATAGATAGGCAGCAAGGTTCTAAGAATTTTACTTATAACAATGTCTTCTTCAATAATACCTCCTGCTCCTCAGATAGCATTGACAATCTCCTTAATTTGGTGGTTGTATTGTGAAATGTTTTCTCCTTCTTTCATTCTCACATCATCAAACTTTCCTCTAAGACTCTCAACTTTTTCCCTTAGAACATTTACATCTCCTCCGTGAACTAGTGCAAGTTTATTCCACATTCCTTTAGCAGAAGTGCATGTCTTGACATCTTCAAATTCAGCATCTGATAAGGCAGAAACAATCTCTATCATTGTGACATTATGTTCATGTCTATCTCTCATCTGATCAACATTCAAAGGTCCAGTCAGTTGTATGAATTTATTATCCAAGTAGTATATAGAAGATTCTCCAATTCTAGATATATGCAATCTCATTCTGCTTTTCCATGTTGATAAGTTATCTTTGTTCAGCTTTGGTACCTCTCTCTTATACATCTTGTGATGTTTAGCTCAAGTCCTTCAAACTTTTCTTTCCAAGCACTATTTTCTTTGATACCAATTGTTAGATAACTGAGAGGGGGGATGAATCAGTTAAGTCCAGTTATCCTATAGTCCCAAATCTCCTAGATGTATATATAAAAAAATTTAATCAAATAATCAACTCAGTAAGTTATCAATTGTATCTTTCTCTTCATCTACCGATTGCCAATAAATTCAATGTTGTGTTTACCGATCTATCTAGTTATGAAATCTGTAAAGAAAAATAAAAATTCAACACATCATTCACACATAACACATAGATTTTTAACGTGGAAACCTTGTTAGGGGAAAAACCACCTGGGATCAGTAACCTAAAATAATTCACTGTTATGAAGTGATCTCAGTTAGGAGCCAACCCTGTTAAAGGTTACAAAACACATTGTAAGGTGTGACCTAGTTAAAGGATTTATCACAAATAGTTCTCCCTTGTCTAGCATTCACTATGGGGTCAACAAGAAAACAATCAACATTCATTGAATGTCAAAATTGAAATAAAAAAGACTGTTAAGTCTCACTCGGTTAAGAGATTTATCTATAACAATGGTTAAACTGATATAGTAATGATCTGATTCAAATACAACTACGATTTGTAGATTTTTAGATCTATGCTAAGCTCAAAATACCTCCTCTGATCAATAAGTGATTCAATCCTTCATATCCTCCAACTTTATTCCACTTTTTGTATGCTTCTCTAATGCTCGGTAATTTCTACAGTTCAATTCGGTTCTATCTTCAACCAATTTGATCAGTGGTACATGAAAAATAATCCTTTCACGCAATTCTCCCGCAGTATAAAAAAATCCCAAACTCAATAATGAATCACATGTATCCTTATATAGACATCATAAACCATTTTATTTTTATCAGTTGATTTTACCTCTTAATCTCCATCATTCATTTTTGTCACTTTAACCTTCCTCGGTAGTTGTTTCATTAACACGTTTCATTCTCCTTCATTCAATCAATCTTGAATTTTGTCAATCATTGGATCATCATAACAAACATTATCTTCTACCTCAAAATCATAAGCATCTGTCCAGCTCATTTTTTTAATCGACTGTTACAAAACTTTATTTATTTCTTTCACTCGGTCATACCAGAATGTGTCAGTGAATACCTTCTCAGTCAATACTATACTTAGTATACACTACACTAGCTCGGTGTATACAAAACTCTTCATTTACCGACCACATAAACTTGTTCATTTATGATCTTCAATACATAACAAAATCATGTAGTTCAATTAAGTCATCAACATGATGTTATGGACTCATCAATAAGTTACCCAATGTATACCATATCCATATCTTTCATATCCATCTCATCTCCATGTAGATATCTCATTCCTTTACCATTTTCCTTCTTTAGATATTTGAAACCCTCATGATAAGTACAGTCAAAACTAGTTGACATCAATGACAATATATTGACTAATTTAATTGTCTTACACATCACTTTAGTATCTCGGTGACCATCAATCACTATCTTTCACTTGTCCATTCTTTCCATCAAGATATTCAATTAGTTGTAGGTTATCACACACGGTAGAGGAAGGTGATGACATAGACACATAAGACACCGAAGCAGATGACCATAATGATAAGAGGATGATCATGTTGATGATGATTGCAGTGGTGATGATGATGATGAGGTAATTCTTGCTAGTAATTGGTGACATTCATGATCATATAAACTACATTATGGATGATTGCTATTTATTGTTATGATGCCTATTTTTATGGTTATTATCATATGCATCATTTTCATGGCCTACACTTCCATATATATTATGCACTTGATACATTTTGACATGTACCATTTTCACTTAATCATTTGGACATATCTTGACTTGTATCATTTTCAGTTACATAATTTATCACTTTTACTTATACTATGTGTACATGTAACATTTTGACTTATGTTGACTATTTGACATTTATCATTTTAACATGTTTTTGATCAACTGGCATGTTGGAATTCATTTGTTTTAGTTATATATGATTTATCTTATCAGTATTCACTTGTCAATTTATATATATTGAAAGTGCTCGATTATTTTTGGATGAATATTTATTACGTATGATGATTTTAATTTGCTGCTAAGGATGGATGTTTTCAAATTTAATTAAATTATAGATATTTTGATGTGCACCTTCTTGGTGTCCATATGGGTTTCATGATTAGAATAAAACATATTAAATTAATAATAAATGAAAGTAAAATAAGAAGCATTTTTAGAAGTAAAAAATGAAGCAACAATGGAAGCCAAACTAAAAAAAATCTTGGAACCAAAACTTGGCGTTATCTAGGAAGAGAAAGAAGAAGCAATTCAGGTAGCAAGCGAATGAGTAATAATGAAAGCAATTTTAGAAGCAACAAAAGATGTCAAAATGGAAGAAAACCTAGAAGAAAAATGAGAAGAAATAAAACAAAAAAATATGGAAGAAAAAATTTTAAACTGGTAGAACAAAATTAAAACAAAAAAGGGAGCGAAATTGGAAGCAAAATTGGAAGCAACACAAGAAGTAAAATCAGAAGCAAAGGTGGAAGTAACAAGAGGCATCATAATAGGCATCCAACTGGAAGTAACACAAGAAGAAAAACTAGAAGCAAAAAATGGTGATAATGGAAGCAACACTGGAAGCAAACAAGGAAGCACACATTGGCGAAAAACCATAAGCAACAAAGGGTGTTAAAATAGAAGCAACACCAGAAGTAAAAGTAGAAGAAAAATGTGAAGAAAAATCAAAAGCAACACATGAGGTTATAATAGAAGTAAAATTGGATGAAAACCCGAAAGCAAAATTAGAAGCAACAAATGGTGTTATAATGAAATAATACCATAGAGAAAATTCGAAGAAAAATAGGAAGCCGAACCAAAAGAAACAAATGATGTTATAAAAGAAGCAAAACTAGAAGCAAATAAGGAAGTTGATTTCAAATAAAAACTAGAAGCCAAAATGGATGTTATAATAGAAGAAAAATGGGAATCAAAACCAGAAGCAACAAATGACATTATAATAGAAGAATAATTAGAAGCAAATAAGGAAGCCAATTGCAAAAATGGATGTTATAATAGAATTAAAATAGAAGAAAAATGGAAAGGTAAACCAGATGCAAAAGTAGAAGCAACAAAGGATGTTATAATAGAAGAAAAACAGGAAGAACAATTGGAAGAAAAAGTAGAAGCAACAAGAGAAACAAAAATGGACGCCAAATCCTGTGTCATTTCCAATGCAATACCCATTTCCCAAGAGGACACAATTGGTGGCTTCTTTTCTCAATGAAATAAATGGCTTAGGTAAGATTTTGGCACAACAATCGACACCAAACTCAGCCCTATGTATGGCATTAACTACAGCGATAAATATGACACTAATTTATCGATGTGTTTGGGTGTTGACTTTTTCACTGTCATAGAGGCTCATTTCTAAGCCAAAATTGCACTAAAATATGGTACTAATTTAGGTGCTATTTTCTTGTTTTGTTGTAGTGACCCATGTAATCAACAGAAAATACATTTCATCCCATCAAAAGGCCTAATCAGATCCAACACCAATATTTCCTATACAAAATCATGTCACTTATGAAACCAAGAACAACACATCATTTCCTAAAAACCATACTAAAGAAAACAAGTAATGGGACTTTTTGCCCACTTCCACCTACATTGGAAAATAATCAAATGTAATTCCACCATTGAAGCTATTAAATCAACAAGACACAACATAAAATTGACCAAATAGTCAAGTCATCCATTTATGGCTAATTTAAATTTGCATAAAACATATCTTCAAACATAAATCAAAAAGCACAAGACATATTATTTTCTCCAAATCAAACAAATAATCAACAATTTATGATTGCAAATAACTCGTGTACAAATATCCATGACATACATTCAAATCCATTTCATTGTATTGTTTAAAAGTAAGTTGTGGAGGAGTAGCATATTAAGAGAAACAAATAGTATAATGATCTAGGCATTCCCCTAGTTTGAAGTTTATTTAGAGTGATTATGTTTGGAAGTGTCTCCATAAATTTAAAAAAATCATCATATGTATGTGATTGCAACTGTGTATTATTTATGTTAGCAAGTTTCTTTCTTTGTTCTTTATGTGTTATATTGTATTATACATATGGGTTTTTCAAATATACTATCAATGGAGTTTTATATAGGGTTTTTAGACATACTATCTATGGGGTTTTGTGAATTCATTAATGTTATTTATAAGGGAGTCTTGTTGGGATTTTTTTTCTTTGAGTAGTTGACATTCATGTTTTTCCATTGATGTCAACATATGTTTCAGTTGGATGCATTAGGAGTTTCAGAAAGACTAGTGATCATAGGTACATGCAAGACTAATAGTTGTCTACGAACAATGTACAATGTTTCAGTAAATGAGAGCATGAAGTTGTGTAGAGGGAAGTATTTACACTTTATATCTAAGGTCACTAGATTTCATATTGTTGTTTACATGAGTTATTGTTGCTTTGGTGAAGATTGGTTACAAAATAGTGACAGAGGATTATGATAGAAATGGTCTCTAATTTTTTGGGATAACTTGGATGCGAGCATGAGTTATGGTATGTGAGATTAATTCATGAAAGAAGACACATGGGATAACATTTTGTGATATCCTTGGGTCGCTAGGATCGTGGTGACCTCAATTGTGGCATGTGGACTTGGGAAGACCTATTTGGGGCCGACCAGAGGAGATAACATGTTCAGTGGATGGAGAGCATGGATTATGGATCTTGGCACGTAAATGATTATTTATATTTGTTATTTACTTGTTTAAGGTATCGTGCGTATCTTAGAAAAGGTCTATGTAATTTTTGGTACATTGGGGAAGTCTTAACAAGCCGACCTATTTTCTTATTCTAACTTGTATAAAGGAAATCTACTCCATGTTGTTGTTGTGAATGAATGAGAGACTGCAAAGATGTGGATGTGGGTTTTGCAGGATGTGAAGTAGTGATTATGCTTATAATTCACTTCATGGTAATTGTATAGGAAAAGAAAGTTGCTATCAATCAGATCATTATTATAAGTATACCTTCATACTTCTCTCTGGATAGTGGATCTAGAAGGTGGGTTTAACCTTCACATCCAATCACTGTGTTGGGGCAGTGAACTCTTCATTTTATTCAACTCCTAATAGGATTAAACAGAATCCTAAGGGGGTTTGTCCTTTAATAGGGACTTTGTATTGGATGTAATAATCAACTCCTAACGGGGCTAGATCTCCTAACAAGGTTACTATATTTCTAGTGCATTATTCATGGGCATCATTCTCACCAAGGTTTTTCCCTTAACAAAGTTTTCCTCAACAAAAAATACTTGTGTTATGGTGTTGTTCTCGAAGTGTTCAGATTTTCATTAAGTAATTTGTGTATAATTTTAAAGTTTAAATATTTGGCACACAACTAATTCACCTCCCCCCCTCTCAATTGTGTTATTCCTAATAATTGGTATCAGAGCTTGTGGTCCTCTAAGAGAAATCTTAATAGCTTGAGGTGATCATAAAGAGGGCTTATTATAGGAAGGAGAGTCCAAATTTTGATGTTGAAAACTTTGACAATTGGAAGAACAAGATGAGAACTCATTTTCTATGTTTGGGAATCGACTATTGGATTATTACTAAGAGGGATCAGTAGATCAAGACTGAAGATGAATTAATAAGTTCTTCTAAGGATGAAAATAATTTTTTTTCATGTAATATGGTTGCAAGAGAAGCATTTATCAGTACATTGTCTGAGGTTGAATTCACAGAAGTCACGGACCTTGATTCTACACATAAGATTTGGACAAGGATAGAGGCACTATATGAAGGAGATCAATACACTAAGCAGGAAAAATTTTAGAATTGGAAGACTAAAATGGAGATTCTGAGAATATGAGATGATGAGAATGTTACAGCATATGTACAAAGGGTTACAGAGGTTGTTATAGGAATCAAAAACTCAAGAGGAACATATAATGAACAAGAAGTGATCGCTAAGATTCTTAGATCCTTGACACTTGTATATAAGACTAAAGTACAAGAAATTCAAGCAATCATTCCACTGACAAGGAACTTTAGCAGAGATATGTTGATTGCTAAATTAACCACCTTTGAGGCTGTAGAACTAGAGGATACATTACCTAAGGTAGAGTCTGCATTTAAGGCAACTGTGTGTAATGACAAAAGGACTTTATCAAGTCTTGCGATTAGGAGTAGAAGTAATAGACATATAGAGCTTGGAGATTATGATTTTGATTAGGTAGATATATAGGAAGAAGAAAGGAAACTAGATGAACTTGTGGCCCTAATTGCAAGAAGAGAAAATAGAGGAAAAGTTAAATTTAAAGGAAAGTTACCCATAAAGTATTTTTCATGTAACAAGATTGGTCATTTTGCATCTAGATGTACTACAAGGGTTCCTAAGCATAATACTAAAAGTTTTAGGCCTGATAATTCCAAAGATAAGGAATGTTACTATGCTAGTGAAGGTGTGTTTGATGATGATGTTGTGGATGATGATGAAATTGGATTTATTTCTATTAAAGATGATGAGCTTGTTCATGAAGAAAGAGCCTTAGTTTCACATGTTGAAAATAAATCAGAATGGATTGTTGATAGTGGTTGTTCATATCATATGACTAGTGATAACAATAAGTTAATTGAGCTAACTAGATATGATGGTTGTGTAGTCAGATTTGGTGATAAAACTCCTAAGTTGATCATTGGAGTAGGTTCAAATTCTCTTGATGGTAAAAATAACAATGCTGATGTCTTTCTTATTGATGGACTTAAGCACAACTTATTGAGTGTTGGAAATCTTGTTGACAAGGGATATCACTTATAGTTCAATGATAGAAGGTGTACTATCAGAGGTTAGTCTGGAAACTTAATCACATCAGGTACAAAGTCAAGAGGTAATGTGTTTGAATTAAATACAACATAGGCTACTTGTTTTGCTGTGAAGGTATATGACATTTGGTTATGGCATAGGAGGTTCTTTCATATAAGTTTTGATAACATTGTGAAGGCCAGTAATATCAACGCGATCAAATATCTTCCAAAAACTATGAAGCCTTCTAACACCATGTGTGGAGAGTGTGTGATGGGAAAACAAACTAAGAGAATTTTTCAGAGAAAATATTATTCATCAAGGGAGAAGTTGGATCTGGTACATACATATCTCTTTGGTCCTACAAGAACAAGATATTACTATGGTGAAAGGTATTTTATACTCTTTGTTGATGACATTATTTTTGGAGGAAATGATGAAATAAGTAATAAATTTGCTAATGAAATGAAGAGTGAGTTTGAAATGTATATAATTGGTGAAATGAAGTTTTTCCTTGGTTTTCTAATTACTCAAAATGAACCTAGCATGTTTATCTCTCAAACCAAGTATCTTAAGGAATTATTGAATTTTTTTGGAATGGAAGATTGTAAACCTATTAGAACACCTATGGTGATTGGATGCAAGCTTACTACTATCAATGAATATAAAAGTGTCTTTCAAATAGAGTAAATATCCATGATTGGAGGATTACAATATCTAACTCACTCTAGACCATACATTTCTAATGCAGTTTGAATTGTTGTAAGATTACAAGTAGATCCTAAAGAGACTCATTTTGTTGCAGTTAAGAGGACATTCAGATATCTGAAAGGGACATTACAATATGGTCTATGGTATGAAAATTTTGATAATTCTACATTACATGCTTATAGTGATCTCGATAGGGTGGGAAGTGTTGATGATAGAAAGAGCATGAGTGATGGTGCATTTTTCCTTCGTAATAGGTTGGTTTCATGGTTAAGTAAGAAGTAGGACTGTATAGCTCAATCTACTATTAAATCAAAATATGTAGTTGCTTCTATAAATTGTACACATATTGTTTGGATGAAACAGATGCTAAAGGACATTGGGATAACCTTTGAAGAGAGAGTAGTTATACATTGTGATAATACAAGCATAGTGAACATGTCAAAGAATCATGTTATGCATTCAAAGACTAAACATATTTCAATAAAGTGTCACTTTTTGAGAGACAAGGTTACAGAAAAGGAAGTCAAGTTGGAGTTCATCAATACAAAAGAGAAAATAGAAGATATATTCACCAAACCTTTTCCAAAAGATACCTTTGAATATCTCAGATGTATGCTTAGGGTGAGATCCCCTCCTAGTGAGAACTAAATGATGTAGGAAATTAGGAATGCATCATTCAAGTAGTTATCAAATCTATATCATTCCCTAGACTTGATGCTCAGATGCACTCCTCAGGTGGGAGTGATCGTAGAACATAATAGAGCATATTTGGGTGATCAAGCACCTGGTTTGTTACAAGCATGAAGATTTGAAAAAGATACACTTTGCAGAGGTGGGATGTGTAGAGAAGAACAAGAGCTATGGAAACCTTTTCCATTTATGTCAAAGGTGGAGAGATTCAGGTGAAAAACCCCTACTACCTTAGGGGAGGCTATGAAGAGGATATTGAGAAAGTTGTAGTAAGAAGGCTACTTTTGGGTTGATGGATTTTCATATATGTTTCCATAAATTCCAAAGGGGGAGATGTTGAAATTTTTTATGTTTGAGGTGTTGAAATTCATTTTTTTTCATTGATGTCACCAGATATTTTAGTTGGATGCATTAGAAGTTTCAGAAAGCATGGTTATCATAGGTACATGCAAGACTAACAGTTTTGTATGGACAGTGTACGATGTTTTAGTATATGCAAGCATGAAGTTGTGTAGAGGGAAGTATCTACACCTTATATCTAAGGTCTCTGGATTTCATATATTTTTTTGCATGATTTATATTTGTTTTCGTGAAGACTGGTTACAAAACAGTGATAGAGGATTATGAAAGAGATGGTCTCTAAGTTTTTGGGACAACTTGGATGTGAACATGAGTTATGGTATGCAAGCTTAAGGAATGATAGAAGATGTGTGGGGGAACATTTTTTGATATCCTTGGGTTTCTAGGATCACGGTGACATCAACTGTGGCATGTGGAATTTTGAAGACCTATTTAGGGCGAACCAGAGGAGATAACATGTTCAGTGGATGGCGATTGTGGATTATGGATCTTGGCACATAAATGATAATTTGTATTTTTTATTTACTTGTTTAAGGTACCATTTGTATCTTAGAAAGGTTCTATGTAATTTTTTGTGCATTGGGGAAATCTTAACAGGCTGACATAATTGCTTATTGTAACTTGTATAAAGGAAAGTCATTCATTGTTGTTGTTGTGAATGAATGGGAGACTTTGAGCATTTGGATGAAAGTTTTGCAGGATGTAAAGCGGTGATTGCATTTGTAATGCGCTTCATGGGAACTATATAGGAAAATAAATTTTCTATCAGTCATCTCATTGTTATAATTATACCTTCATACTTCTCTTTGGACAGTGGATCCAGAAGGTGGTTAACCTTCACATTCAGGCAGTGTGTTGAGGCAATAGATCTCTTCATTTCATTCAACTCCTAATAGGGTTGAAGAGACTCCTAACAGGGTATGTCCTTTAACAAGGACTTTGTACTAGATGTAATAATCAACTCCTAATATGGATAGATCTCCTAACATGGATACTATATTTCTAGTGCATTATTTGTGGGCATCATTCCCACTGGGTTTTTTTCCCTTGACAGGGTTTTTCTCAACAACAAATACTTGTGTTATGGTGTTCTTCTTGAAGTATTCATATTTGCATTAAGTAAATTGTGTATAAGGTTAAAGTTTAAATATTTGGTACATAACTGATTCACCCCCCCCCCCCCCCCTCACATTTTTGTTGTTCCTAAAAGGTCTAACTTCTATTGTCAATAGGGTTTTTAGTTACTCTATCATCTATTTGTTTTATTGTTGTGGCGGTCCTCTATTTATTATTTCTCTATGACTGCATGTTTTAACTTATATTGTTACTAGGGTTGGTTGTTAGAGTAATAAAGTGTTTTCTTATTAATTAAATCATATTGATTTAATTACTAAGTCACGTATTATCTCTTTCTACTTAAGCTAAACTTTAGGCATATAATAATTAATTGCTTTATTAATTATTATTGTGAAACCTAGGTTTTAGCCTTTTAGGTTTTCAGATCTCCTTTTATAAGGATTGATCTCCTTTGTTTTCCATCTACTTTTTTCATGTGAGCGTTCCTCCAACAACATTAGCCTCAAGTATCTTTATTTGTGTTTTTACTCTCTCTCAACCTTTGATGTTTCAGATTCATCTTCATCATGTAGTTCATATTAGACGATCTTTTTAGTGTACCTATCATTACTCCTTATCAACATTATGGGGGGTTTTCTACTATTGGTTCTACTATTTCCTTGGTTTGATAGTGTGAGCTTTGTATTTTGTATTTGATTCTATGTACTAGGTGGATGCAGTGGCTAGGTACTTATGCATTCTGGTGAGATGGATCATTTACCATATGGACACTCTTTCTTTCCTATTTTTTGGACCCACTCTTCCAGCTTTGATTGATCAACTCTTCAAACTTTTGGTGTTTTTATGCCATCTATATTTTTTAGTTCAAGTTTTTTCCTTTGTTTTCCTCCTAATTTGAGTAGTATCACTTGAGGGCACTCATGCAGATTACAATATTCTGTATCTTTGACTTCAATTGTTTGCCTTTGTTTTCCTCTTGATTCAAGTAGTGTCATTTGAGGGCACTCATGCAGATTACAGTCTTCTCTACCTGGTCATATTTCACTGGAGTATCTTTAGATCATCAGTTACTTCTTGAAAAATTTTGCATCTTCTTGCTTTAGTGATGTTCTACATATTCATCCTTGTTCCTATTTTCTAGAACATTCCTAGTTTTGGAGGCTTCTTCAGTCCTTCAAATTAGTCTTTGTCTCTTTTTTGAGTAGATTTTTGCCCATGCGGTTTTCTCTATTTCTCCACTTTTCAGAGACTCTCTTTTGTACTTGGGTACCTGATCAGGCCTTTTGTTGTTAGGACCCATTTGCTTTTAGTAGTTTTTTCTAGGTTTTTAGCTTCTCCCAAAGTTTATCTTAAGGGGGGGTGTTAGAGTAATAAAGTGTTTTCTTATTAATTAAATCATATTTATTTAATTAATAAGTCACTTATTATCTATTTCTACTCAAGCTAAACTTTAGGCATATAATAATTAATTTGTTTATTAATTATTATTGTGCAACCTAGGTTGTACCCTTTTAGGTTTTCAAATCTCCTTTTATAAGGATTGATCTCCTTTGTTTTCATAACTTTGTGATAACTTTGTAACAGATTATTCATTATTGAATTGCAACTTTTGTTTTTGCACATCAAGAATGATTTATCCTCTCTCGTGGATCAATGTGTTCAGGCCTCCATACCTTCTTGCTTCTTTTCTCTCTTTCTGTGACATGTGTTTGCATGCAAGTTTTCTCGGGAGCTGTGAGTTGTTTACTCATCAACTCAAATATTGGTTTCAAGTGATCTTGTTAATCAGGTTGCCTACATGGTTTTATTAATTCTATCAATGGGGTTTCAAGTGATTATGTTAATGGGGTTTCAATCAATAATGTTAATCGGGTTTGAAACTACTTTTTCATGAATCATTTCATTACAATATGTTGTAGGGGTTTCAAGCGATAATTTTAATTGAGTTTGAAACTAATTTTGCATGCATGTGTCTATTACTACTATCAATAGGGGGTATATGCACAAAGATGGGGGACCAAAAAGGTGCCACTTTTCTTTTTGGTCCCCCATCGACCATAGTGTGTATGCACTAAAGCACATGCACCCTATAGGGAACACGGGCTATGGCTTGGGTAATCTAAACCATAGCGCAATGCCCTATAGGGTGCATGTGCTTTTTAAAAACAATAAACCATAGTGTGTGCGCCCTATAGGGCACACGCACTTTGAAAAAATACTATAAAGTATTTGTTGCATTTGGGAAAGGCCTTTGATTTCCACAAATCTATGTTTGTAGCTAAAAAGGGCTTCCCAAGCACGTACACCAAATCCCTTTGCTTGTTCAATCCATTTCATTTCATTTCTTTTCATTCATCCATCAATTTTCATACAGAGTGGCTCCATGGTGTCGTCAAGCTCGATCTAGAAGAAGAGGTAAGTGTTTTTACAGCCCATGCCTCTTATTTGTATTAAAATTTTAGTTTTGAAGCAATTTATTTTGTTAAAATTTATTTTCTTAGATTTTATGTGTAATTAAGATTTTAAAATCTAGTTTTTTTAACTGCCAGGAAGAAATGATCTCCCTAAACAAAACCCTCAACCAAACCCTCTGTCTCCTCATGAAGAAATGAATGAAGAAACAAATGAAGAAAATAACCAAGAAAATGAACCTCAACTGCCTCCACCAATTGAGAAATGTCCTCCTAGAACACAACAAAATTTGATCAACTAAATTGAAAGAGGGAAAAAAGAATTAGAATCTTTGATTAGGAGGTTAAAAGATTCTATTGGTACAAATCCTGGTAGGGAAGACTTGCAAAATCATTGGAAGCAATCTTGACCCATGTAGGCTTGGTTAGTGAGCAAATTAATTTATGGCAGGATAAAAGAGAAGAACAAAAACAATATTATGCAAATAAATTATCTTATGCAGACATAAAAAAGATAAAAAATCACAAAAGATGACATTTGCAAACTCTTTAAAAAACCAGGGTACACAGATACTCTTAGAACTACAACAAGGAGGTTCCCAATTCATTGGTGCTTAAATGAAGACATTAAAAACAACTTTTGGGAGAGATGGTGGATGGTCTTTGATTCCCCTCCCTGTAAAAATCATGAGGTTCCTATATATTTCTTGAGGAAACTCTATTGCGAGTTTGTACTCAAGGAGGTGCCAAATTATTTTGACTATCTAGATTCTCAGGGTAGAGGAGGGGGGTCATCATTTGATAGAGTGGGGGCACATCATGACCCTAATGCACCTAGGGTTCCTATTGGCATGCCACAGGTGGATCATGTTAGTATTCCTTCTATTGTGAAGGAACATGTAGAGTTAGACACACTAGGCACGATTAATGCTTTGACAAAGACTCTCATTCAGTGTGCCACTCCTTTAGTTGAGGGTGACCATGGTCAATCATTGAGGGGGCATATTTTTTAGTCATGTGGATCCTTGTGCACATTTGATACTGTTGAGAGAGAGGAAGAGGATCCTGGAATGATGACTGATGATTTTCTAAATATGACATTTTGCATTGACACATAGGTAAATATTTCCAAGTTCATTAAATTGCTTTGATCATATTTCATTTATAAAAGAATAACTAATTAATTTAGTATCTATTGATTATGATCAAATTTTAGGGCAAGAGTGTCGGTGGCAGTAGCAGTGGCAATGATCCTCCTATCCCCTTCTACACATCATCGTCAATTCCATAAGTATGTATCGAATAAAACATTTTAATTAATATATTTAATTATTATGTAATTATATGAATAATTGTATCATAACTTATTTTGCATGTGCATTAGTTCACTGGTGGACCATCGACATTCACAAGAGACAGCGAAGGGCATTGTGCCACTTTCCTTGAGGTATCTTTATTTGCATGTTAATTTGATTTACTTGATTATATTTAATTAATAAATGAATGAATAACTAAATTACTAGACAAATTATGATCAAAATCTAGATTAATAATGCATTATAATTAACATGTTAGTAATATGTTCTTATATGAATGGTTATCTTATAATTTTCCATGTACATGTGCACTAGTTGAATGTTGGAGCTTCGACATTGACACCGCACATCGAAGGACGCGGTGGAACCTTCACGGAGGTATCATTTATTCATTAGTAGGATTGTAAAAAATATATGTAATCTTGATAACTACATAATACTTTTGTTGTTTCATTTTCAGTTATTGACATCAGAGACTCCTCCTTCTGTTCGTGATACTTTGGATCATGGAGTAGCTGCAACAGTACCTAGTTCTGAAGCACTGACTGAGGTATGAAAGAGATCACTTAATTTTAATTGTTATTTTAATAGATTGTATTGAATTTTATAATGATATTCATGTATGTATTTTAATTATTATTTTGATCATTGTTGTAGGGACTTATTACTCTAGATCATCAGCATGCGCCTTCGGTGGATGTACATAGTGACTATTTGCTAGCGGTAAGCGAATATTCTTTTTTAATGTCATTGTATAATTTAATTTTCATGCATATTAGTTATTGCTGCTTAAATTTTTTTTTATCAGCTCGAGCTATAGAAGATTCTAGACAGGAAGACTAGTGAGCGCACTCGAAAGACTACAACATCCACTGCATCTCCATTGACATGACAATCAAAGATAGCTCAGGATTTTTTTTCTTCCCCTAGCGGGAAAGTACTAGATTAGGGATATAGATTGTATACCTATATGGCATTAGTGGACATATTTTTTGTATATTGTATAAGTGATACGTTGTACATCCATTTGGCTTTGAGGAAGCCAGTTTAACTGTATTGAATATATTCAATGTATGACATTATTGGACATATATATTTGGCTTCATGCCCTACGAATATATATTTTTTATGTTTTAGGTATGCAATTCATGTGTTTGGTGTATTGATGTATACTAATTTATGTTTATGTGGATGTCTTATGCTTTGTAAATTTCCCATGTCTTATAGTTATACTTGTATGTTTATCGATGTATATTGTTACTGTATGATTTATACTTTATTAGAACATGAATGTGATCCATAGGTGGTGTGTAAGACACACTGAACCCGTACCCTTATAGAAATACAAGAACAATCAATAACAAGTGAGACAATCTTCTCACATCAAACATCCTTCATAAGGATCCATTGTCTAGGCTTCACCCAATGCACTTGCATTCGTTGGATCCAAACTATCAAACTATCATTCTAGGACTCCTAGTAACCTTCACCACTCATAAAATGACATTTTTCTCCACATCTTCCCAAAAGAATTCAAAAAATAATCAATGATTTGGATACCCTTATGGAAGTTTTAAAACATATCTCAAATGTGACCCAACTTGTTTTGAGACAAACTACTTTAAAATTGCTGATTTTGTTTTGCTAGAGAGGCCTAATTCACCCATTTAAAAACTCTTGCCTCCAGTCCGTACAACTCTTGTCTCCAGTATGTACAACTTTTCCCTCCAGTCTGTACCATCTAAAATAGAAGACCTCTAAGCACTTAAATAAAGTCATATTGATGTAGAGGTGGTGTGTATTAGTCTCTTTCCCATACCTTGATTGCATTCTATCAAATGGTGAGATAAATTCTCACTTCAAATGTCCCCTCAAGGACTCACCTTCTAGGCTGCCCCAAATGCACCTAGAGCCTGTCATGCACCAAATCTTCATGTAGGCCTTCCATCTTCATTCTAACCCCATACAAAATTTTATCATGGTCTAGACACCATGTTTCACCAACCCACCAAACATGGACAACCTATGCTCTTAGCCACTAAACCCTTGTTTCTAGGGTCATACACCTAGGGTCTATTCAAAGAGACCTTCACAATCATCTATAGATTAAACCAACTATTCTAAAACTTCAATATGGTCCCATACATAAATAATCCACCACTAAACACTTCCATTCTCAAGGAAATCACCTTTCATTATGACTGGTGTAAGACTGGCCTCCCTCAATCAGCAAATTGCCACCATTTGTGGTTCTCCAAAAACACCTTTCCAAATCCCTACATATGATTGGTATGATACAAGGATAATGTTACATTTTTGTTCTTTCCCACCAATCAAAGTGACCATAGGGGTGGGAGAGTCACAACATTTTCAAGGCTTCAGACCCAAAATATGATTGTACCCTGAACCAGTCTTTGGTTCCAAGAACACCAGTATATTCCTAGACTTCAATACCAACAAAAAAATAGAAATGATTGCATAAATAAGTAAACACAATGAAAGTATTATCCTTACATCAAAACCAATCCAAAAACACGTTGCAAATGATCATTAGAACTTTTTTTTCCCTAACTGTATCCATAGGACAGTGAACAATATGCTGAGAAAAGTTTATTTTATTGAATGAAAACTTCTTACAATGCTTCCTCAATACACATCCATCTCCACATGCTTCCAATAATCACCTACTCCCCATCAAATAATCCTTTCAAGGCCATTTTTACCCTACACAACCGTAACAATCAATTACAATGACTGTTACCGGTTAGTTACTTGTTTAGTTGGTTGTCTAGTTGAAAACAAGTTGTCAACTTTGACAACATTTCATCTCTTAGGCATGTATAACATTGCCTTGAACCTTTTAAAGGTTTAACTTACCTTTAAACACCCTAACACACTAAAAACCTTCATACAAGTCTTACTAGGCCAGTTTTGCCAACATGGGCAGATCACACACTTTGGCACTTCTTAGTGCATAAATACAATATTTAAAGGTTCTAGAGGCCAAATTACATTCATTATAGACCTTATAGGTCTTTAGATCTCTCTACTAAGCTAGGATCAACATAATGACCCTAACGACCCCCATAGGTGCACTTTGACCTTATAATGTTATTCATCTCTTATTACATGCCTTTATACATTTAGGCTTATTACATTATATTGCATCAAATTTTAAAATGGACTACAAGCCCTTTTGCATCTAAATACATTTTTGCACTCATCCTCCTGCTCACACCTTGAGGGACACTTCAGCCCAGAGTAATCAGTGGTGTTTAAATGACTGTGTGTGTCGAACAAGGTTGTTAGTAGCATTTACTTAGCCATTCAGAGCTATTGGAACAAATGGTTGGATGCTACGACTGGCGGTTTGAAAGATACGCAATATTGCCCATTCTAACTAAGAATTTTGACATCAACCAAGAATGTATTTTCAAATATAAATGAACTTGAATCTCTAAAAACCAAGATAGGTTATTATAGGCCTCAGCGACATGGTCTTGTAGAACCTAACAATTTGATACTACCTCATACGAGCTCTAAGATATGACCCCGTAAAGATTGCCGATTTCATGTTGAAGGGACCTTGAGGGACACTTCGGCCCGAAGTTGTCAGTGGTGTTCAAGAAACTGTGTGTGCCAAAAAAGGTTTCTAGTAGCATTTACTCGACCATTCGGAGCTTTTGGAATAGACGGTTTGATGCTACAACCGATGGTTTGAAAGATACAAAATGTTGCCCATTTCAACTAAGGAACACTGCAAGTTTTGACATCGACTAAGAATGTGTTGCCAAATATAAATGAACTTGAATCTATCAAAATTGACACAGGTTATTGTAGCCCTCGGCAACAAAATCTCATAGCACTTAATGGTTTGATGCTACCTCGCATGAGCTCCGAGATATGACCCCATAAAGATCACTGATTTCATGCTGAAGGGACCTTCAGGGACACTTCATCCCGGAGTGGTCGGCGGTGTTCGATTGACTCTGTGTGCCAAATGAGGTTTCCACTTGTGTTTACCTAGCCATTTGAAGCTATTGGGCCAGATAGTTTGATGCTACGACCAAGTGTTTGAAAGATACGCAATGTTGTCCATTTCAACTGAGGAACACTTCAAGTTTTGACATCGACCAAGAATTTTTTGCCAAATATAAACAAACTTGAATCTCTAAAAATTGAGAGAGGTTATTGTAGGCCTCGGCAACATGGTCACATAGCACCTGATGGCTTGATGCTACCTCACACGAGCTCTAAGATATGACCCTTTAAAGATCATCAATTTCATGTTGAAGGGACCTTGAGGGACACTTCAACCTGGAGTGGTCGGTGGTGTTCGAGCGACTCTGTGTGCCAAACAAGATTGCCACTAGTGTTTACCCACTCATTCAGAGCTGTTGGAATAGACGGTTTGATTCTACGACCAACGGTTTGAAAGATATGTAATGTTGTCCATTTCAACTGAGGAACACTTCTAGTTTTGACATTGACTGAGAATGTGTTTCCAAATATAAATGAACTTGAATCTCTAAAAACTGAGATAGGTTATTGTAAGCCTCGACAACATGACCCTGTAGCACCTGACAGTTCAATTCTACCTTGCACAATCTCTGATATATGACCCCATAAAGATCATCGATTTCATGCTAAAGGGACCATGAGGGACACTTCAGACTGGAGTGGTCAGTGGCATTCGAGTGACTATGTGTGCCAAACAAGGTTGCCACTAGCATTTACCCAGCCATTCAAAGTTGTTGGAATAGACAGTTTGATGCTACGACTGATGGTTTGAAAGATATGCAATGTTGTCCATTTCAACTGAGGAACACTTCCAATTTTGATATCGATCAAGAATGTGTGGCCAAATATAAATGAACTTGAATCTCTAAAAATTGAGACAAGTTATTTTAGGTCTCAACAACCTGGTCCTATAGCACCTAACAGCTTGATGCTACCTTACACGAGCTTTGAGATATGACCCCATAAAGATCACAAATTTCATGTTGAAGGTACCTTAAGGGAGACTTCGGCCTAGAGTGGTCAATGGCATTAGAGTGACTCTGTGTTCCAAACAAGGTTTCCACTAGCGTTTACCCAGCCATATAGAGTTATTGGAAGAGATGGTTTGATGCTACAACCAATGGTTTGAAAGATACGCAATGTCGTCCATTTCAACTGAGGAACACTTCAAGTTTTGACATCGATCAAGAATGTGTTGCCAAATATAAATGAACTTGAATCTCTAAAAAATTGAGATAGGTTATTGTAGGCCTTGGCAAAATGGTCTCGTAGCACCTAACAAATTGATGCTACCTCACACAAGCTCCAAGATATGACCCCATAAAGATCATCAATTTTATGCTGAAGGGACCTTGAGGGACACTTTGGCCTGGAGTGGTTGGTGGAATTTGAGCGACTTTGTGTGCCAAATGAGGTTTCCACTAGCATTTACCTAGCCATTTAGAGTTGTTGGAACAGACGGTTCGATGCTATGACCAATAGTTTGAAAGATACGCAATGTTGTCCATTTCAACTGAGGAACACTTCAATTTTTCACATTGACCAAGAATGTGTGGCCAAATATAAATGAACTTGAATCTCTGAAAACTGAGACTAGTTATTGTAGGCCTCGGCAATGTGGTCTCGTAGCACCTAACGGCTCAATGCTAGCTTGCATGACCTCTAAGATATGACCCCATAAAGATCATCAATTTCATGTTGAAGGGACCTTGAGGGACACTTCAACCTAGAGTGGTCAGTGGTGTTCGAGCGACTCTATGTGCCAAATGAGGTTTCCACTAGCATTTATCTGGCCATTCAGAGCTATTGGAATAGACAGTTTGATGCTACAACCTATGGTTTGAAAGATACTCAATGTTGTCCATTTTAACTGAGGAACACTTCTAGTTTTGACATCAACCGAGAATGTGTGGTTAAATATAAATGAACTTGAATCTCTGAAAATTGAGATAGGTTATTGTAGGCCTCAGCAATGCGGTCTCGTAGTACCTTATGGCTTGATGATACCTTACACGAGCTCTAAGATATGACCCCGTAAAGGTTTTTTATTTCATGTTGAAGGGACCTTGAGGGACACTTCAACCCAGAGTGGTCGGCGGTGTTCGAGCAACTCTATGTGCCAAACAAGGTTGCCACTAGCATTTACCCGACCATTCACAGTTGTTGGAATAGATGGTTTGATGCTACAACTGACGGTTTGAAAGATACACAATGTTGTCCATTTCAATTGAGGAACACTTTGAGTTTTGACATCGACTGAGAATCTGTTGCCAAATATAAATGAACTTGAATCTCTAAAAATTGAGACATGTTATTGTAGGCATCGACAACATAGTCTTGTAGCACCTAATGTTAGTAATAATCCAAAGAGATAACTAAGAGGGGGGGGGCTGAATCAGTTATCTACAAGTTTTAATTCTTTATCCAATTAATTATACTTAAACATAAAGCATAAACACAATGAAAGAACACAAGAACACAACACCAATCTTTTGGTTATGGGGAAATCCAAATAGGTAAAAACCCCGGTGGGAATTGACACTCACTAATATTCTGCACTAGAGTATTATGATCCTTCTTAGAAGATCCTTAACCCTGTTAGGAGTTGCTTTACAATATATTTAGTATAGTAGACCTGGTCAAGGGTCAGACCCTGTTAGGAGTCTTTTACAATTGTCCTTGTTAGGGGAGAGGATGCACTGTCTGAGAGCTCACTGCTCAAATGGAAGAAGGCTACAACCTTTTGAATAATAGATATGCACTATATCTAGATCTTGATGAACTATGCTTTGACCTACTGTCTAGATTAGTTCTGATGAATAGCACAAGTACTTTACTTGGTCACATAGACCTTCTTCTGATGGCTCAACACTTCGCACACTCTGCTCTGCTCTTCTTAATCAACCATGAACCACACTTTAGCAATCACAAATGACTGTCAATAAATATCTTTCCTCCAAATGATATAATCAAGTTGGCCTGTTAAAACCACCTTGAAATCATATCAGAGAAGCCATAAAAAACTCCAACAAATATTTTGTCAGCTCTACTATGCACGCAACACATTCTGGGACTTGTCTAATAAGATAATTGTAGACACACGCTACACACTATCGGCTCTACCAAAACAACTGGAACTTTCTCTGTAAGTGAATTAACTCATGCTCTCTTGACTAAACATCAATAACTCTCCTCTAAACCTAAATCCAAGGGTGCATACCCATAGGATAGGTGCAACTACATAACCAATAAAATCTTTGTCGGCTCTTTTGAATAAACACTGGAAATTGTTGCTGGTGAATAGCGACTACATAACTTCATTTCTACTCATCAAAAGACTATGTGTCCATAACTAAAACATCACTAACCTGCATTCAACATATATCCAAGTGTGCAAGGCTTCATGACAACTGTACGGACAATGATACATGGAACACTGCCTGTTACTCTGTCAGGAACACTACTGACACAAGTTGTTGTATAACTATCTGTACTAACAGTTAACCTCTGCACCCATGATATCATGCTGATATCATGACCATGCTATGTATATAGAAATATTACTACATAAGACTTCCATGCATGCTACTTTCCATATGTTGTCATCAATGACAAACATACAGTCAGTACTGGTCTGCTGGCAAATCTCCAACAATCTCCCCCTTTGGCATTGATGGCAACATGTGGAATGAAAAACCACCAACCCAAATGAACATTTCTTTTATAACATTCTCCATTTCCTCTTCAAAACTCCCCCAAAGATGAATCCTCCATCTGCTACAATATTTCTTAATATTCTCTATTTCCTCAACTAAACTGTTGTCATATCTGAATGATGCTCCCCCTTAGTATATTACTCCTCCTGCTTCTATTTTTCATGACTCTATATATACTCCCCCTTTGACATCAATGGAAAAGGTGGCCATTCATTTTGAGCACTGGTTCTACTCCTAAGGTAGAGTATTCAACCTTCCATCAGTCCCTGAGGACTGATGCCTTTCCTTCTTTCTTCTAAGTAGAATCAGGGAAAGGAATAACTCCCAACTTCTCGCTGAGATACTCAAAAGTGTCCTTAGGCAAGGGCTTTGTGAATATATCTACCAACTGATCTTTAGTACTCACATAGTCCAACTTGACTTCTTTCTCTACCACTTTCTCTCTTAGGAAGTGATACTTGATCTCAATGTGCTTTGTCTTTTCCTACATCACAGGGTTCTTTGACATATTGATAGTGCTAGTGTTATCATAGTGAATAACAATAGGATAATCAATCTGAATTCCAAAATCCTTTATCATCTACTTGATCCAAACAATTGTAGAACAATTCAAGGCTACTACAATGTACTCCACTTTTTCTATTGACTGAGAAATACAATTTTGTTTCTTTCTTGTCCAAGTGACAAGTCTATCACCAATAAACACTGCTCCACCTGAAGTACTCTTTCTGTCATCAACACATCCTGCCCAATCTACATCAGTGTACAAATGAAACTCAACATTTTCTGAATTAGGATACCATAGACCATAATCTATAGTTCCCTACAAGTATCTAAATATTCTCTTTACTACCATGAGGTGACTTTGTTTAGGTTCTGCTGCAAATCTTCCAACTATGCCAACTGCATTTGAAATATCAGGTCTAGTCTGAGTAAGATATATAAGTTTACCAACCATAAATTTATACAATGTTATATCTACTTTTGGTGAGTCATCTTCTTTTGTAATCTTGTATCCAGTGATCATAGGGGTTCTTATTGGCTTACAATCATCCATCTTGAATTTCTTCATTATCTCTTTCACATATTTTGAATGATTAATAAAAATCCCTTTTTCTGTCTGCTGAACATTTAGTCCCAAAAAGTATTTGATAGGACCAATCATACTCATCTCAAACTCATTCTGCATTTCTTTGGAAATTTCTACACTTAGTTTGACATTACCTCCAAAGATAATGTCATCAATAAATATAGCTACAAGAATTAATCCTTCAGATGTCTCTCTAATGAATAGATTACAATCTACTGCTCCTTTCTTGAATCCAATCTTTGTTAAGTATCCATCTAGCCTCTCATGCCATGCTCTAGGGGCTTGCTTAAGTCCATAGAGGGCCTTCTTCAATCTACATACCATATAAGGTTTTCCTAATAAGATGAATCCTTCTAGCTACTCAATTAATACTTCTTCTTTCAAATTACCATTTAGGAATGCTAACTTGACATCCATCTGATAAAATTTGAAGTTTTTTACTGTAGCATAAGCTAGAAACAATTTAATAGCTTCTAATATACTCACAGGTACAAATGTGTCTGAATAACCCATGCCTTCTCTTTGCGTATATCCTTTACATACTAATATTGCTTTGTTTCTTACTACTGTGCCATCTTCATTCATCTTGTTTCTGAATATCCACTTTGTTCCAATCACATTCTTATCACTAGGTCTTGAGACCAATTCCCAAGTGTCATTCTTAACAATCTGATCAAGTTCTTCTTTCATAGCATCATGTCAATCTAAATCATTACATGCATCTTCAACACTTAAGGGTTCAATCTAAGATAGTAAACATGCTGCTTCATTGCTAGCTGAGTTCTTTGCTTGAGACCTTGTTAAGAATTTTGCGCTCTGATCTCCAATGATGTATATCTTGGAATGATTTCTTGATGTAAAATTTGGAACTTTAGGTGATGCTGACTTAACAGCCTTAGGATTTTTTCCTTCACTTGTCTCAGGTCATTGAATAACACATCAATACTGTCAAACATTTCTTCAATAACTGTCTCACTAAAGGAGGGTCTAGGTTCTTCTTCAATCATGGGTGAGTAATCATGATATCTTTCTTGAATCATAAAATTTTCATCAATCTTAACATGAGAACTTTCTATGATCTTTTTCAATCTTAAATTGAAACATCTATAAGCTTTACTTTTAGTAGAGTAACCAAGAAAAATACCTTCATCACTTCTTGCATCAAACTTGCCTACTGCTTCATCCCTCTTAATGTAGCACTTGCTTCCAAAGATTCTAAAGTGTTTTACTTTGGGAACATTACCAAACCATAGCTCATATGGTGTTTTTTTAGCGCCTGGCCTCAATTGAAGTCTATTGATGGTATAGACTATTGTATTGACCGCATCCCTCCAATAGGTGTGTGCAACTTTTCCTTCTATCATAATGGTGCACACTGTATCAAGGATGATCATATTCCTTCTCTCTGCAATTCCATTCTACTGAGGGGTTCTAGGTGCACTTAACTGTCTCTTTATGCCATGTTCTTCACAGTACTCATAGAATCTGTCAGAGGTGAATTCACCTCCTCTATCTAATCTCAAATATTTTATCTTTCGTCTAGATTCATTCTCAACCTTAGCTTTGAATATTTTGATCTTCTCAAAGGCTTCTGACTTATCTTTCAAGAATGCAACCCACATCATTCTAGTATAATCATCAACAAACAAAATGAAATACCTTTCACCATAGTATGATCTTGTTTGAGTTGGACCACATAGGTCTGTATGAATCAGATCCAACTTGTTCTCTATTGAATTTTGTGTGTTCCTGAATGAATTTCTCACATGCTTTCCCATCACACATTCCCTACAAATAGTATCAACTAGCTTTGCTATGCTAGGTAGATCTCTTACTACTTTTACATTACTTATCTTCACTATGTTATCAAAATTGATATGACATAGTCTTTTATGCCATAACCAACTATCATCAACTTTAGCAACAAAACAACTTGCTTCTGAATTGAGTTGAAAAACATTACCTCTTGTCTTTGAGCTTGATGCTATCATAACACCATCTTTGTTGTTAATGATGAATTTGTCATCTTTGAACTCCAACTGATATCCTTTTCCAAGTAACTGTCCAACACTGAGAAGGTTATGTTTCAAACCATCAACATAAAGAACATCATCAGCACTATTCTTTCCATCCAAGGTGATGGCTCCTCTACCAACTATTGGTTTAGGAGTGTTGTCACCAAATCTGACCATACCTCCATTGTATTTGTCCAAATGAACAAACCTCTCTTTATCACCTGTCATGTGATGTGAACAACCACTATCTATAATCTAGTCTGTCCTTATGTCAGCTTGTGAAATCAATGCAAGCTCTTGATTTCCTTTCTTATCTTTATGAGCTATCTTATTATTCATTTTGTCTATAATAGAAATGAATCCAATTTCTTCTTCACCAAATTCATCATTAGATACTCCATCTCCAGTATAGTAACATTCCTTAGAATACTTAGGCTTGTAATCCTTTTTGAACTTTCTAGCTCTAGTAGGACACTTAGATGCAAAGTGACCGATATTATTACATGAAAATCACTTAACTGGTAATTGACCTTCATATTTTCCTTTTCCTTTCTTTTCTCTTTTAGCAATCATAGCAATGAAATCCTCTAGAGTTTTCTCTTCATCATCATCATCAAAATTACCAGAAGTGTTTACAGATTTCTTACCATGAACTATTGCTTTGAAGGTTGTTTCACTCTTTGGTTATGTCTTAAATCTTAAAATCTCAAAGGTTGAGAGTTTTTTGATCAAAGTCTCTCTCTTGAAATTTGATGTAAGTTGCATGGTCTCATCAAGGATGTTAATCTTGCTTTCATATTCAGGAGTAAGAGTAGTCATCAACTTGTCCATGATGTCTTCCTCTGAGATCTCTCCACCATTGTTTCTAATTCTAGCAACTGCTTCATTTGTCCTCTGATTGTAAGCTCTAATGTTTTCTTCAGGAGGAATTTATAATGCATTGTATCTTTTCTTCCATGTCTTTCTGTGCGCATCCTTTGCTTGTTTGTCTCCTTCAAATATGCCTTCTAGGTGCTTCCATATCTTGTGGGTTGTATCCACCTTTTTTATTTCTGAAAACTCACCATCAGAAAGGGCGTTGATAAGAGCTTCTTTAGTAATAGCATTCTGATGAAACAATTCCTTTTGCCTATCAGTAGCATCTTCTTGTGCAAGGTCTTCTAGGGTAGGTATCTTGGCTACTTTGATATTCACATCAAAAACTTCAAAACCAATGCACTGCAAATGGGTCACCATCTTGTTCTTCCAATCAAGATAATTCTCTCCATAAAACTTAGGACTTTCTTTCCTGAAGTACGCCATTTGATCAACCTCAAGCTATTAAACTTTCTCTCTGAGGCACTTGGCTCTGATACCAATTGTTAGGAATAGTCCCAAGAGATAACTAAGAGGTGGGGGGGTGAATTAGTTATCTACAAGATTCAATTCTTTATCCAATTAAGTATACTTAAATATAAAGCATAAACACAATGAAAGAACACAAGAACACAACACTAATCTTTTGGTTGCAGGGAAACCCAAATAGGTAAAAACCTCAATGGGAATTGACACCCACTAATATTCTGCACTAGAGTATTATGATCCTTGTTAGAAGATCCTTAACCCTGTTAGGAGTTTCTTTACAATATATTTAGTATAGTAGACCTAGTCAAGGGTCAAACCCTATTAGGAGTCTTTCACAATTTTCCCTATTAGGGGAGAGGACGCACTATCCGAGAGCTCATTGCTCAAATGGGTGAAGGCTACAACCTTTTGAATAACAGATATGCACTATATTTGGATCTTGGTGAACTGCACTTTGACCTGCTTTCTAGATCAGTTTTGATGAATAGCACAAGTACTTTACTTGGTCACATAGACCTTCTTCTGATGGCTCAACACTTCACACACTCTGCTCTACTCTTCTTAATCAACCATGATCCACACTTCAGCAATCACAAATGACTGCCAATAAATATCTTTCCTCCAAATGATATAATCAAGTAGGCCTATTAGAACCACCTTGAAATCATATTAGAGAAACCACAAAAAACTCCAACAAACATTTTGTTGGCTCTACTATGCACGCAACACATTTTGGGACCTGTCTAATAAGATAATTGTAGACGCACGCTACACACTGTCGTCTCTACCAAAACAACTGGAACTTTCTCTGTAAGCTAAATTGACTCATGTGCTCTTGAATGAACATCAATAACTCTCCTCTAAGCTTAAATCCAAGGGCTCATACCCACAAGATAGGTGCAACTACATAACCAATAAAATCTTTGTCAGCTCTTCTAAATAAATAGAGGAAACTGCTGCTGGCGAATAGCGACTGCATAACTTCACTTCTACTCATCACAAAACTATGCATCCATAACTAAAACATCACTAACATTCCTTCAACATATATCCAATCATGCAAGGCTTCATGACAAATGTATGGACAACCATACACAGAACACTTCCTGTTACTTTGTCGGGAACACTATTGACACAAGCTGTTGTATAACTATCTTTACTAACAGTTAACCTTTGCACCCATGATATCATGTTGATATCATGACCATGCTATATATAGAAAGCTTACTACATAAGACCTTCATGCATGCTACTTTCCATATGTTGTCATCAATGACAAACATACAGTCAGTACTGGCCTGCTGGCAAATCTTCAACACCTAACGGCTCGATGCTACCTCGCATGAGCTCTAAGATATAACCCCGTAAAGATCACCGATTTCATGCCAAAGGGACCTTGAGGAACACTTTGGCCCAAAATGGTCAGTGGTGTTCGAGTGACTATGTGTGCCAAAAAAAGTTGCCAGTAGTGTTTACCAGACCATTCAGAGCTGTTGGAATAGACGGTTCGATGCTACGACCGATGGTTTGAAAGATATGCAATGTTGTCCATTTCAACTAAGGAACACTTCAAGTTTTGACATTGACTGAGAATGTGTCACCAAATATAAATGAACTTGAATCTTTGAAAACCAAGATAGATTATTGTAGGCCTCAGCAACACAGTCCTATAGCACCTGACATCTTGATTCTACCTTGCATGAGCTCTGAGATATGACCCCATAAAGATCGATGATTTCATGCTGAAGGGACCTTGAGGGACACTTTGGCCCAAAGTGGTCAGTGACATTCAAGCAACACTATGTGCCAAACAAGGTTTCCACTAGCGTTTACCTAGCCATTCGGAGCTGTTGGAACAGATGGTTCGATGCTATGACCGACGGTTTGAAAGATATGCAATGTTGTCCATTTCAACTGAGGAACACTTTGAGTTTTGACATCGATAGAGAATGTGTTGCCAAATATAAATGAGCTTGAATCTCTAAAAACCAAGATATCTTATTATAGGCCTCGGCAACACGGTCTCGTAGAACCTAACGGTTTGATGCTACCTCACACGAGCTCCGAGATATGACCTCGTAAAGATCATCAATTTCATGCTGAAGGGACCTTAAGGGACACTTTGGCCTGGAGTGGTCAGTGGTGTTTGAGCAACTGTGTGTGCCAAACAAGGTTGCCACTAGCATTTACCTAGCCATTTAGAGTTGTTGGAATAGACAGTTTGATGCTACGACCGATGATTTGAAAGATATGCAATGTTGTCCTTTTCAACTGAGGAACACTTCCAATTTTGACATCAACCAAGAATGTGTGGCCAAATATAAATGAACTTGAATCTTTGAAAATTGAGATAGGTTATTCTAGGTCTCGGCAACATGGTCCCATAGCACCTAACATCTTGATGCTACCTTGCATGAGCTTCGAGATTTGACCTCATAAAGATCACTGATTTCATGTTGAAGGGACCTTGAGGGACACTTCAGCCCGGAGTGGTCGACAGTGTTCGAGTGACTATGTGTGCCAAATGAGGTTGCCTCTAGTGTTTACCAAGCCATTCGGAGCTATTGGAATAGATGGTTCGATGCTACGACTGACGGTTTTAAAGATACGCAATGTTGTCCATTTCAACTGAGGAACACTTCAAGTTTTGGCATCGACCGAGAATATGTCACCAAATATAAATGAACTTGAATCTCTAAAAACTGAGATAGGTTATTGTAGGCCTTAGTAACGCAGTCCTATAGAACCTGATGGCTTGATGCTACCTCACACAAGCTCCAAGATATGACCCTGTAAAGATCAGTGATTTCATGCTAAAGGGACCTTGAGGGACACTTTAGCCCAGAGTGGTCGGTGGCATTCGAGCGACTCTGTGTTCCAAAAAAGGTTGCCACTAGTGTTTACCTAGCCATTCAGAGTAGTTGGAACAAATGATTCGATGCTACAACCGATGGTTTGAAAGATACACAATGTTATCCATTTCAACTAAGGAACACTTCGAGTTTTGACATCGACTGAGAATATGTCGCCAAATATAAATGAACTTGAATCTCTAAAAACTAAGATAGGTTATTGTAGGTCTTAGTAACATGGTTCTGTAGCACCTAATGGTTTGATGCTACCTCACACGATCTCCGAGATATGACCCCATAAAGATCATCAATTTCATGTTTAAGGGACCTTGAGGGACACTTCACCCCGGAGTCATCGACAATGTTCAAGCAGTTGTGTGTGCCAAATGAGGTTTCCACTAGCATTTACCCAGCCATTTAGAGTTGTTGGAGCATATGGTTTGATGCTACAATCGATGGTTTGAAAGATACTCAAAGTTGTCTATTTCAACTGAGGAACACTTCTAGTTTTGACATCGACCGAGAATGTGTCATGAAATATAAATGAAATTGAATCTCGTAAAATTGAGATAGGTTATTGTAGGCCTTGGCAACTTGGTCTCGTAGCACATGAAGTCTCAATGCTACATCACATGAGCTCCAAGATATGAGCCCATAAAGATCATCAATTTCATGCTGAAGGGACCTTGAGGGACACTTCGGCTCAGAGTACAGTCTAAGACCAGTGAATTAAAATATTTTCATAAAACATGATTTGGATTGGTCTATGATGTAAAGACTTTTCCTTGGTTGTTATTTATCTTTCCACACATTTATTTCAGTATTTTTATTGTATTTAAGACAGAGTAAATTACTGGTGTTCTTGACACTGACTAGATTTGGGATCACAGTTAGTGATTGGGATTGAGGTCTCCTTATGAGGATTGACTCTCCCACCCCATGTGACCATTGGTGGGAGAGGTTTGAATGTGTATTATATTCTTGTAATATAATGTTTTTTGCATGAATATGATGGATAATGTTGGAGAGATCACTAAAGGAAGGAGTTTGTTGTGTGAGGAGAGCCCTATTTTGGCACCAATCATTTTGGTGAGTGTAAATCCTTAAGAGTTGATGTTTTTATGGTGGATTATGGATTTTGGGATCCATACTAATGTGTTTGATCAACTGGTTTGATTTGGAAGAAGTTGTAAGGTTCCATTTGTGTAGGCCCTAGTTGTTTGGGAAGTTTGAGAGAAAAAGGTTGATTTGTGACTGGTGAAGGCTACTAGCCTAAATGGTGCAGGAGCATCAAGGTCAAAGGAAAGAACCAAGGAGTGCACCAGGGTCATTGATAGATCCTTGGGTGGATTTGAAGACAACATAGCCTTCAAGGGTCATTGGACAATGTAATAGACCAATAATGGTCATGCAATGATGTCTTGATCATATACTGATCATATTGTAATGCGATCAAGGATGTAAGTATTAATGGCATTTATAAGGATAAAGTGTACCTAGGAGTGAGTAGGATTCATTATGTTGATCCTAGGGTATTTGAATTAGCTAAGGACCTATAAGGTTAATTATATTTGTGTTAAGGCCAATAGAGCCAACCAAATGATGTAAAAGCACTTGAAGTGCTAAAACATGGCATTTGCCTATATTGGAAAGATCTAGCCTATAAGGCATAAATTAAATACATTTTTGTGTTTATTATTTACATTTCTATGCATTTGAATCATTATTTTATTTGCTAAGAAGGTGAAGGAATAGACTGGGTATTGAAGGCACAGTCAGCGTTTGGATTTGTAACCAGTATAATAAAGTGACTCTCCCACCCCTGTGGTGATTTTAATTGGTGGAAGAGGTATAATAATGTAATATATATTTGTAAAGGAATGTTCTTATGCAGGGAAATGGAGTAATGGCATTGAAAGATCACTGATTGTTGAAGTTTACTGTATGAACTAGTGCCCTGATTTGGCACTAGTTATTATGGGAGTGAATGCACTTAAGGGTGGAGGTTTTTGGTGAATTAAAATTAATTTTCATATCCAATATGGTGTGTTAGAACAACTGGATCAATTTGGAGAAGGTTGTGGAGGTATTCTTGAATAGACCCTAGGTTTATGACCCTAGGAACAAGGGTTTTTTGGTGAGAGAATTTGGTGAATGGTGGAACCTTAAAAATTTGAAAATTATATGTTTTGAAACCTTGTACAAGACTATTTCATGCCTTGAAGTGTAGTGGGCAAGTAGAACTATGAGTTGCTTTGTTATGGGAGGCTAATTAGGCCTAGTTTATCGGTGCTAGGGTAGTAGATCTGGCCTTTGGTCCAAAGAAACTTACCTTGAGCCTTGGGGAGGATTTAAAGGATCCAAAAGGGTATCTAGATCACCCTTTATTTTCTAGATTTGTATGGAAGATTTGGGAGTAAGGGACTGATTTAAGACTGGTGAAGGTTACAAGCCTAAAAGGGCTATAGGAGAGGATTGGTGGAATTTGATTAGACCAGAGTGAGTGGGATGTTGAAAAATGGTAAATAGACCATGATAAGATGATATATGATGTTAGGATCAAGGTGAGAAGCCTAGTTGAAGTTTTGACATGATGGAGGCATTAGGTGCACTAGGTGGCCTAGGATGGAGTTGGTGCCAAGAGAAGTTGGAAAGGAAATGAGGAAGTGAACTTGTTCAATGTGGTTGTGGGATTGATTAACAAAAGTCAGAGTACTCTATTTTATCCTTGAGTGAAACTAATTCCTTGAGTGGATTCCATGTTTCTTGTAGAATCCTCAAGTTGAGTTGGTCTATTTAGTCCAATGAACCAATTGGATCTTCCCTACCCTTGATTGTCTCAAGTATTGCCTCGTGGTCTGACTCGTGAACCTTCCAAAGATTTTTATTATGTGGTCTTCCCCCATATCTGATCAAGTGGATATTTGATTCAATGACAAGGTTCGAATAATGAAGAATCTTTCTGTGTCTCTCAATCCTTGAACAACCACAACCTAGGGTTCTTCATAGCATACCACCTAAGCCATGTACTACTTACAACCACTGCTCCTACAAGGTATTATAATTCTTCACCATCGATAACTGAGTGATCCAATTTATTTTTTGCCTCAACATAATGACACAAATAATAATTTTTCCCTTCTTCATTATCTTCAGGAGCAATAACAACAAAAACATGGCCTGTAATGATATAAACATAATGAGGATATTAGTTTACTGAATATTTATGATAAAGTACTAAATTTGAGATCATTTGTATGTGAAAAATTTACCTGGTTGTACTAGATCAGATAAGTGATCAAATTCAATGGATGACTCCATTTTTGTCAGTTGTAGTGATTCATGGGGATGATAGGAGGTAAGTGGGCTCAAAATATGTGTATACCATTCTTCAACCCATTCCCTTGACTCGCACCCATCCCAATCTTCATCTACACATGATGAACAAAAACATGACATATGTCATGTGTGGATACTCCATGAACCTGCATTACAACTTCTGAAAGAGTGTAGTTCACTCGATCCTGTCAGTGTGCAACAATCCTCATATGGTGCAATGTTAGTTTCATCCATCAACCAAAAAAATCTACGAACCGTAGACTCACCTTCATTACCTGGACCCATTGTAGCACTACACCACTGAACAATACATCCCGCATCTGACAATTTTTCTTTCTCTTTATACTTTAATTCTTCATGTGCTAAGGCTCTTTTAATACATGCACCTGCACCATCATGCTCTCCCTTTCCATGATCGGCCTCTATAAAATTCCACATATATTGAATTATAGTAATCTTTTTCATCCTACACAACCAATAAAACATCCGAGAATTCTTGAATTGTGATGCACAATTATCTGACCATATGATATGTCGATGATATTTTATGCCCCTGTTAGCCAAATGACCATAAAATAGTTGAAAACAATCGTGTACAAACTCTATAGAATGTTAGCGATCATTGTTGATATAAAAATGATACTCCATTAATATCTTCATGTTCTCCTCTATACTGTCAGGTGAATGCATGAATGCTATATGAACAAATATAGCAACTTGTTGAGAGCTTTAATACTTTTCTTGAGCCTCATTATGTGGTTGTAGTGTGTAGTTCTCTACAAAGTCCACAACTGAAACAATGGTATCAAGTGGAAATGTTTCCTTGCACAACGTGAATTGCATATCCAACCATCATGCTCTATGTGTACGCCTTGCATACTCATAAATAATTTTTTGACGAAAAATATCCATGAACTAATACACTGGAATTTTTTCAATTACTAAATCACATCTTTTATCATCTTTTCCATCTTTTAGATTGTATGTCACGGTCTTATATTTTCCAAATTCCACTATTTCATTATCGATTGCATGCGTACTCTCCATATGTTGACAAATTGGCAAATGTCGCAAACCTCTACAATCTATGCATGTACCATTCAAGCATGAGAGCTTGTAAAATTGTTGACCATCCACTCTTTCACATAAAATGGTAGATATTAATTCCCTTGAAGATCTAGGTGGGACATTTATGTTATAATCCTACAAAATATTGTTAGAGTGCCAATCTACACACATTCTTATAAACTTCAAAATGGTTAGAAAATTCAATATGTACCCTACAACAACAAGTTGTGCGTGTGTGATTTATCTTAACATAAAAAAATTTACACATTTCAAAATAGCTCTGACTAATTTTAATTTGAGGATACATATGCATAAATTTTGCAAAGAATTGTGTCTTAGTTGAATCCTAAAAATGTCTTGGATGTGGAACACAAATTCGACTACCAATCCTCCTTCTTACAACATCTCTTTGATTAGGAGATACCCATGTGCTATTCTTCCAAAAATATTCAATCAAGGATTTCAAAGCTTCAATAATTGATTTATCTTTTCACGGTAGTCTACCGGAAAATGCCCATAACTCATTTCTATTTGGATCTTCCACTCTTTGATGCCTTCCCAGGGCTCTCATTAGAAACTTTCTACTTATTTTCAATGTTTTTCTTATCTTTCTAATGAGTCGAGATTTCTTCATTTGAGTGCTTACTATTGTTGATGTAAGTACATGTCATGTGACATTACTATCTTTCGTGCGTGATGTAGAACCCACTCTCATATGCAGTCATTAGACTCTTTACAATAGATTTTTCACTTGACTCATCCATTGTTCTTAGCCCAAGAATCTTCATGATGGGCCTAAATTTCAGATTTCTCATCATTTCAACAAATAGTTGACATCTTCCTGTCATGTTTAAATTCTCAAAAAATGATCTCCAAATATGATTAGAATTTATTTGACAAGTACGCTTGGGAATCTTGTCAGCATTGCTTGCAAAATGTTAGTATCAATATCAATCAAATATTTTGGCTTTCTATAAATAATTCTAGGATCGTTTAAAACATTATGTGTGAATTGCGTACCATCTTGAGTGCCTTCAACATGACATGATGTTGTGCCTACACCTAGGGATGTAGATAATGGTGTGCCTTCAACATGATACAATTATGTACCTCCACTTTGGGATGTAGACAATGGTGTGCCTTCAACATGATACAAGGGGGTGCGTACACCTTGGGATGTAGACAATGGTGTACCTTCAACATGATACAAGGGTGTGCCCACACCTTCAGAAGTAGACAATGGTGTACCTTCAACATGATACAATGGTGTGCCTCCAACATTGGATGGTGATGTCTCTTCAACTTGGGAACTCAGAGATGATGTGCCCACATCTTCGTAATTCAATTGTCTTGTTGCACGCAAGTTTCTCATTCGTTGTCTTTTTGTTTCCAATTCCAATTCTCTCTTACCTTGTATTGATGATTCATTTTCCTCATCCAAAGAAAAATCTTCTTCTATGGTATCCAATTTTTTTTGTCCATGAAGTTGTCTCATTCTTTCCCTTTTCTTCTCTTTGTCTCTTGCATGCTCTTCTGGTGTTAAAGTCTTTGCTCGTTTCCTCGGCATGATGATGATTTCTACATATGAATTGATTAAAATAAATTTATTACAATTATATCAAATTATGTATTCAACAAGTCTATATCATACCAATTATAAACCAAAAGACTCTTTATTCACATTTCACATGTAAAATATTAAAAAACTTACCAAAATTTATCAAACTTACCTCAATCGATAAATTTCAGTGAAGAATGATTGACTTTTACAATTTGATGTTGATTTTTGAACAAAAAGATGGTGCAAATTGATAGAATATGCTTCTTTGTCACCATCAAGACCATGAAAAGTGAATTTTGTCAGATAAAATGCAGAAACCAAACAGTATACAGAAAAAGTGGGTCTCTTTCACGATATCTTTAACATATAAGACCATTTGTTTAGTCTTACATAGCGCACACGCGCTATGGTGCGTGCACCCTATGCAAAACTAGAGAGAGAGACTCTCACTCTCTTCCCCCCTCTCTCTCCCTCTCTCTCACTCTCTTCCCTCTCTCTCTCTCTCTCTCTCTCTCTCTCTCTCTCTCTCTCTCTCTCTCTCTCTCTCTCTCTCTCTCTCTCTCTCTCTCTCTCTCTCTCTCTTCCTCTCACTCTAACTATTTCTCCTCACAATTGAAATCTATGACTTAAATAGGGTGTACATACTATAGGGCACACGCCCTATGGAATTCATAGAGTTCCATAGTGTGCACACCCTATAGGGCACATACACTTTGTAGGGCATTGGAATTTACCAATCCTAAGGCTTGGATTTTCCTTGGAGATCCAACCCAAAGGCTTGGAGGATTCAAATAGGCCTGAGACGTGTTTTCGAGCAGACATACAAAAAAATGGCATATTTTTTTGTGTGCTTCTCGTTAGGTTTACTCATGGTTCAATAACGTAAAAATCAGACAACGTGATATTGTAGATCTCACTATTAGCTATCTAAGCATATAATTTATTTTCAATTCTAATTGTGTTAAGTTTTTCATCTCTAATTTCTTTTGTGTGTATGTCCATTTTTTGTAAAAAAACAACATGTAGTGTTTTGGGTATAGATTTTGGCTCATTCACTGAATTCTACAACAAGTTACGTTTTTAGAAACTAGACTCTGTTCTACACACTTTTAAAAAAAATTGATTTTTGATTAGTTTTAAATTATTTCTAGGGGGAGCACACAAAAATTTCATGTTTTCAGGATGTGTGCACTTCGTAAATTCATCAAAAATTATACATTCATCAAAAAATTAGCCAAAAAAATCAAGATAAACTACACGGTGTTAGCTAACTTCTCAATGGAGCAATTAAAAAAATTCAAAAAAAAATTTAACATTTTAGGGGGAGCACACCAGACACTATGTTATGTTTTTCATAAAAAATAGGAGCACTTTTTGTACTCCCCCTTTTTTAGGGCCTTAATTTGCACCATTTTCAAAATAAATTAGTAGTTTAGGAATTAGATTTAGAGTATTACAACTCTTGTTCTTGTCGCATCTTAAAATTTTGAGTCTAACTATCTTCAATTTCTTGTTGAAGTTCAGAGTTTGCTGATTTCAGGAAAAAAGTGGCATCTTATACCCCCTTTTTGGTACCCCATCTTTGTGCACTTACCCTGGGGTTTTAAGTTGATCTTTCATCTCTTTTCATGGTTTCCCCTATCATATTGTAAAAAAAATTTAATTCTTATGACTCTCCAACCAACATCCACCTACTCTATCATGTACTCAATCAAGTTGTATACCTAAACAAACCCTTTTTCATACATTCTCTATGCCTACATGTTTGAAGTGGTTCTTTTACATCCCATTAATTGGTATTATTAAAATGGGATTTAAATCCATTAGATTGTATGTATCATTTAATCACAATATGTTATAAGAATTATTTTCATGTCCACTAGATTTATGATTCTTTTAAATATCATGAACTAAAACTATTGATGGGATTTCAATCCATTGTTTCGTGTATCATTTAATCGGAGTATACTATAAATATTGTGTTCATATTCAAGGGGTTTGTGATTAATTTTTCAATCCACTATTGCATGTATAGTTTACTCACAATATGCTATAAGTATTGTTTTTATGTTCAAGGGGTTTATGATTATTTACTCAATCCACTATTGCATGTATAGTTTACTTGCAATATATTGTAAGTATTGTTTTCATGTTTGAGGGGTTTAGGATTATTTTAAATCCCATTAATTGGTACAGTTAATGGGATTTCAGTTCACTATTGCATGTATCATTTAATTGTAGTATGTTGTAAGTATTATTTTCATGTTCAATGGATTTATGATTATTTTAAATCCCATGATCTGAAACTACTAATGGGATTTCAATCCACTGTTGCATGTATCTTATAATTGCAGTATGCTATAAGTATTGTTTTCATGTTCAAAGGGGTTCAAGACTTATTTTTCAATCCATTATTGTATGTATAGTTTACTCACAAAATGTTATAAGTATTATTTTCATGTTCGAGGGGTTTATGATTATTTTTTCAATCTATTATTGCATGTATTCTTTACTTGTCATATGTTGTAAGTATTATTTTCATGTTCAAGGGGTTTATAATTATTTTAAATCCCATTAACTGGTACAGTTAATGGGATTTTAGTTCAATATTTCATGTATCATTTAATTGCAATATGTTGTAAGTATTATTTTCATTTTCAAGGGGTTTATTGTTTTGTCTATGTTGTTGGGGTTTTAAGTTATGTATTACTCCTTTTTTATCATTGTGTGTAGATGACAAGAGGAGAAAGAACTATATCTCAGCTTGCAAAAACAAGAGAACTAAAAGGTTTCCTATAAATAGGAGAGGAATTAGATCATCCCCGAATGAAGAACCTCTACATATTGAAGAGAACACTCTAGCATACGTTCAATTTGTTGAGGTTTATGCACCTCCAACTTGAAGATGAGAACCTCTCATACAAAAATATTGGTCACTTATAAACATCACAAGGGCTCTTGAGGATGTAGAAGATAATGATATGTTGACAAGGGAGGCTACAAATAAATGGTAGATACCATCAACCACATTCACCAATTGTTTGGGTAGTGTTAGAATAACTGAGAGGGGGGTGAATTAGTTATCCATAGTCCCAATTACAAAATGTATTACTTAAAACAAATTCAGCTAAATGTGCAGCTCGGTAAACATAAAATACTAATTGTCTGTGAAATTACCGATTACTAGTTAATTGCTCATAGTGATTACCAACCAAATCTAACATGCAATATGTAAAGTATGATATCCAAAAAATCACCACATAAACACATAACACAAAATATTTAACATGGAAACCTTGCAAAGGGAAAAACCACCTGGGACAGGTAACCCAAAAACTTTTCACTCTTCTGAAGTGAGCTCGGTGAAGAGCCAACCCTGTTAAAGGTTACAAAACACACTATAAGATGTGACCTTGTTACAGGATTTAACACTAACAATTATCATCCAACTAGCATTCACTATGGGATTGACAGGATAACAATGTACATTCTATGAATGACATATAAGACTTTCCAGTCCACTCGGTTAAGAGATTTTATCTGTTTACAAGGGTTAAACTGAAACAGTAGGTGATCTAATTACAATACAACTTGATTTGCGGATTATTAGATCTATCTTAAGTCCATACAAATCCTCTGATCAATATTTATTATTCAATTCATCAACATTCAATAACTTACTATCCTTCGATAAAACTCTCTGATGCTCGGTACTATTCTGCAGTTCGGTTCTTCTTCAACCAATATGATCAAGCATGCATGAAGCTTGTTCACGCGATATCTCTGCAGACTCCTTTCGGCATAAGTTTCACTGTGAAACCCTAGTCTCTTAAATAGACAAGTAAATCATTTTCTTTTCATCCATCAAATTTTTCCACTTAATCTCCTTCATTGATTTTGTTGCTTAAACCTTCTTCGGCTGATGTGTCAGTAACACATTTCAATTCTATCCTTTAGATCTTCTTCGAATCTTGTCAGTCGTAGATCTTACAACAAACTTTATCTTTTCACCTCATAATCATACACTTTACAGCTCATCAATTTATGTTGGCTAAAATAATCATTTAGTTCTTTTGTCCATACTCGGTTAACAAAGAAATGTGTTGGTGAACACAAGTTCGGTTGATATTGTCCCTCGGTATACACTACACTAGCTCGATGTATACTGGAATGCTTCATTAACCGACCACACTTCTTTGTAATATTTTTATTTTATCTTCATAAAAAATTAATGCAACATAATCAAGTCAACAATATGAAGTCATAGACTCATTAATAAGTTACCAAGAGTATTCCTTATCCTCATCTGTCATATCCATCTTCCTCCATGTAAATATCTTGGTTCTTCATCTTTTCTCCTCCTTTACAGATGTTTAGATATTTGCAACTACCATAATAAGTACTGTCAAAGCTAGTTGACATCAATGACAACATAATAACTGATTCAATTATCCTGCATAACATTTCAGTGCTTTGTGATCTCTAATCACTTGTAGTTCTTTAATCAGGTACTCAATCAGTTGTAGTTCATCAATCTCTCCCTTTGGCATTGATGGCAACTCAAGCAATATGAAATATACCATATACATACCAAACATGTATTCTACAACTCTGTAAGTAAATTTTGTAGCTCAGCAAGCTCTCCCTAAGCTTAATATGTTTAATCACTACGTTACATGATAGCATTGAAAATGCAGACTCTCTTCTACAGATATGATCTTTCTAGTTCTCATCTTCCTTCTATTTATCTCTCCCTTTATCTTCTTAGATTGTCTCTCCCTTAGATAGATGTTCTAGTGATATCCTCAGGTATCATATTGTTTATCTCTCCCTTTAACACTAATGTCAAAGAAACAAATAAACATACAGCTTTGTATTAGCCATGTGACTCTCTGATGTCCGGTGTATACAATGTATCTCTGTATCTCAGTACACTGATATGAAAATCTCATGTCTAACTCCTCAAATCTGCACAACCTTAGACATAATCCAAAGTGTGAGCTATGCTACATCAACATGAATGATCTTCTGATAACATTAGGTTGATGCAACCTCCAAATCACGTTAGTGACCAGTAGACAGGGGACGGACCCCAAGTCTAGTCCTCAAATATTCAAAATTTTCCTTCAGTAGAGGCTTGGTAAATATGTCAACAAGTTGCTCTTTTGATGTAACATATTCTAATTTAACTTGATTCTCTTGTACTTGTTCTCTTAAGTAGTGATACTTAATAGAGATGTGCTTGGTCTTTGAGTGCATACAGGATTCTTAGAAATGTTTGTTGCACTTGTGTTATCACAGTATATAATCATCAGCTCAATGATTACCTTGTTCATCCCTTCCAATACTTTCTTGATGTAGGCAATGTTTGAACAGTTTGTTGCAACAGCAACATACTCTACTTCAGCAGTAGACTGAGAAATACAAGGTTGTTTCTTACTTATCCAAGTAACAAGTCTTTCACCAAAGAAAAATTCTCCTCCAGTGGTACTTTTTCTATCATCTATATTTCCAACCCAATCTACATTGGTGTAAACTCTTAGTTCAAACTTCCCTCACTAATACATTTTGGGTCATTTTGCAACGGCTATGTGTCGCAATTGCGACAGCTATGTGTCGCAATACCAACACCCATAGACGTCGCTATTTTTTAGTCGCAAATTGCGACGTCTATGGGTATCCGTCGCAATTGCGACACCTATCCGTCGCAATGTGGCTAAGATTTAAGAAGCGGCATGGCCGTCGCCCCCCTATCGCATGGCTTCGGAGGGCCGTCGCAATCGCGATGGACCTCCCAAGAAATTGCGACGGGCGACTGCATCGCATTGCGACGGGTTTCCGTCGCAATTGCGACGCCCGTGGGTGGATTAAAAAAAAAAATTAATTTAATACATTGCTTATGAACCACATTAATGCTTTTTTCTTTCAACAAATGAGGACAGCCACTGTAAAGACAACATGATAATGTACACTCACTGTAAGGACAGTCACAAATGAGGACATCTCACAGTGACTGTCCCTAGTGTAATTGCCACTTGAATGTATTGCTATTCAGCCACATTAATGCTTTTCTTCTTCAACAAATGAGGATAGTCACTGTAAAGACAACATGATAATGTACACTCACAGTGAGTGTACATTATCATGTTGTCTTTACAGTGACTATCCTCATTTGTTGAAGAAGAAAAGCATTAATGTGGCTGAATAGCAATACATTCAAGTGGCAATTACACAAGGGACAGTCATTGTGAGATGTCCTCATTTGTGACTATCCTTACAGTGAGTGTACATTATTATGTTGTCTTTACAGTGAGTGTACATTATCATGTTGTCTTTACAGTGTCAATATATGCATTATTACTTAAACTGAATAGTACTCTAAATAATATGTCATTGTGGAGTTCTGATTGCTTCCAATTTGATATACGCTTGTTCTACTTATGTATCCAGCATCATGTAAGAAAAGTTGATGCTTTTAAATAGATTCATTTAGCCATGAAATGCCTGTGCATGTTACATACAAGATTCCAAGGCCCAAAACTGATTACTCATTATAATTCATGTACAGAATGATAATCAACCACAACGAGGCATGCGTAGGCGCTGCTTAGATTTTGAGGCATCAGAAGCTCGTAGAAGAAACTTGACCAATGGCTCATGGAATGCAACAAACTTATTGCCTAAAACAGGAGCATTGGTAACCACGGATGATGGTTTTGAAAAGAACACTTCACCATCAATGTCACGTGAGGGAACTGTAATTTCTGATGGCAAGTAACTTGTAGTATATAAGAGAGATGCAGGTACAGATGCTGGGAATACATTGCTAATGAACCACATTAATGCTTTTTTCCTTCAACAAATGAGGACAGTCACTTTAAAGACAACATGATAATGTACACTCACTGTAAGGATAGTCACAAATGACGACATCTCACAGTGACTGTCCCTTGTGTAATTGCCACTTGAATGTATTGCTATTCAGCCACATTAATGCTTTTCTTCTTCAACAAATGAGGATAGTCACTCTAAAGACAACATGATAATGTACACGGGCTGTAAGTGTACATTATCATGTTGTCTTTACAGTGACTGTCCTCCTTCAAGTGGCAATTACACAAGGGACAGTCACTGTAAAGGCAACATGATAATGTAGAGAAACGTTGTCATTTGTATTTTCAATAGTGCCGAGAGAGATTCCCTTCGCGAAATCACAGCTACAATTTCTGAGTACGTTGGGTTTATTTTTCTTTTGCCATTATTATGTAATCTGGTATTCAGCTGTTACAGAGCTAAAATACCCAGAAATGAGGACATATCTGTGTTGAATTTATTGTTAGCGGCTCTGGTTATTTAGAAGTTTAATTTTATTTGTTCATCTTTCAAGCACAAACGTTTTATGGACCGTAACATCTTCATTGTTTCGGGTATGCAATGAAACAGCCGTAACTTACAACTACCTTCACGGTACTTGTGTACATTATCATGTTGTCTTTACAGTGACTGTCCTCATTCAAGTGGAAATTACACAAGGGACAGTCACTGTGAGATGTCCTCATTTGTGACAAGGACAGTCACATGAGGACATCTCACAGTGACTGTCCCTTGTGTAATTGCCACTTGAATGTATTGCTATTCAACCACATTTATGGGCCCGTTTGGACCCCAGCACACAGTAGCATCTACAGAGAAGAATATCCCAGGTGTAACAAGTTGTAAGAATATACCAACAGTTCTAAGAAGTTCCCTAGCACATAGTAGCATCTACAGAGAAGAATATACAACATGAGGGAAGCCACTGTAAAGACAACATGATAATGTACACTCATTGTATGTGTACATTATCATGTTGTCTTTACAGTGACTGTCCTCATTCAAGTGGCAATTACAGAAGGGACAGTCATTGTGAGATGTCCTCATTTGTGACAAGGATAGTCACACATGAGGACATCTCACAGTGATCGATTGTCCCTTGTGTAATTGCCACTTGAATGTATTGCTATTGAACCACATTAATGCTTTTCTTCTTCAACAAATAAGGACAGTCACTCTAAAGACAACATGATAATGTACACTCATTGTAAGGACAGTCACAAATGAGGACATCTCACAGTGACTGTCCCTTGTGTAATTGCCACTTGAATTACACAAGGGACAGTCATTGTGAGATGTCCTCATTTGTGACAAGGATAGTCACACATGAGGACATCTCACAGTGATCGATTGTCCCTTGTGTAATTGCCACTTGAATGTATTGCTATTGAACCACATTAATGCTTTTCTTCTTCAACAAATGAGGACAGTCACTCTAAAGACAACATGATAATGTACACTCACTGTAAGGATAGTCACAAATGAGGACATCTCACAGTGACTGTCCCTTGTGTGATTTCCACTTGAATGTATTGCTATTCAGCCACATTAATGCTTTTCTTCTTCAACAAATGAGGATAGTCACTCTAAAGACAACATGATAATGTACACGGGCTGTAAGTGTACATTATCATGTTGTCTTTACAGTGACTGTCCTCGTTCAAGTGGCAATTACACAAGGGACAGTCACTGTAAAGGCAACATGATAATGTAGAGAAACGTTGTCATTTGTATTTTCAACAGTGCCGAGAGAGATTCCCTCCGTGAAATCACAGCTACAATTTCTGAGTACGTTGGGTTTATTTTTCTTTTGTCATTATTATGTAATCTGGTATTCAGCTGTTACAGAGCTAAAATACCCAGAAATGAGGACATATCTGTGTTGAATTTATTGTTAGCGGCTCTGGTTATTTAGAAGTTTAATTTTATTTGTTCATCTTTCAAGCACAAACGTTTTGTGGACCGTAACATCTTCATTGTTTCGGGTATGCAATGAAACAGCCGTAACTTGCAACTACCTTCACAGTACTTGTGTACATTATCATGTTGTCTTTACAGTGACTGTCCTCATTCAAGTGGCAATTACACAAGGGACAGTCACTGTGAGATGTCCTCATTTGTGACAAGGACAGTCACACATGAGGACATCTCACAGTGACTGTCCCTTGTGTAATTGCCACTTGAATGTATTGCTATTCAACCACATTTATGGGCCCGTTTGGACCCCAGCACACAGTAGCATCTACAAAGAAGAATATCCCAGGTGTAACAAGTTGTAAGAATATACCAACAGCTCTAAGAAGTTCCCTAGCACATAGTAGCATCTACAGAGAAGAATATACAACATGAGGGCAGCCACTGTAAAGACAACATGATAATGTACACTCATTGTATGTGTACATTATCATGTTGTCTTTACAGTGACTGTCCTCATTCAAGTGGCAATTACAGAAGGGACAGTCATTGTGAGATGTCCTCATTTGTGACAAGGATAGTCACACATGAGGACATCTCACAGTGATCGATTGTCCCTTGTGTAATTGCCACTTGAATGTATTGCTATTGAACCACATTAATGCTTTTCTTCTTCAACAAATGAGGACAGTCACTCTAAAGACAACATGATAATGTACACTCACTGTAAGGACAGTCACAAATGAGGACATCTCACAGTGACTGTCCCTTGTGTAATTGCCACTTGAATTACACAAGGGACAGTCATTGTGAGATGTCCTCATTTGTGACAAGGACAGTCACACATGAGGACATCTCACAGTGATTGTCCCTTGTGTAATTGCCACTTGAATGTATTGCTATTCAACCACATTAATGCTTTTCTTCTTCAACAAATGAGGACAGTCACTCTAAAGACACCATGATAATGTACACTCACTGTAAGGACAGTCACAAATGAGGACATCTCATAGTGACTGTCCCTTGTGTAATTGCCACTTGAATGTATTGCTATTCAGCCACATTAATGCTTTTCTTCTTCAACAAATGAGGATAGTCACTCTAAGGACAACATGATAATGTACACTCACTGTAAGTGTACATTATCATGTTGTATTACAAATGGACCTTATGTTGGTCGGGATATAAGTGCAAAAAAAAAAAGGAACGTTGTCATTTGTGTTTTCAACAGCGCCGAGAGAGATTCCCTCCGCGAAATCAAGCGGGTTATCATTTGTGTTTTGAACAAAGCGGGTTGTCATTTGTGTTTTGAACAGCACCGAGAGAGATTCCCTCCGCGAAATCAAGCGGGTTGTCATTTGTGTTTTCAACAGCGCCGAGAGAGATTCCCTCCGCAAAATCACAGCTACAATTTCTGAGTACGTTGGGTTTATTTTTCTTTTGTCATTATTATTTAATCTGGTATTCAGCTGTTAGAGAGCTAAAATACCCAGAAATGAGGACATATCTGTGTTGAATTTATTGTTAGCGGCTTTGGTTATTTAGAATGCTTCCCCACAATACTTAATTACACAAGGGACAGTCACTGTGAGATGTCCTCATTTGTGACAAGGACAGTCACACATGAGGACATCTCACAGTGACTGTCCCTTGTGTAATTGCCACTTGAATGTATTGCTATTCAACCACATTTATGGGCCCGTTTGGACCACGACACACAGTAGCATCTACAGAGAAGAATATCCCAGGTGTAACAAGTTGTAAGAATATACCAACAGTTCTAAGAAGTTCCCTAGCACATAGTAGCATCTATAGAGAAGAATATACAACATGAGGGCAGCCACTGTAAAGACAACATGATAATGTACACTCATTGTATGTGTACATTATCATGTTGTCTTTACAGTGACTATCCTCATTCAAGTGGCAATTACAGAAGGGACAGTCATTGTGAGATGTCCTCATTTGTGACAAGGATAGTCACACATGAGGACATCTCACAGTGATCGATTGTCCCTTGTGTAATTGCCACTTGAATGTATTGCTATTGAACCACATTAATGCTTTTCTTCTTCAACAAATGAGGACAGTCACTCTAAAGACAACATGATAATGTACACTCATTGTAAGGACAGTCACAAATGAGGACATCTCACAGTGACTGTCCCTTGTGTAATTGCCACTTGAATTACACAAGGGACAGTCATTTTGAGATGTCCTCATTTGTGACAAGGATAGTCACACATGAGGACATCTCACAGTGATCGATTGTCCCTTGTGTAATTGCCACTTGAATGTATTGCTATTGAACCACATTAATGCTTTTCTTCTTCAACAAATGAGGACAGTCACTCTAAAGACAACATGATAATGTACACTCACTGTAAGGACAGTCACAAATGAGGACATCTCACAGTGACTGTCCCTTGTGTGATTTCCACTTGAATGTATCGCTATTCAGCCACATTAATGCTTTTCTTCTTCAACAAATGAGGATAGTCACTCTAAAGACAACATGATAATGTACACGGGCTGTAAGTGTACATTATCATGTTGTCTTTACAGTGACTGTCCTCATTCAAGTGGCAATTACACAAGGGACAGTCACTGTGAGATGTCCTCATTTGTGACAAGGACAGTCACACATGAGGACATCTCACAGTGACTGTCCCTTGTGTAATTGCCACTTGAATGTATTGCTATTCAACCACATTTATGGGCCCGTTTGGACCGCGGCACATAGTAGCATCTACAAAGAAGAATATCCCAGGTGTAACAAGTTGTAAGAATATACCAACAGTTCTAAGAAGTTCCCTAGCACATAGTAGCATCTACAGAGAAGAATATGGGTCAACGAGGTTGACTTCAAAGCCATGCAATCTAATGGTAATAGTAATATCATAATTTGACATACTATCAGAAATACTTCCTAAATAGACTATTCAATCTTATAAGAGATGGATTCATGAGAACTATTATTTATGAAATATGAGTCAATGACTTTAATTAAAAAAATTACACAATCTAATTCTTGTAGAAATATCAAAATTTGACACATTGAAAATACCTTCCAAAAGTATCGTTAATTGATTAATATGAATCACTACTCATGAAATATAATTTTATAAACCTAATCTAAAAACTACACAATAAAAATCTTAATAGCAATATTGTAAGAAACTATTCCCAAAAGCAAGCCTAATAAAATTTGATGAAAATAATTTTTGTTTCACTCAACTTTGACATTCACAACTTCCTCTTTTATTATAATAAGAAAAAAAATGTCTTTTTAGATATACCTCATGAACCATACTCGAATAATCTATCATTTTTCTTCTCAAAAACATATTTGCAGAGCCTGCTTCTTTTACTTGTTTGTACTTTTATCTCTCTGATGGAAAGGGTTCCTTCAGGACACATTTTTCCAAGTTCACTGCTTGAGATATTTGAGGAGGGTTCCCCTGCTTGAGTATCCATCCAACCCATATTCGAGTAGTTCTACAATTGCACAGTCTAAATTAATAATACTGACAATTGAATGACGAATGATGATACATAGAATTGATATAAACTAATCCTAAAAACACTAAAACATTATTAATATATTTATATTTCATAAATAAAATTGATATAAAAGATTTGGAAAGATACATTAAAAAATAGAAAAATAGTAATTTATAATAGAAGGAAACTTAAATTGCTATTTTAAAAAAAAACAAGAGTCTTAAATCTTATCATTTTGTTTCATTATCATCCATAAGTACACACCTCTAGCATAATAATTATATTTTACCACCCATAAAATGAAAAAAAGATTTTCACAAGAGAAATTGAAGCTAGATTATAAAAATGAACCATCTTATTGGAAACTGGAACTGTTATCATACCCAAAAGGACTACAAAATTTCACCTTATCATACCCAGATTGTTGCTTTGCCTGGCGGAGGGAAATTTGATCAGTAAAATTGACACAGAGTATGTTGTCTCCATTGTCATGCTGGATAACAAAACACCAACTTTAATGGGCATGTACTGTCCCTTGTGTAATTGCCACTTGAATGCATTGCTATTTGATGCAGGGGCATCCCTAATGCAAGCCAAAGACACCATGATTGAAGGAAGTTGCCATGAAGCCAAGGAGTCAAATCCTATCAATTGGAACATAAGATTTTCACCTTGGAGCTTTGAAGGATTGACTGGTGAAAGGTCCTTTTGATTGACAAATCAGAGTCTTTTTGAATGACAAATCAGAGTCTTTTTGAATGACAATAAATTAGAATAGGAGTTTTAGATGTTTTCTTGGTTTGTAATAAATATTAAGGATTGATCTTATCTCCTTATAAACATCCACTTGTTGGACACAAGACCCCTTGGTGACTTATAAACCTTGGGCATCTTTTGAGTCCTTGGATGAAATGAGCATAGTAAGTGTTTATTAGGTGTCTTTTAGATGTTGTTAAGAAGTTTGAAGGTCCAAAATAACTTTAATAAGGTTCCTAAAGTTTCACAACACATTTTTAACCTTCTCGGCAAAGTTGTTTGCAAAGTTGTAATGCAACTTTAAAAGTTGCTTAGCAAAGTTGACATTTGTTGGATAAACTATTCTAACCACCTAGATGGTTGAACCAACGTTTGGAGAGCCTATTTTAGGCTTCAAATGGTCGAAGACAGACAGAGAACCAGTATTGTAATCATTTTGCTTTCATAAAAAATAAAAATAACCCTGTTTTAGTGCATTTCTGGTGAAAAATGAACTCTGTACGGCTGTACGGATGGTGGTTGGATGATAAAATTTGCCTGGAAGTTGTAATAGTGACATCTGATGCTTTGGAAGTTGGTTTGATTGATTCTCTTTGTTTTATATCTAAGTTATTTCAAATTTTCTGTGCATTGTTTACAAACCCTCATTTTCAGGGTTTGACTGATGTAAAGACCTTAACTCACGTTTCAACCATTGGAATTCCTTCTTCCTTGGTGGAATGAGAGTTAAGGATGTATATTTGTATATTCTAAAAGCCCTGACTACTCTGCATCACTATTGAACCACATTAATGCTTTTTTCCTTCAACAAATGAGGACAGTCACTGTAAAGACAACATGATAATGTACACTCACTGTAAGGATAGTCACAAATGAGGAAATCTCAGAGTGATTATCCCTTGTGTAATTGCCGCTTGAATACATTGCTATTGAACCACATTAATGCTTTTTTCCTTCAAGTGGCAATTACACAAGGGACAGTCACTGTGAGATGTCCTCATTTGTGACAAGGACAGTCACACATGAGGACATCTCACAGTGACTGTCCCTTGTGTAATTGCCACTTGAATGTATTGCTATTCAACCACATTTATGGGCCTGTTTGGACCACGGCACACAATAGCATCTACAGAGAAGAATATCCCAGGTGTAACAAGTTGTAAGAATATACCAACAGTTCTAAGAAGTTCCCTAGCACATAGTAGCATCTACAGAGAAGAATATACAACATGAGGGCAGCCACTGTAAAGACAACATGATAATGTACACTCATTGTATGTGTACATTATCATGTTGTCTTTACAAGGATAGTCATTTGTGACAAGGATAGTCACACATGAGGACATCTCACATTGATCGATTGTCCCTTGTGTAATTACCACTTGAATGTATTGCTATTGAACCACATTAATGCTTTTCTTCTTCAACAAATGAGGACAGTCACTCTAAAGACAACATGATAATGTACACTCACTATAAGGACAGTCACAAATGAGGACATCTCACAATGACTGTCCCTTGTGTGATTGCCACTTGAATGTATTGCTATTCAGCCACATTAATGCTTTTCTTCTTCAACAAATGAGGATAGTCACTCTAAAGACACAATGATAATGTACACGGGCTGTAAGTGTACATTATCATGTTGTCTTTACAGTGACTGTCCTCCTTCAAGTGGCAATTACACAAGGGATTTGTGTTTTCAACAGCGCCGTAACCCTCCGCGAAATCACATCGGGATATAAGGGCAAAACAAACAAGAACGTTGTCATTTGTATTTTCAACAGCGCCGAGAGAGATAAACAAACTTAAAACTCAGACTTAAGAAAGATGAAGGCAATGCTTCAAAAGGCTGATGCCCTAAATACGGGAAAACACAATACCACCATTAAACGATGCCCTAGTCACCGTATCAATGCTGCCAGCTCCGTACCAGTATGCTGACTGCTCACTTTCATCCTGTGATAAAGGTAACTTCATTAATCATACTTGAAATGGCAGCATACGAACTAAAGCTGATGAACATTTATAAACTAAAAGTTTAAAACTACAAATTACAAATGTAGTAGTTTCATATGAAAAGAACTTGATGTCTGAAATTTACCATTAGAAGTATCCAAAGGAATACCACAGTACTGTTGAACTTGGAGAATCGGAGATGATCTACACAGCAAGGTTCAACAGCTGTAAGGACTGTTACACCATCTTTAGCATTTGAATACATTTTCTCCTTGGCTTCTGGTGGATCCTCAAAGACCCCCAATGACGTTTTCCCTACAATTATCAATTGTTTGTCAGTATGAGATATTAATAAATAAACATTAATCACAATATTAGGCAAACAATGTTCTTGATGTCTGAATCTAAATCACAGAAAGCTCTAATAAAGCAGTTCTCAGTTTCACATTAAACTAAGTTTCAATTTCAAATGGTTATAATAATTTTTGCAAGTTATAAGTAGCTGGTTACAGTATATGACATAAAAAGAAAAAAAATCATTTCTATTCTTTTCTTCTTTTTCTCTTTCAACGAAGCTTTTGCACCACACAAATGCATACCAAGAATTTCTCAGGAGGTTTCAAGACCATTGCATACCAAACTTCTTCTCTGTAGATGCTACTGTGTGTCGTGGTCCAAACGGGTCCAAATAGACCTAGTGACTCTAGTAGGTCTCCAAAACCTGTTCTGCAGCAATAACTCTTCAATTTGACAAAGGACCTTATGAACTTATATGTTTTTTGAGTACCCTTTTTGATGTTCTAACAATCCTCCAACTCCCAGACCTTGACTCCACTCCAGAGCATATCAATGTCCTTATTGAGTCCGCAGACCTAATGCATGCCTTTGGGTGTGGGTTCCAAAACAAGGCATTGAAAATGGGTGCATGAAACCAAGATCAGAGTTTGAAGATGTCCACCATGCTCTAAAGATCTAGATTCAACAAGGTTTGAGGTCCTTTACTTGCCGCTACCCTCTGATCTTGCATAATCCATCAACTCCTAGTCAAGAACATTGAGATTCTTGACCTAGGGCTTGCTCTTGAAACTCTCTGGCTTAGTATCCTGTTCCAAAGTTTTTAAAATATGAAAATAAACCCCCTTAACTTGCATTTTACAAAGAACAGAGGATATCCTATGGTTTATTTGCAAGTTAAGGCCATTTGAATGCAATAACCCAAAAAATGAGGGTTTGACAGAACAACAAATAAGAAAAAGGAATAACTTTGATATAAGGTGTCTTGAATCTACCAAATAAACTCTCAAAGCATAAGATATAAATACTCTAACTTCCACACTGGTCTGCCCTCCCTTTCACATCCTTACACTGTACAGTGCTTGAAGGAAATGCACAAAAAAGGCTCTGAAATAGTCGCTCTATCTGACAGAGAGTCCATGCTAGGCTTCATGACTAACCTAGAGCACATTCCTTGTTATGGAGGAAGTTTGAATGGTGAAGAACTTATGGAATGGATAGAGGACCTAGATAACCATTTTGACTACAAGTATCTTATTAATAACCATTTTGACTACAAGTATCTTATGGATAGAGGACCTTGATAACCATTTTGACTCATTTAGTATCTTATTGAGCTTCACTTTGTTTCGAGAATATAGTTTAATATTCTCTACTAAACAGGGCCAACCACGTGAAGGTGGAAGCTCATTTGGCCCCACCCCCCTCCCCCTAACATCACTCTACATTCCCCGTTAACATCTAACATTCATTCATTCTTTCAATTATTAATAAAATGTAACATTCAATCAATATCACATGATAACATTCATTAACACATTAGATTCGTTAACACACAACATTCATCAATATGAAAATAAACACATAATTCATGAACATTCATTAGCACATAATTAAATTCATTGAGACATAAAATTCAGTCATTATCAATTAAGGTATTTAGATGACAATCATTTCTTTTTTCTCTTTCTAATTTTTTTTTCTATGTAAGCTCTAAGAGGAGCATCAGTGTTATCATCAATACCCCCCTCATCAGTTGTTTTGTTCTTTGTTCTTGATGATCTCAAATTCCTATGCTGCTGCAAAGGGGGGTCCTCTACAATAACAAATAAAAGAGTTAAATTTAAAATATTTAATTATAATTGTTACAAGTATTTAATTATTTTAAAGAACATAACTGTGGCGCTCTTTAATTACCTGATCTGGCCACATCATTTTGTCTAGACTCAACCTCAACATGCTCATGAGCACCGACCCCTCGATCCTCTACAGTTGCTATACAAAATGCTACATTAATCCAAACACCAATTGTAATTACATATAAAAATTTTAATAGCAAATGTATACCTCCACCACTAGGATGCACATCATGCGAACCTTCATTATGCATAGATTGTGTAGAAGGATTGTCAGGCTGCATTCCAATATCCTACACATTGTTATCATTGCTTTCTTAAAACAGATATACTCACTTTATATTAGAACTTAACATCAAATAGACTAATTGGTAAAGTATTCAATTTGAAATAAATTTCATTTAGCTTATTTACCTGTGGCTCAGATGCATCATTATTTGAACCTTGCACACTGATTTCAGCTCGTAGCCGTTCAGCCACGGCTCTATAGCCTTGTTGGAAGCCAATTCTCTTGTCCTCTTCTGTGAGGCATCTATTGAACTCTGACCCCTACATTTTTTCTTGGTATGGTGAATTTTACTTGCATTGTTTGATCAAAAAAAATTTCCTTGCAATATATAAAAAAATTGATACAAGTTTTCATTTACTAATACTTACAACTCGTGCTTGAAGTTTGGAAAAACCACCAGAGCCGAGCTTGTGTGTCCCGTGCTTTTCTAATCTTGCCTTTGTTGCCTTTGATGTGTCAGGCAATCTATGAAAAGTTTGAAATATGTTAGAGACCAATATAGGAAAAATTTAGAGGTTAATTAGTACATAATTACATTCTCAAAAGTATCACATACCTTGCTCTACTCTCTACTGGCGTAATTCCTTTTTTCATGTCGGCTTTATACTTTCCATCCAAAATCAAACCCTGCCACTCAGCCTCAAGAACACAGGGCGGACGCTCGTGCCTTGGGTTAACCTCTAAATATTTCCTGTACTGGTCCCTAATATACTTCAAACATAAACCAGCTCTTTCAAGGAGCTTGTTTCTCTCGAATGCACGAGGTCCAAAAAGCTGGGTCATACTATCTACAAGATCATCCTTCAACTTTTTATCTTGGTTATTCCACCTTTTAAGTAAAAAAAAACATGTTAGACTCATAAATGAAGAGAAGCTACCTTTAATATAGTTCAAGAAATTGATGAAAAGGAAAACTATTCTAGCAATGATATGAAATCAAAATAGTGGTTTGGGGTTTTAGTTAGGATATGATGTTCCACCATGTACGTATGGTGGGCCCGAATATCTGCAAACACTCGTCACCAAGTTTTCGCCAAAAAATATCATTCCCTACAAAATAATCATGGGATCATTAGTCGATGAAGAGTGATCAAAAACTAAATTACTATTATATCACTATAGAATAATAATAACTTTAAAGTACCTGGAAGTTTGGATACTTTTAAGGGAACGCCTTCATCGTCGCTGATGATCAATACGCAATCCTTCACCGTTCCCGTACTAGGAACACGGGAACATCCAGGAAATGATGTTGCATCGGGACTTGTTGCATCTCCTATTGCAAAAAATGAAAACCATTATCAAATGCCTCCAAGAAATAATACTTCAAGGGAAATAAATTGGTGCAGAGCACCCATGGCACAAACACAATCAAGGGATCTACATCGTAAACACATAACACTTAAACACATAACAAAAGAGAGAAAAAGAGGGATTTGTGTACCAGTAGATGGTGCAACAGTTGGTGCATTTAGGCTGTGTGTTGTTGACATGGCAGTCGGCAAGACATTTGTGGCTGTCCTGGATGGAGGCGGCGTTGTCATATCATCATGGAAAGGAGCTGAAGAATAAAATTGTTAGAGCATGCATAAATATAGAACGCGTGGACTAGCATGGACAAGATTGTTAGAGAATTAAAAAAAAAGATTGTTCGAGCATGTATTGTCAATGATTATGATCATTCCTATATATATTCAGTGGAAAACACAAGTGGGGAATGGAACATGTGATCTACCTGAACCACTTGCAATACCGGCCTCATCATGGGAATGGGGTTCAAAATTACGCAAATAACTCTGTAAATACAATGCATCCATATTTTAATTAATGTCATAAAAGAGCATAACATAAAAACCATTATTGAACTCTTGTAATAATTAAAAATTTCATTAATACTTACTTTAAAGTTTTCAGAAGTGCGCAACAACTCAGCTGCCCTGTCTTTTATTTCCTGAGTCTGAGGATGTATGGATACCAAACGTAGAAGTTCTTTCCCAATTTTCTTTAGCAGCTTTTTAATGGAACCGATCGGGTCATCGGTCTCTGCTAAATCAATAAAAAAAGGGTCCACAAGGGGGGACTCCTGAGGGACTGCAGGTTGCTTTCCCTCTCTCCGACCACCGGCCCTCTGTGACAACAATAGTATTAGTATTATCAAAATTACTCCAAAACAATGAAGAAAATAACATTAAAAAAAATAACATTTTGCTTCTATCTAGTTTGCACAATTACAATGAATTTTACCTGCTCATGTGTAGATGAGCTAGGAATATCGTCACCATCACCTTCGGGCGGTCGCTCCATATTGTGCCCCTGTGTCAAAGATCAAGTATAAAAATGTTAGCCAAAAATTTAATAACTAAATGGTATGTTGGAGTCATTGATTAGAAGTTGGTTTAATAGTATGTACCACCCCCATGATAGTAGCCTCGTTTGTATCTATGCGGTTCAAATTGTAATCAATAAGCAGCTCTTCCCCTGCACGTATTGATTTTATCGCACAGATGAATACACGATTTCCCTCGCGCGCCTCAAATATGCAATTGGGTTGCTTTATAGTTGACCCAGGTCGTGTACTATTTATAAAACCCGCAATATTCCCTGTTGCTTTTGGCCTTCCATCAATGTATATAGCCACACTTTTACTTTGATTATTGTCTTGCTGTTGTATATAATTTGCCGAGAGTGCATACCTACGCATACTTTTTTTATATTGAACAATATGCATCCAACTTTTGTAATCGTAACATGGTCCAACATACTCCAATTCAGAAACTTTGTTGTAAGACACCTTTTTGCCATCCATAGAAAATAGGCCCAAACCATGTAATGATGATGGTGCTATGCGATATATCCTCTCATTAACACAAAAATCAATGTTTATTGGAGGAAGTTCCTTGGGTACCCAATGTTTCTGTAGATGTTGGTACCTCAAGGGCACCTCGATGTCGCCTTTCGTCTCATCATCATAAGAACATGACCCCCCTTGAGCAAGGAAAAATTTCATGTGTTTATTGAATTTCCTTCTAGTCCTTTGACCTCTAGTTAATCTCCCTATTCTAGATAAACTGCATGTCTCACTTTCCTCTTCTATTCCTATATTTCCCTCACTCGAGGAAGACACTTCTGACAAATACCTATTTGTTGGTACCTGCAAATGGGAGAGATCTTAGAAGACATCAATCTTACTATTGATAAGTGTATTAAATAGACATTCTATAAGGTGTATTGACTTATACCTGTCGATCCATGAGACTGTGCGGGATGCTCTTGAAAGGGGTTCAATTTCCTGCAAATGTAATTCAATTATCGTGAGCATAATCACATCATAATCATAATCACATCCATCATAAGCATCACATAAAAATTAAAAACATTAAAACGTACACATTATAACACTTATAGCTTTTAAATAGATAATGAATAAACTATGTAACCATTTAAGACAAATATATTTCTATCAAGAAATGAATATTAAATACATTAAGGATTGATGGCATACCTTTAAATTTCATCATCATCATCCTCATCATCATCATCATCATCATCATCATCATCCTCGTCATCGTCGTCGTCATCATCGTCCTCGTCGTCGTCGTCGTTGTCGTCATCATCAACATCATCATCATCAACATCAACATCATCTTCATCATCATCATCAGTAGCAGCATCATCTTCTTCTTCTTCTTCATGAAAATTTGTCTCAGGAACATCATCCAATAATTGTCGATCGTGATCATCATCTACATCATCTTCTACTTCTTCGGTATCTTCTTCTTCCATCGCATTATACTTTATCGGCCTTCCTCTCGGTTCATGTCTAACAACAAATGACCAACCCAGTTTATGTGAAACCTCTGAGTAAAATACCTGTTCACATTGGCTTGGAAGAACATAGGGCTCATCCCCAACTGGCTCAAACGACCTTGTATTAACCATTGTAAATCCATTATCATGTTCAATAACAGTTCTATTAGGATCATTTGGATTAAGTCGTAGCCTGTACCATTTGACAACGAAGAGTACTAATTTCAAGGAACTAAAGTCGCACTCAAATATATCATCCAAAATGCCATAGTATTGATTTTTAGACTCTTGAGGATCTAAGTCATTTCTAGATGAAATATTAGTCACTTGAAAGACTGCAATTATTCCAGAATCACAAGTTTTCTTCGTGTCATCCAACACTTTGACGCGAAATTTTTGACCATTACAGAACATACCCTTGTGGTGTTTAACCTGCAATAATATGTGAAACATGTCAAAATTATTATATCGTGAGTTGATAAACATACGGGTGATTAATAATTTTGTACGTACCTGGAAATCTCTTAAACCATATGCTAAATCTATTTCCCTTTGCGTAACATTAGAATCTCCATTACGATGAGCTTCTTTAACCAATGAAGATACACCTTCCCATGTTAATGTGTGACCAGAATGTTGACATCGTTCAATCCATACCGTCATCCAATCAAGATTGTTTGCAATATACAAATGTAGTGCATCCCACTCTCGAGCAACTATACAAAAAAAAAATAGACGACTTACAACCGATTTATTTTGAAGATTAAGAAATAATTTATTACAATAACATCTTATAATTTATTACCTGTCACTTTCCTCAATCTACCTTTCCCCATCAAGTACTCCCCTTTGAATTTTTTAAAAGGGTCGAGATCCCAAATGCGATCTACATGGATATTTGAAGCAAACTTAGGAAGATATTCAGTAATGTACACCATAGTCTGGTATACCATGTATCCCTCTACCATAGAACCCTCAGGATGTGCTCTTTGTCGAACCAAAGCCTTCAAAGATTTCAAGTGCCTCTCAACCATCCACATTGACCTAGTGTGTGCAGGTCCACACAATTCAATCTCCTCAACTTGGTGTATGAGGTAGTGTTCTTGTGCATTGAAAAAAGTTGGAGGTAGACACTTTTGCATTTCACACAATAAATGAGGAATTCTTCTCTTCCAATAGTTTATATCTTCTTTATGGATTTCTTTAGATGACAACCACCTACATTAAGAGATTCAAGTCACAAAAAATATATAAATACGAGACTTTACAAAATAATATACAATAGATTACATAGCAAGAAAAACAAATCGCGAATATAATAAATATATACAACAAATTGAACAGATATTACTGCTTACCTCATGTATTTTCCAAGATCATATATCACTTGTTTGATGTTATTGTTGAAGTGCTCTGGGAGAGATACAGGTAGCACGTACTGCAGTAATTATAAACCAATCATTTCATTATTTTCTAACATAACATAATGAATAGTACACGTAGTTTATGAATATATTGTAAATACAGAAGAACATAACTTACCTTGATGAAAGTATGCCAATCATGCGTTTTGAGCCCTGGCCCAAATTCACTTTTCTTTGATATGAGATTGCTTATGTTCCCAGCAAATCCTGTGGGAAATCAAATTTTTCGTATGACTTCTTTTATGGCATCACTTTGCTGCTCCATTAATAACCAAGGAAGGGCACTTATATTAATCTGATCTCTATTGCTATTTGAGTGAATGAAATTCTTCAGTGCATGATTGGATTCATGAATGTCATTACAAATTTTGACAATTTTTTCTTTGTCACGCCTTCCATCTAGTATTTTCCACAATGTCTCTGTTATATTCTTTCCAACATGCATAAGATCAAACAAATGCACAATTTGTAGGTCCTCGTAGTAGGGCAACCTACTAAATTGTCTGGGATAGCTTTTTAGTCCCTTTGGAAGGTTGTCAGTAGTGCCTTGACGACCTTCATGATCATCAATTACATAATTAGTAAACAAAAATCACAATAGAAATATATAAATTACAAACATAAACCATTAAGTGGAACGACATTACCTCGACGATTAATTCTATTATATTCCAACTTCCATAGGCGAGGTGTCATTCTTCGTGGCTTTGATGTAGTCTCTTCTTTCCCATTGAAAAGATGTTTTTCCATACTTCGATACTTATGATTCCTGTGGAGGAAGTGTCTGTACTCATCAAACACATGCTTTCCTAAACTTTTTGAATGACGAGATTTCATCTTTGGACCACAAACTGGACATGCAAATTTTCCCTTTGTTTGAAGACCTACAAGATAATGATATAATTGGATTATTAAATATGTTGATTTTTATAATTAGAATTATCATGCGCAACTTGAATTCACTATAACATACCACAAAAATGTGTTAGCCCTGGGGCATCATGTATTGTCCATACAAGTATTGCATGGAATTGAAATTGTCTTTGTCCTATTGGTCTAGACATGTCATACATAGTGACACCGTTCCATAACTCCACCAACTCGTCAATAAGAGGCTCAATATATACATTCATATCTTTAACTTGATATTTAACTACTTGAATGAACAGTAACATTACATAATTATTGTGACCATTTTACTGTAAGATTTGTAGGTACATGTAAATTAATAACTATCAAATGATAAAATACCTGGAACAATCATTGCCAACATAATGTGCTCCCTCTTTATTGACATCCACGGAGGAATGTTATTGTTGATAACAAAAACAGGCCACACCGAGCAAACAGATCTCATCTCTCCAAATGGATTGACACCATCCACTGCCAATGAAAGCCTAAGATTACGAGGTTCTTCTTTGAAGTGTTGCCACTTTTCCTCTATGTGCATAAATGTCGAACCATCCGCAGGGATTCGAATAATGTCATCTCGACTTCTATTGCGTGCATGGTAATCCATAAATTGTGCCAAGCTAGTACACCTGAATAATTGTCGCATCCGTGGAATAATGGGGATGTAACGAAGAACCTTGTGAGGCACCTTTTTTGTTATTCGATCTGTTCGATATCTACTCGTATGACATACAGGGCATTGTGTTGCAAATTCATGTTCTTTATAATATATAATATGATCATTGGGACAAGCATGTATTGCTTGATACTCCATTCCAATATCTTTCATAATAGCAGATAATTCTCGATATGAGCGAGGTAGAATATTTGATGGTGGTAACAAAAACTCGCCTATCAATCTACAGCAAAAAATATAAGTTGTTAATATAAACAATATTAGTGGTACATTATTCACCCTTTGTTAACTATAAAGACATATATGACATACCTTAACATACGTGACATTGTTATGTTGGATAAACCATTCATAACCTTCAAGTTCAACAACAACAATACAGCAGAGAGAAGAGTTGTTTGGGAGTCTTTGTATAGGGGCTTGTATGCCTTCTCAAGTAGAGGTACATCAAGGCTATCATCATCATCATGATCAGATCCGCTTGGACTAAATGTGTCATGGATCAATGTATTTATACCATCATCTTCAATTGTGTTTTCTGGCGCATGATCGTCATCTTCCATGGGATCATTATCTTCACCTTGGATATTCGCACCCCCATGTTCCTCCATATCATGTACTTCCCTGGGGAGATCAACCTATATAAAATTGATTAACATAAATAAACCATGATCTTCAACTCATCATCAAGTGATTTCATATGTATATAAATTGTTAAAATGATATAATGAACAACTTACCAGTGGATGATAGTCATGCCCCCCTTCAATGTGACCATTCTCCCTACAATGTCTCTTAATTGTTTTGATTAGCAATCTTCTACGGTTTAAGCCCTTACAAATTTTGCAGGGACAATAACATTTTCCATCACCTTTTCTTTTCAAGTTAGACCACAATCTAGCGATTGTCTCCCTATTTTGTTCTTCACTTATATTATCTGACATGATCGTTCTTCGCAGGAAGCAAAAATTGGGCTATGAAAACTTCGGTCTACAACTTTCAGTGACTAAGCAAAATTGTCAAAAGTACACAAAACATATAAGCTACAAGGCCTTCTTGCTTAGCTCTAGAAGCTCTCTAGCAATCAAAACATATAAGCTACAAGGCCTAACAGCAATTTCAAAACATATAAGCTACAAGGCAAGACATATTACATGACATGGCAAAAGGATTAAAATATACATTAGATTAAAAAATATACAATTTTCAAACCTGAGCGCGCGGCTATAACTCGTGCAATGGTCTTCTTGCTTAGCTTTAGAAGCTCTCCAGCAGTCAAAACATATAAGCTACAAGGCCTAATAGCAATTTCAAAACAAGGGTCATCAAAAGAACCAAAAACAATGTGTGCAAACAATACCTTGTGAAGTGGTATAGACAATTAGAAGATGCTACTATGTGCTAGGGAACTTCTTAGAACTGTTGGTATATTCTTACAACTTGTTACACCTGGGATATTCTTCTCTGTAGATGCTACTGTGTGCCGTGGTCCAAACGGGCCCATAAATGTGGTTGAATAGCAATACATTCAAGTGGCTTACACAAGGGACAGTCACTGTGAGATATCCTCATGTGTGACTGTCCTTGTCACAAATGAGGACATCTCACAGTGACTGTCCCTTGTGTAATTGCCACTTGAATGAGGTCAGTCACTGTAAAGACAACATGATAATGTACACATACAATGAGTGTACATTATCATGTTGTCTTTACAGTGGCTGCCCTCATGTTGTATATTCTTCTCTGTAGATGCTACTACGTGCTAGGGAACTTCTTAGAACTGTTGGTATATTCTTACAACTTGTTACACCTGGGATATTCTTCTCTGTAGATGCTACTGTGTGTCGTGGTCCAAATGGGCCCATAAATGTGGTTGAATAGCAATACATTCAAGTGGCAATTACACAAGGGACAGTCACTGTGAGATGTCCTCATGTGTGACTGTCCTTGTCACAAATGAGGACATCTCACAGTGACTGTCCCTTGTGTAATTAAGTATTGTGGGGAAGCATTCTAAATAACCAAAGCCGCTAACAATAAATTCAACATAGATATGTCCTCATTTCTGGGTATTTTAGCTCTCTAACAGCTGAATACCAGATTAAATAATAATGACAAAAGAAAAATAAACCCAACGTACTCAGAAATTGTAGCTGTGATTTTGCGGAGGGAATCTCTCTCGGCGCTGTTGAAAACACAAATGACAACCCGCTTGATTTCGCGGAGGGAATCTCTCTCGGTGCTGTTCAAAACACAAATGACAACCCGCTTTGTTCAAAACACAAATGATAACCCGCTTGATTTTGCGGAGGGAATCTCTCTCGGCGCTGTTGAAAACACAAATGACAACGTTCCTTTTTTTTTTTGCACTTATATCCCGACCAACATAAGGTCCATTTGTAATACAACATGATAATGTACACTTACAGTGAGTGTACATTATCATGTTGTCCTTAGAGTGACTATCCTCATTTGTTGAAGAAGAAAAGCATTAATGTGGCTGAATAGCAATACATTCAAGTGGCAATTACACAAGGGACAGTCACTATGAGATGTCCTCATTTGTGACTGTCCTTACAGTGAGTGTACATTATCATGGTGTCTTTAGAGTGACTGTCCTCATTTGTTGAAGAAGAAAAGCATTAATGTGGTTGAATAGCAATACATTCAAGTGGCAATTACACAAGGGACAATCACTGTGAGATGTCCTCATGTGTGACTGTCCTTGTCACAAATGAGGACATCTCACAATGACTGTCCCTTGTGTAATTCAAGTGGCAATTACACAAGGGATAGTCACTGTGAGATGTCCTCATTTGTGACTGTCCTTACAATGAGTGTACATTATCATGTTGTCTTTAGAGTGACTGTCCTCATTTGTTGAAGAAGAAAAGCATTAATGTGGTTCAATAGCAATACATTCAAGTGGCAATTACACAAGGGACAATGTCATGAGCCGTGACATATTGAACTTAGTATAATAATAAAATGATTAGATGATATATAATAATCTATTATTAACGGTATATAACAATAATATATAATTATTATCAAAAGATATTAATAATATATAGTTAGCATAATAAGTAATATGTTAATTAAATAATATTAAAATATTAATAAATAATATAATTATGATTATAATTATAATATAAATTAATAATAAATAATTATTAATAAATTATATATATTATATTATAATAATATATTAAGTAATAATATTAAATCAATTATTGATATAATAATTTTAATATATAAATAATATTAATAAACCTCTCAATATAAAACAATATGTTATCACTATAATAATATTTATTATAATATTATTAATATTACTAACATCATTAATTATAATATTTAATAATAACAATAACATTAATAATAATAATAATAATAACGTTTAAAGCAATATCGAATATCTGTAATCGATATACATCTACATTAAACATCTGCATTATCTATCACGATGAGGAACGAAGAAGTGATACAATAATCACTAGTCATTACACATCGATACCATGAGAGGATGATTAATGAACCAAATACTATGAAGTCAAGATCAACATGATATGAATAAGGGATAGGTCGCTATGGGTTTCAGAAGATGTATTGATAAGCAAGAAGGATAACCATTCATATATTATAAATAATCATTAATTGCACAAGTTTAGACAATGACATATCCGATAAAGCAATATCAAACATGAAGACCCGCTAGCAAATATGCACCATCACTTCCTATGTTATCATGACAATAACATAAACTAGATTGAATTCTACTATCTATATCAATAGACACCACATAGGAGGATATCGACTAAAGGATTGAAAGATTATCGATTGTCTGAGATAAACCACATCTTGTAGAAACACAAAAGCATCAGTGATTATATCACAAGCTATTGATGAATGAGGCATCAGTCATGGATAATAAGTACAATGTATCCTTAAGTATTAACAGGAATGGAAGTCAATTTGAAGATCAAACTCCATTACCAGCAATCAACCAATAAATGGACAATTATCAGAAAATGATATCAACTTATATCAGAGTAGAAAGATTGGATATCATCATAACAATATGGGATAAGGCAAGAGTTAATATCGATTGACTAAATACTAATGATAGTTAGACCAAACTAATACAAACACAATGGATGTTAACTACTGGTTGCACTACCAATTAGGGAAGATTACCTTCATAAAAAGATTTGATATTGAGTCAATCTGGGAGTTATCTATGATCAGAAAATAATGAAATAATATTATGTGAACTGTCGGATTATGGAAAGGTGTGCTTAACAAAGGGACATGGAGGAAGAAACAAGACACGTCTCATTCATAGCATCTCTTCATTTGTTAAAGACAATATAAGAATGCATTCTCGTCAGTCACTCAAGGCATCATTAGAACTTTATTTACTTATCCATATTTGGATATACTCAATAGAGCATCTGCCTTTGGCAGTTTGGTTTCAAGTTTATCATTGCAGATCAGAGACAACACCATGATTGCACAGATAGAAAGGATAGTCAGAAACAGCATCAATATTTGAAGTTGCAAGCATATAATTCAGAATCTGAAATAGCAACATATCACTCATAGCGATATTACACATTTTCATAATTACATCATCATATCAGACACAGCAAATACATTGCTGTAAGCAATACTTATTGATTGTATATCGATATTGTTTATATCAGACATACCATCATTATACTATCACTATAAGTGATAGGAAACATCATATTCATAGCATATTTCATATCATTATATCTGACAGTGCTATTAAACATATTGGTATCAATATCATCTTGCACACATATTGTGATTGAATCTGAAATAGCGGTTGATATCTTAAGTAACCTCCATTACTTAGTTTAATTGTAAGTATCTGATAGAGTAAGTCTGAGAAGTGGAGTAATTGTTCCTGTTTTCCAAGTTAGCCAAAAAGGGGACATTACAGACAATCACGGTGAGATGTCCTCATGTGTGACTGTCCTTGTCACAAATGAGGACATCTCACAATGACTGTCCCTTGTGTAATTCAAGCGGCAATTACACAAGGGACAGTCACTGTGACATGTCCTCATTTGTGACTATCCTTACAGTGAGTGTACATTATCATGTTGTCTTTAGAGTGACTGTCCTCATTTGTTGAAGAAGAAAAGCATTAATGTGGTTCAATAGCAATACATTCAAGTGACAATTACACAAGGGACAATCACTGTGAGATGTCCTCATGTGTGACTATCCTTGTCACAAATGAGGACATCTCACAATGACTGTCCCTTATGTAATTCAAGTGGAAATTACACAAGGGACAGTCACTGTGAGATGTCCTCATTTGTGACTGTCCTTACAGTGAGTGTACATTATCATGTTGTCTTTAGAGTGACTGTCCTCATTTGTTGAAGAAGAAAATCATTAATGTGGTTCAATAGCAATACATTCAAGTGGCAATTACACAAGGGACAATCACTGTGAGATGTCCTCATGTGTGACTGTCCTTGTCACAAATGAGGACATCTCACAATGACTGTCCCTTGTGTAATTCAAGCAGCAATTACACAAGGGACAGTCACTGTGAGATGTCCTCATTTGTGACTATCCTTACAGTGAGTGTACATTATCATGTTGTCTTTAGAGTGACTGTCCTCATTTGTTGAAGAAGAAAAGCATTAATGTGGTTCAATAGCAATACATTCAAGCGGCAATTACACAAGGGACAGTCACTGTGAGATGTCCTCATTTGTGACTGTCCTTACAGTGAGTGTACATTATCATGTTGTCTTTAGAGTGACTGTCCTCATTTGTTGAAGAAGAAAAGCATTAATGTGGTTCAATAGCAATACATTCAAGTGGCAATTACACAAGGGACAATCGATCACTGTGAGATGTCCTCATGTGTGACCTTTGTGAAGGCAAGTGCCAATTTGTACCCAAGTTACCAATATTGTGGCAAAAGTGGGAATGAAGCATTTAGGGGTCAAATTGGGCAAAGAAGTGTAGAAGTGGCCTATGTGAGGTCTAAATAGCCTAACTAAGTCATGGTTAGGGTCTTATGGTGTTTGAACAATAAGTTTTGAACCAAAATCCCAAAGGTTGTAACAAGTTGTCAATGTTGTCATTCACAACATTGACAACATTTGTGCAAGGGAGCATTTTCGAGTAAGATGGTTATGTAACTATATGAAACCATTGAATTAGGCATCAGATCAACTATAAGAGGCCTCCATCGATCTGTGCAAAAGGTTGGGGGGAAAAACATTTGGAATTAAGAAGATTTGTAGAGTAACACGGTTTTAGTGAATTCTTGAGTTTTTTTGTTTCTTTGTTTTCAGTTGATTAATGGATTAGATAGCTCGCAGTGTCTATTGGAAAAGTTAGTACAAGTTGTTTTTTTATTCTGTGTTGTGTTTTTTTTGAGTTTTGAAGCATTCCAACTAGTTTGTTAATTCTTTTGTTAAGTACCCTATCATTGGTTTGAACCAGGCAGGTTGAACAAATGGAGTCTTAGCTCATCATTCCATTGTCAATTTTGTACGGGCTCTTGGAATGGGTGAGGAGACTCCATGTACTATATGTTTGGAAGGAGGGGCCCTGGGAAGCTCATTTTCTATGTTTGCAATGATGTCCTAGGTGAGTCAGTTGAGCACAGTTAGGGATGACAAATCATTACAAGAAGATTACAACAAGTTGAATGCATTGGTTGCTTCAACTAAAATCTCATGGAGAGGTAGACACACATCTAAAGAAGCCCCAAGTCAAATTAGAAGATTGGGTGAGTTTCTTTGGCTGCTAAGAAAATAAACTCTTAGTCAGACTGTCCAAGTTGTGTCAAAATACTTATTTTCAGGCATGGCTGTAGCAGTTGGTGTACAAAAAATCTAGGAGGAGAAGACCTTAGATATCTTGGAGTTCTCAATAAAGGGCATCTGAATCCTAAGCCCTTTAGGTGGCTTAATATAAACAAAAAGGCTTGACAAAGGCCTAATTGCTAGCAGCCTATTTTTGGGTGCAATTGGCATGCATGGTTTGATGAACCGGATTGAAGTACTGATGAAAAGTATAGGTGAAGGAGTAATATTGAAACCAATAGAGGTCCTAGTGGCCAGCCTCTCCATGGAGTAAAGTTCTAGTTGAATGTGTTTCAATTTGTGAAGACAAGACTAGGAGTGTCCTAGTAGCTAGATTGGTATTGAGCAGAGTTCGTTGTATTTCTTGTTGGTGTGCACTAGTTGAAGGAGTGGGATCTTGGGTAGAGATACCTAAAGAGTGTAGGGATAGTTAAGTACCCTATCAAGTCAAAACATTGGCCTAAAGAGACCCTAGTGAAGGATAGGGAGTGAGCAAGACAAAGTGTTACATCAATTAACAAGATCATTTTTTGGTAATTGTGTACATTATCATGTTGTCTTTACAGTGACTGTCCTCATTTGTTGAAGAAGAAAAGCATTAATGTGGTTCAATAGCAATACATTCAAGTGGAAATTACACAAGGGAATAACACTATGAGATGTCCTAAGTGTGACTGTCCTTGTCACAAATGAGGACATCTCACAGTGACTGTCCCTTGTGTAATTTCCACTTGAATGAGGACAATCACTGTAAAGACAACATGATAATGTACACAAGTACCGTGAAGGTAGTCGCAAGTTAGGGCTGTTTCATTGCATACCCGAAACAATGAAGACATTACAGTCCACAAAACGTTTGTGCTTGAAAGATGAACAAATAAAATTAAACTTCTAAATAACCAAAGCCGCTAACAATAAATTCAACACAGATATGTCCTCATTTCTGGGTATTTTAGCTCTCTAACAGCTGAATACCAGATTACATAATAATTACAAAAGAAAAATAAACCCAACGTACTCAGAAATTGTAGCTGTGATTTCGCGGAGGGAATCTCTCTCGGCGCTGTTGAAAACACAAATGACAACGTTCTTGTTTTTTTTGCCCTTATATCCCGATGTGATTTCGCGGAGGGTTACGGTGCTGTTGAAAACACAAATGACAACGTTCCTTTTTTTTTTTGCCCTTATATCCCAACAACATCGCAATTGCAAGTTAGGGCTGTTTCACTGCATACCCGAAACAATGAAGACGTTACGGTCCACAAAACGTTTGTGCTTGAAAGATGAACAAATAAAATTAAACTTCTAAATAACCAAAGCCGCTAACAATAAATTCAACATAGATATGTCCTCATTTTTGGGTATTTTAGCTCTCTAACAGCTGAATACCAGATTACATAATAATGACAAAAGAAAAATAAACCCAACGTACTCAGAAATTGTAGCTGTGATTTTGCGGAGGGAATCTCTCTCGGCGCTGTTGAAAACACAAATGACAACGTTCTTGTTTTTTTTGCCCTTATATCCCGATGTGATTTCGCGGAGGGTTACGGCGCTGTTGAAAACACAAATGACAACGTTCTTATTTTGTTTGCCGTTATATCGTGATGTGATTTCGCGGAGGGTTACGGCGCTGTTCAAAACACACATGACAACGTTCCTTTTAAATTTTGCGCTTATATCCCGACAACGTCGCAATTGCGACAGTTACAAATGTATTATCGTCGCAAATTGCGACGGTGTCGGGCTATATTTGAAAAAAAAAGAGCAAAACCACATGACATTTGCCTGCCGTCGCAAATGGCCGTCGCAATGTCACCCCAAATGTATTAGTGCCTTCCTTAGGATACCATAATCCATAGTCCTCTATTTTCTTCAGGTATCTTAAGATTCTTTTAGTTGTTGTAGTGCCTCCCTCATTTACCCCTTTGCACAAACATCGTAATGGTGTGGTTTCGACAGTCACTCTCGAAGGGTAAGGTCATGTTGGTCCCATGTGAGGGAGAATCTACCAGGAGGATTGTTTTAGAGCGTGTATCGACATTCTGTGTGAACTAGGAGACATAGGATATGGTCTTGAATCGCATTCCGGAGACCCTTAGAGTAGGGATGAGTCATTCATGTGGATGCAGTGATTGTTACCCATATTATGGTTGATGGCATCATGAGATGCTCCTTGTTCAGATTTTCCTTATGTTTATCAGGATTTTATCTTTGGAAGTCATGTCAGGTGTTTTATGAGATTCTATCTTAGTATTATCTTTCTGCATAATAGACTTAGTAATTAGAAATTTATGTTGTTGCATTATGATTTGTGTCCTGGTGGATAGAGGTTTGATCACCATTTGTGATGTACTCTTTTCATGTTACTTATACACTCAAAATCCTAAGATGCTCTGTGTTTAAAATAAGATTAATTGAATTTAACTGATCTTTGTGATAATACTATCAAGTGCATGTTTTATAGAAATTGTATTGGAATAAGGTAGTTAAAATAATAAAAGGGTGATATATATATATATATATATATATATATATATATATATATATATATATATATATATATATATATATATATATATATATATATATATATATATATATATATATATATATATATATATATATATATATATATATATATATATATATATATATATTCTAATGTAGTTAAATATCATTTCCCATGTGTATGTAATCTCTAGAAGAAATACAGTAGGAAAGGTGTGAGTGTACCACTACTAAATGTTGAAATGTTTCTATTTGGATATGAATGCTTACCTAAAGGACTATTTGAATTTATTTTATGTTGAGACGTATATTAATAGAAAAGTGATTATTAGGTCTTGATGTTGAGTGAGAGATTTTGCATAGAACGATTTGATGTTATAATAATGCAAGAAAAGCTAATCATTTGAAATGTAGCTTGTAAATAATTTAGGACTTATTTTCAGGCTGGATTATTAGGTCTTGACTTATGGTATTGATGAATTATTTAATTTAGAATATTATGCCATAATTTCATGTTTATACAAGAAGAGGTTATGCGAGATAATCATGGTTAATAAATTAGGTTAATTGATATATTTATGTTCTTGAAATAGCTTGATTTGAAATTAAGAAATGTATTATTGGAAGTAAGTGATTTTCTTGTGATAAAGTGTGGACACGGTTGGACTATATGATGTACTTGAGTTTGATTATTTATGATGTACATATATATGTTATTGACATTTCATGAGCTGCTAATATTTTTTCAAGTGTGCAGGTAAGACCATGGCTATATCAGGGGAAATTAAAGATGGATAATTGTTAAAATCATGTTAAGCCAAGGTTATCTCCAAGGGGAGAAATAAACCTTGTTGTAATTTGTAATTGTTGTAAAGTGATGCATGAATGTATTTATTGATTATGTATATTTTTATTTTATTATTTTAGTCCACTTGGCATGTCATGTATATTGTGTTGTAATGTGATTCTTTTGTGGTGTCAATTGACACATGTCATGTGAGTTGGCATACCCAAGTGTTTTATGTGTGTGAGTGGTCTCTATTTTTAGGAGCCTTGAGTGGGAATCTCTTTCATTTTCGTATGCAATCTTTAGGTGGTCTTTTGAGTGGCTTTTAATGACCATATAAGGTAGTGGAGGTTAAAAATAGGCTACCCCATAGTGGTGCCATGTGTTGGTGGTCAAATTTTGACCATTATGATATATTTTGGCTATTTTTGCCCTTCCAAAAAGATGCTCTTTTGAAAAGTGACGAAAATTGGAATTGCATGTCAAGCCCACTCCTCTTTTTGAATTTTGAATTTGAATTTCCCCCTCTTGTTTGAAAGGATTAGGGTTTTTCTTCTTAAGGAGATGGAGGGAAAATTTGTGGGCAATTTCCCACTCTCCAATTTTTGGAGACTTGAGAGATTGTGAGATTTTGGTCTTGATTGATTTTGGAGGATTTTGGTTGTTGCATAGCAAAGGAGGAGACTAGTTGGAGAAAGCTCATCTCAACCCTCATTGCCATTAGCTTGGATTGAGGTTGGATCTTGAAAACTCTTTGTCTTAATGTTATATACATGATTTACTTTCTTGTGCTATGTGAATGCTTAGTGTTGTAAGTAATTGTTTGGTATTTTGGCTTATGCATGCTTGTGGTGTCTTCCTTTCTTTGTTGTATTGTTTTCTTTGGGGTGTGCAAGGTCAAACTCACCCTTGGGAGGGAAGAGATCCTTGATGGGTGAAGGGAAAGAGTTGGGACTACTCAGCTAGTGTAGAGTCCTTCCTCTAGGAGGAAGGGGATAAGGTATGGATGTATGGGCATCCATGTTGCCATCCTTGTGTATACTATTTGGGGGGCATAAGGGTGTTGATTTGATGTAGATTATGTGAAGGGTTGATGGTTATATCATTGGCCTTGTGAAGGCAATTGAAGCAAATTTTAAAGCCTTGTTGAAGGCTGGTTTATTCTTGTATTTTGGCATTCTCCTAGTTGGGTAGCTTCCACCTTCACCCCTACTATGGGTCCAAGGTGACCCATTATGTGCATAGCCATGGGAAAGGAATTTGGTGTTCTTGTTTAGTTGTTGGTTTTTTTTTAGTATGTGCTTGATGTATGAATGTACATCCCCTATCCATCTTTGTTTCCCCTAGCTCGAGGGTGGCCATGTAATGGCCTAGGTTGGGAGGTGAGCCTCCATGGTCTATTAGTTGTTATTTTGTAGATTTGTCAAATGAAGGCTTGCTAGTTTTTATGGAGCTAAATGAGCATTGGACTAGATCCCTTTATGTTATTTGAGTTTTGAATGGCTTCAAAGCCTTATGTAAAAGTTTGTTAAAAGGTTATGTATATGCCTAGTATGAGAGATGCTTGTAATAGTTTTGTAGGTTATTTATTTTCCTTTAATCTACTTGTATTTTGAAGTAAAAGAAAGAGATGTAAATGACATTAATGTGCTAGCAAAGAAAAGTAAAGTTGTTGTTTTAGTATTCTAAATGCAAGAGAAAATAAAAAAGAGACTTTTCTTTGTATCCCTAAATGTGAAAATCTTCTCATTATGTTCATTTCTTTTCAAAGAAATAGTTAGTGGATTGATCTTGCAACAAAAAAAAAAAGCAATGAAATTAGGGTTTCAGGCCATGTTTTATTTTGGCCCAAACCCTAATTTTGAATTAGGGTTAGGGTTGGCCAATGGAGCCATAAGTCATTTTCTTATTTTATTTTAAAATTTCTTTCAACCCTGAAAAGTCATTGATTATTTTATAATGTTGACTTTTTCCTTTTTCTTTAAAATTTGATTTTCTTTTTATTATTTACTTTTGCCTTTTGGATCTCAAGATTCCCTATTATTGGGATTTTGAAATGATTTTTGGACATTAATGCTATTTTAGTTTATTTTTGAAATTTTAAATTATGAGAGAGTTAATTTAAGATCTTACTTTTGTTTTATTAATTTATTTGAGATTTGAGTTATTAGATTTTATAATATTACATCTTTCTTGACTATTTAATAATGTGACTCTTTCCCCTTTTCTTTAAAAATTGAATTTCATTTTATTAATTACATTTTCCTTTTAGATCTCAACATTCCCTATTATTGGGGATTTGAAATGATTTTTGGGCAATGATGTTATTTTAAATTATATTTTCAAATTATAAATTATGAGAATTAATTTATGGTCACTTTATTTATTTTATTAGTTAATTGAGATTTGTGACAATGGATCTTGTATTATAAAGGTAAGATATTAATCCCTAATAATAGTTATTAAATTAATAATTATAACATTATTTAAATGTTTTAAATCACTAAGTTGAATTACTTTATGAACTTTGAACATTAATTTTATTATAACTAAAACTAAGGGAATTTTAATATTAATTTATTTATTCAAGCATTATTGTCTTTAAATAATTTTGGTTTAATAATCTTAGTTTTGCATTAGGGTTATTATCATGATCGCATTATAGCCCTCTTGACCTTCAATACTAAATTTTCTTTAGACCCTAAGATGGTTCCCTTGTATTCATAAGGGGGCCAATAGGAAATGATAGAATTTATGGGGTTGCCTATCTTCGAAGGAGCCTTGGATTCGAAGACCTTATAGTTGCCCTATTTTATTGTCTTATTTTTGAATTCTTAGATTGAGGGATTTCCCCTTGTATTCACTTTATGTTTAACCCTAGTTAGGGTTTCATCAGACTAATGTACCTAACAAACAGGGGATGTCAGCAAGCCAGTGTGTGTCACAAATTCCCTTGTGAGTTAAGTTTGATGGTTGGTGTTTTACTTCTCAAGTTTTAGTGCACCATAGTTTGTAACCTAGTTGTTAGTGCTTTTTTTAAAAAAATTATTGTGTGTGTTTTGCCCTAAATTTTGGGCATGACAGTTGCAATCATGTGTGACTCCTTCGGATTTGCAAAAAATCTAGCAACAATTCCCATAGCATGTGCAATATCTGGTCTACTATGCACTACTACATCAACTTACCAATCATAGATCGTTACAATGTCTAGTTCACCTCTGTATTTTCATCATCTTTATTCAGTTTGCAGCCTGTGACCATCAGTGTTCCAACTAGTTTAGCATCTACCATGCCAAATGTTCTCAATACTTCCTTTATATACTTTGATTGTGTCATGAATATTCCATCATTCTATTGAATAACCTGCAAGCCTAGAAATAACTTAATCTCTCCAAACATAGACATTTCAAATTATTTGTGCATCTCATCAGCAAATGATTTACAGATATGATCTTGTCCTCCAAAAATAATATCATCCACAAATATTTCAGCAATTAAGATAGTATCATCAGTATCTCCTTTCATATACAAATTGTTGTTCTCACTAGTTCTAACAAAACCAATACTTAACAAATAAGTATGCAGCCTTTCATACCAAGCTCTAGGTGCTTGCTTTAAACCATATAAAGCTTTATGTAGTCTACATACCATATCTTTCTTGTCTGGATCAACAAACCCTTCTGGTTGTTCAATGTAGACCTCTTCTTCTAGTATCCCATTCAGAAATGCAAACTTGACATCCATTTGATAAAATTTAAACTTCTTATGTGCTGCATGTGCAAGTAACATTCTAACTCCTTCTAGTCTAGCAACAGGTGCAAAAGTATCACCATAATCTATACCTTCCTCCTGTGCATAACCCTTGCATACAAGTTTAGCTTTATTTCTTGTGACCTCTCCATTTTCATTTAGCTTGTTTCTAAAAATCCATTTAGTACTGATAACATTCTTATCCTTAGGCCTAGGTACTAAAGTCCATGTCTTTTTTTTCTCTATCTATTCTATCTCTTCATTCATTGCATTTACCCATTTTTCATTCTCCAATGCAACTTTAACATTTTTTGGTTCAAACTCACAAACTAAGCATGTACCTTGTCTCAACTTACTTCTTGTCATCATGACAGCTTTCTTGTCACCAATGATTTGGTTCTTAGGATGATGTCTTCTAAAAAATCTAGCCAGTACTTGATCTCTTCTTTGTTGTTCATCTTGTTCAGGTTCATGTGCTTGTTCGATAGCTCCTTCCTGATCGTCGGTTTCTCTTTTTTGTTCCTCGATGTTGTTTTCCTGATGACCAGTTGACACAGTCTGCGGGTTTGGTAGGTACTCTAGTTGTTCAATGTAAGTTAATCTATCGTAGTCTTCCAGATCCCTAGTGCTTTCTTCACTGTTCTTAGTATCAAATTCATCAACCCTAACATGAGTACTTTCAATCATTTTATTAGTAACTTTGTTCAAACACTTATAGGCTTTTCTTTTAGTGGAATATCCAAGAAATATCCTTTCATCCCCTTTAGAGTTAAACTTTCAATTTATTTCATCTTTTAGAATAAAACATTTACTACCACAAATTTTGAAGTAACTTACAGTCGGTTTGTGTCCAAACCATAGCTCGTAGGGTGTTTTGTTTGTGTCCTTCTTCAGTTGTACTCAGTTTAGAACATAGACAATTATGCTGACTGCTTCTCTCCAGTATGTCTGAGCAACATTCTTTTGCAACATCAGTGTCCTTGCACAATCAACAATTGATCTATTCCTCCTTTCAGCAATCACATTTTGCTGAGGTGTTCTCGGTGTAGAAACCTGTCTTTTTATACCATGCTCATTACAATAGTAAGTAAATCCATCAGAAATAAATTCACCACCTCTGTCAGATCTGAAGCATTTTAGTTCCTTCCTGATTTCTTTCTCTACCTTTTCTTTATACCATTTAAACATCTTAAATGCCTCTGATTTCTCCTTTAAAAATATCACAGTCATTAATCTAGTGTAATCATCAAAAAACATAATGAAGTATCTATCTCCATAATAGCTCTGTGTTCTTGTGGGACCACATAGGTCGGTGTGAACTAGCTCCAAAATTCTCTTTGTTGAATAATCTTTACTCTTAAAACTAGATTTTGTCATTTTACCCTTTTGACATTCATGACACATAACATGATCCGGCTTTGCTAGGCTAGGTAGACCTCTAACCTTTTTATTTCTACTAATTTTAATCATGTTATCAAATTTTACATGACATAACCTTTTATGCCATAGCCATGCATCCTCATTTTGCATTATTAAGCAGGAAGACTTATCATAATGATAAAACAAGTTACCTTTCATTTGTGCTCCTATTCCAACAAGTTTTCCTCCATCATCAAATATCTTAACCTTTTTTCTCTCAAAAGCTACTCAGTGACCTGAGTTGTTAAGTTGTGCCACACTTAGCAAATTATAATTTAGTCCTTCTACCCTATAATCATTATCACATTTGATTTTATCATTTATCATTAAATTTCCTTTTCCTCTAACCATACAAGGAGTATCATTACCCATTTTTACAAATCCTCCATTATATTGCTCAAGATGATAAAAAAAAATTTCATCACCAGTCATGTGATGGGTACAGCCACTATCAATGATCCATGTATCATTTTTATTAACCTTAGAAATGAGTGTTGTCTCTACATACCTTTCTTCTTCCTCATAATCATCCTTCATCGCAACAAAAACCACTTCCACATCATCATATGTGTCGGTCTCGGTATCATTCTCTTCAGTAATTTAACATACCTTTTTGCCTTTATCATTATTATCTCGGCTATCTCTGTCTTAGTGTTGGTAACTTCTGTTATTTCTTCTCCCATAGATTCCTTCACCAGATCGATCCTTGTTTCTATCATCTTCTTTCCTGTTTGGACATCTAGTAGAAATCTGAACAACTTCTTTGCAGTTAAAACATGCTAAAGGTAATTTACCCCTATATCTACCTTTACCTTTAGGTAATCTCTTGTCCATAAGAGCTTCAAGCTCATCAAGCTCATTAAGCTCATCATCAGTATTACTATCATTATCATCGTTATTGCTTCTACTACTAGACTTACTGATCTTTAGAGAAGTCATGAAAGTAGATTCAATAGATGGAACAACACTATTATCAAAATTGTCCAGTTCAAAAGTTGTTAGCTTATCGATTAGACTATCAAGAGTGAGAGTATTGCTAGGTGCAGACCTCATTTCATGTATTGCAGATATTCTGATAGCATAAATAGGAAATAAGGTTCTTAGGATTTTACTTACCACTATTTCTTCAGTAATAACACCACCAGATCCTCTGATAGCATTAAGTACCTCCTTTATTCGGTTTTTATACTGCACTATGTTTTCTCCTTCCTTCATTTTCATATCATTGAATCTTCCTCTTAAACTTTCAGCTCTAGCTCTTCTGACATTTGCATCACCACTATAAACTTGAGTAAGTTTATTCCACATTTCCTTTGAAGTAAGGAATTCCTTGACATCTTCAAACTCGGCATCTGATATAGCAGCAACAATCTCCATCATAGTAACATTATGCTCATGTCTATCTCTCAATTGATCAAGAGTCAAAGGTCCTATAGGCGGTGCTAAGTAGCCATTATCCAATAGAGTGAGGGAAGAATGCCCAATCCCAGATATATGAAGTCTCATTCAACTTTTCCATATTGTAAAGTTGTCCTTATTCAGCTTTGGCACTTCCCTCTTATATATTTTGTGATATTTTTGCTGAAGTCCTTATAACTCTGTTCCAAGCAACCAAAATGCTCTAATACCAATTGTTAGAATAATTGAGAGGAGGGTGAATCAGTTATCCACAGTCCCAATTACAAAATGTATTACTTAAAAAAAAATTAGCTAAATCTGCAACTTGGTAAACATAAAATACTAACTGTCTGTGAAATTACCGATTACCAGTTAATTGCTCATAGTGATTACTGACCACATCTAACATGCAATATGTAAAGTATGATATCCAAATAATCACCACATAAACACATAACACAAAATATTTAACCTGGAAACCCTGCAAAGGGAAAAACCACCTGGGACCAGTAACCCAAAAGAATTTCACTCTTCTGAAGTGAGCTCAATGAAGAGCCAACCATGTTAAAGGTTACAAAACACACTATAAGGTGTGACCTTGTTAGAGGATTTAACACTAACAATTATCGTCCAACCAGCATTCACTATGGGGTTGATAGGATAACAATGTACATTATATGAATGACATATAAGACTTTCAAGTCCACTTGGTAAAGAGATTTTATCTTTTTACAATGGTTAAAATGAAACAGTAGGTGATCTGATTACAATGCAACTTGATTTATGGATTATCAGATCTATCTTAAGTCCATACAAATCCTCTAATCAATATTTATTATTCAGTTCATCAACTTTCAATAACTTACTATCCTTCGATAAAACTCTCTGATGCTTGGTACTGTTCTGCAGTTCGATTCTTCTTCAACCAGTATGATCAAGCATGCATGAAGCTTGTTCACACGATATCTCTCCAGTCTCCTTCTTCCGACATAAGTTTCACTGTGAAACCCTAGTCTCTTAAATAAACAAGTAAACCATTTTCTTTTCATCCATCAGATTTTGCCACTTAATCTCCTTCGTTGATTTTGTCACTTAAACCTTCCTTGGTTGATGTGTCAGTAACATGTTTCAATTCTATCCTTTAGATCTTCTCTGAATTTTTTTAGTCGTAGATCTTACAACAAACTTTATCTTTTCACCTCGTAATCATACACTTTACAGCTCATCAATTTATGTCGGCTAAACTAATCATTTAGTTCTTTTGTCCATACTTGGTTAACAAAGAAATACATCAATGAACACAAGCTCGGTTGATACTGTCGCTCGGTATACACTACACTGGCTCGGTGTATACTAGAATGCTTCATTAACCGACCACACTGCTTTGTAACATTTTTCTTCTATCTTCATAAGAAATTAATGCAACATAATCAAGTCAACAATATGAAGTCATAGACTCATCAATAAGTTACCAAGAGTATTCCTTATCCTCATCTGTCATATCCATCTTCCTCCATGTAGATATCTCAGTTCTTCATCTTTTCTCCTCCTTTACAAATGTTTAGATATTTGCAACTACCATGATAAGTATTGTCAAAGCTAGTTGACATCAATGACAACATAATGACTAATTAAATTATCCTGCATAATATTTTAGTGCTCAGTGATCTCTAATCACTTGTAGTTCTTCAATCAGGTACTCAATTAGTTGTAGTTCATCAGGTAGGACTACATTCAACTTGAAGAAAATACCACCAATTGTGCTTACTAAATATGAAGAGGCACTTATCATTGATTATAGAAAAGATATGGATGCAATTGGTTATGGCCTTGAAATAGTTAATCTAAAATAAAAAGTTGTGTGAATTTGCTAAATTTGGCCCAACCCTTTCCAACATGGGCTACCTAAGAAATCCTAGTGGACTTTTTTAAAGAAGAGCCATCCAAAACTCACCCTATGTAAAGTGGAAGGGATTGACAGAGATAAAATACTTGATCTCAAATGTATTATTGTAACTATGTTCTATTAGACATTTTTGAAAGAGTATGATGAAAATCCATATGACCTTACCAAAATGGAACTTTGATGAGACTAGAATTCGAGTAGGAAAAAATAGTGTGATGAGAGTGTTGGCTAGAAGAGGAAGTAGGAGTGTATCATTCATAATTCCCAAGATTTTTGAATGGATAACTATTCTTTGTTGTGTCAGTGCTATTGGAAAAATCATACCAGAATTCTATGTGTTCAAAGGTAAGAAGTGGCTACAAAATTGCATTGCACACTATGAACCAAGTGCTTGCATGGTAGTCAATCCATACACTTGGATTTGATACTCCGAAGAGTTTTTTTTTCATTAGTTATGAGGAAGTCATATCATTTTTCAAAGTCATTTTCTAATGAAGAAAAGATAAGTCGGTAAAGCAGGGAAAGTTATTTGATAAAGGAAATAAGGAACAAGGAATTTTGATAAAAGGAAATGCAAGTACAGGCACCGAGCAAGACAGAACTGAGCACTGAGAACCAAGTTGTACCGAGCTACAACATCAACTAAACCAAGAAGAGAAGATAGTTACCAAGTTAAGGAAAACGTGTTACCAAGCATAGCAGGCCAACACCAGAAGAATTTTTAAGTACATTGAATTTGGACACTGAAAAAAAAATGGTTTACTAATCTTGAGGAGATCGTATAATAGAACATTGGAGATTGGAACATGATGATTAAACATGATTATGAGGTGAGATCCACCAATAATAATTAAGCAAGTAATATGCATTGGAGGAGTAACCAATGCTAGCACTGCTTGAAGAGATGATTCTAGAACTCCTTGCACCGCTTCTAGAATTGTATATAAATGGATCAGAGTATGAAGATCAGTGTGTTTGTGGTGATATGAATGCAAGAGGAGATTGCATATGTGAAGTAGATTAATGAGAAGGTGATGAGAAAAGAAGCCGCCGAGTAAAAGAGCAGTGAAGAACAGATAGAGATTGCAATTTACTGAGTACTGAATTGTTAGTGTGAAAGGTACACGATATGAGGTAATGAGTTAATGAGAATAAAGAGTCTGATAAGCATATGTTTGATGCAATTTTGATTGAAATATTTAATTTTATTGATTAAAGAGTAATCAAAGTTGTAAAGTCTCTTAACCAAGAAGATCCAAGTAGATCTTATATGTGAATCCTTTAACTAGGTGTAGTTCTTAGATTAGAATTGTAAGATCCTTTCACAAGGTAGACTTAATAGTCAGAAGACTCTTAACTGGGTTAATATTCTTAATAGGGTAAGCTATTAGAAATAGATAAACATTGTAGCTCTAACCTAGCAAACTTTATTCTGCAGTAGTGAAGTCTTGTGGGTGTCATCCCCACCGTAGTTTTTATCCTCTAACAAGGATTTTTGTGATACCAAATATTTTTGTTATGTGTTATCTATTATATCTTTTATATGTTTCATGTGATGCATGAAAATGTTAAGGAATCAATAAATTGTTAGAAAGGAAAGTTCAAATAGTTTAAGAGTGTTTTACAATATTGATTCACCCCTCCCCTCTTAGTACTCACCTTTTCATACTTAGTCCAAAAATTTGTATCAAATCATAGTCTCTTATTAAGAAGTTTAATCACTTGAGAGGAAAGATATGGAAAGATGGGAAGCTACAAGTATGAAAGGGTGATTGAAAACATGGAAATAGAAGTCAAAATGACTAATAAGCAGGTTGAAGAATTGAGAAAGAAATTAAAACAGTCAATCAACAAAAGGAAGGAGCTAGCACATCAGTTGAAAGATACTCAAGATCAGGTTAAGGAACTTGAAGAATAGTCAGAGGGAAGTATGTCTGATGAATCTGATGCTATCATATCAAAACTGTCTGAAAAGAACAAAAACCTAGCTGATCATGTGAAACAATTGAAAAGAGAACAAGAAGCACAGTCAATAAGGATGTGTGAAATCCTAGAACAAAAAGGAAAAGATGAAGATGAAAAAAGGATAGATGAAGAAGAGAGAAGGAAAATGAATACAAAACTAGATGAGAAAGATAATGAAATAATGAGGTTGACACAAACTCACTACAACTCAAGACAAACCAACTAGTTAGTGTAAATCGGGAAGTTGCTACGAAAGTTGGAGAAATTGCTGACCTAAGAACTGAGAATGAAAATCTAAAGAATGATTTGAAATTTGAGAGAGATGTTAATGAAGTCTTGAAAATAAATGAAGAAGCATTGAAGATTCCAGATAAACAACTGAGAAATAAAAGACAACCAAGAGACACTGCTAGACTTGGATACAATGCAAATAACACTACCGAGAAGGGTGAGTCCTCCAAGAAAGTAGTGAACCGAGATAATGCTACCAATCCAACGAAGTCAAAGAAGCCTACATGTTATCACTATGGAGAACTAGGACACACAAAAAACATCTGCAGGAGCAACAAAGGTAATCTATCGAATACTCCTAAGTTTAAAGGTCATTGTTACAACTGCAATAAGTATGGTCATAAGGCATTTGAATGTAGAGAAAGAGTTTCTAATCATCCAAGGAAGCCAATATTTGAAGGTTATTGTAACAATTGCAAGAGATATGGTCATAAATTTGGAGAATCTAGGTCTCAAAGGAAAAATGAGAAATGGGTCCTAACTGACAGAATGCTCCAAACAACCAATAAGGACCAACTATATCATGGGATTATAATACAAGAATCACTTGTACTACATGTGGAATATTTGGTCACATTGTTGCAAATTTCTTTAGGTTTCATGGTATGAACAACAGAAAATCATGGAGAAACACTAGAATGGCTTGTTTTCACTATCACAAGGTCAGTCACCTAGCCAAGGATTACGGGTACCAAAATAAGGATTCAACCAAGGAACAATCGAGTGAAAATACTTAAGTCAACATTGATGAGATTAGAGAACAGGTGAATAAGACTTGGAGAAGGAAGTCTCAAGATGATGGAATAGAACTTGGAACATCTAATGGCACCACATCCATTGGATCAAGTGCACCTTTCTTCACTTAATCGATCAAAGGTATGTGTAGGAGCTGATAACCTAAAGTTTATCTTAAATTTGTTCCTAGATTTAGTGCTAAGATCCATATCAACATACTAAGATGCATTTGGATATAAGTTGTGAAGTTATCATTTCATATGTTGATCGGTAATGTACATGAGTTATTTTACTCCATTCAGTGAAGGAAATTGTATTTTGGTTATCGGTGAAATGAAGTAGGTAAGGATCATTAAATGTAAATTATATCCGTTGGAAGCCCTAACCAAGGAAAAATTATAAATAGAGGGCACTTTGAAGCATTGATAGAGATGAGATCACAGAGAGATTCCAAACATTCAATTGAGCATTCCGAGCATCTGCAAAGAACATTCAAGGTATTTCAAGTGTTTACCAAGATGAGTTCATAGATTCTAACTACTATTCAATTGGAACCATAGTGTTTGTTGAAACTATTTTGAGATCAAGATGGCACCCAAGATACAAAAACCAGTTATAGTCAAGAATCTAGGCATTTATGTTGTTGAAGATGAAGAATTTGTTGAGACTTTAGAGATCAAGGGGAAGAAGATTAGAGTAAAGAAAGAGACCCCTAGCCCAACCGGTGTAATACCATCTACAAGGTCTACCTCCACACCGAGAGCAAAGAAGAAAGTAGAAGTAGAACCAGTGAAAACAAAGACCTATGTTAGAGAAAACAAGGCTATTGGAAGGCCTAGAAGGAAGTTGAAGTTATAAAAAGAGAGTGATACTGATTCAGAAGACCTATAGCAGTTTAAGGTTGCAGCAATTAAAAAGGTGAAAAGTCTTGATGAATTGATCAAGACACTAGAAAAATATGGTGGACATTCAGTCATGAAACAATTAAAATATGACACAAGGAATGATGAGGAGAAGAGTAATATTGAAGAGAGTGTCATTACTACATTGCATATGTTTAGAATAACACCGGTTGAAGTAGCACAAAATCTTGAAGGAAAGTTATATCAGAAAATAGATACAAGATGGCAGTATGCTCTTGTTGCTAAGAAATAAATGAGAGAAAGGTCCTTTGCAAGCTGACCCCACAATAGTGGGTTACACTTTTATAGACATGCTGATTTTTGCTGAAATAACAAAGTTTTAATAAAATATGATTATTTAAGCCTTGAGAGGTTCCATTTGAAGGAATTAATTACAAATAGTTATCTCAAAGCCTCTTAGATAAAAAAAAACATTGATATAACATCTATACTCCTCATTCATACCTGCAATGGAGTCTCCTTCGCACCTATTAAAATGCTGACAAAAAATTACTTTAACTTTATATTTTGGGAGATCAAATGAATCCATTTCAAAAACCTATCTATGTACTAAGGTACTACTAAGAAAAATCTTTCCAATGATTATAATGTTAATATATATTAAGTTTATTATGACTTTTTGTTTTTAGTTTTACTAAACATAGATATTTCACCATATGTCTACCTCTATGTGTGATGCTTATGGAAAAATAGTAAATGAGAGAAACAAAATCTTTAAAAAAATGTCTTAGGTATTTAAGTTATTTTTCTATCAAAAAAAAATTGAAATTGGACAAATACACAAGTTATAAGCTATGTAGTCAAGGTATGTCAAAATTACGGTTTAGTCAACTTAAAACGTTAATAAGATATGAAATAATCATGATAATATCATCAAACTAATTGTATGCCCTCTGTAAGGATGTTACTGAACTAATTTTAAAAGAATTGCATTGATATCTATTTTAGAAAAAAAAATTATGCTATGTGAAAACAATGTAACTCTTTGAAAATGACATTTTTAGCAACATACCAGTTTTCGTGGGAGAAAGAAAAAACCATTCAAATCAATTCAAAAATAAAAATAAAAAATATATTTAGAATCTAGACAAAAAATCCTAAAAGACTCTAATTTACTTCAGCTTCTGATTTCAAACGGTTTAACGATAATATGCATCTGAATCAGAAAGTTTTTTTTAAAATGTAGAGTTCAGTGTTCATTCATGTAAAAAAGTGTCCCAGACCTAACAAAGAGAGGAATCAAAGATACCCTAAAAGAATATTCAAAAATATTTCTAGTAAAGGGTAGGGCATTGAGCATTATGGTCTATCTGTCATGGGGTCAGAGTTTTCACCTGTGCGGCACCGCCTCTAGACATCAAAGAATAGCTTACAAATAAATCTAGTACGGACTACGCCTTCCCATATGAGCACAGATAAGACTTATGCAGAATATAAGTCAGCTCACTCCCAAATTACAACATAGCATTCCAACAGACTCAGCTCCAATACTTCTCATCCAACAAGTTGCCTAAAGAACTAAGCTAGAGAACTTATCAACCTATGAGTCACCCTCAAGATGTGGACCTACATCCAAGGGTGGACTTGTGGCCTACACGAGCTGATCTCATGAAAGCCTCCTACGTACCCGCATCCAATGCAAATCAAAGTCACACATAGTTCTAACATCAGCTCGTTGTGCCACCAGCTCGCAAATATTCCCAAATCTATCCTGGCCAAGTCCCTGACTTCCCATTCCTAGACTCTATAGATTTCACCTCGGATCATGTCCCCAACAAGAACCTACACCACTCTACACAAAGAAACCCATACTACCCTGAGTAGTCCAGATTACACCTCAACTCGGCTCCAAGCCTTGCCTATGCCACAACTATGAGTAACTAGCCCACAACATAATCCTAACAATTATGAACGCCTAGTTCATCTCACAACCCCAAGTTTACTCCTCATATCCATCCCAGACAAAATCCTACACCTCAACTTGTTATCTCTATTGAGCCTTCTAAGGTTGTCATTAGTACCAAAGGTATGTATAGATATCGATCGGTCACTTACAATGAGCTAATCGGTAACATAAAGCAGAACAGACTAGTCGGTAAAGACTATACACCGAGTAGCAGACAGTTTACCAAGTACCAGCAGACACTGACACTGACAAATAGTAAACACCAAGCATCGCAGTATACATCGATCAGTTTACATAGTGTTTACCGAGGATAACAAGAAATGGCATAGTAATTAGGAATGGCACATTCTTCTATGCAAACAGTTACAACGGTTTGTAAAATATTTTACCAAGATTGAGGAACATTTAATGTAATGATATTCATTAAATACAATGTATATCTTTTGTAATAGATGATCTAGGTTATCATTGTACACCGTAGATCTTAGAGTTATGATTATAGTGTGTAACCTAATTGTGTTAAAGCAGCAAAAATAGAACACTATATATTTATGTGTTTGCATCATTTTGAACAGAGCTGATATATGAATCATGGAGCACTTGAAGCGTTTTTCCTATCTTCAAGTCTATCAGTTTAACAGAACAGAACCGAGCATAGTAGAATTCAGTTTGAGTAGAATTAGCAGAGGCTACCGAGAAGTTTAGAGCAGAGATTCATCACAAGTAAGGTGATATTTTTATCAGAGCTTATATATCTGTAACAGACAATTGAGTGTCAAACAAGAAGATAAATACCTATTGCTTTTTGACAATTGTAATAGAGTTTTTGGATAAAATCTCTTAACAAAGTAGACTTAACAGTCTTATGTAAATCTCTTAACCGAGTGCACACTTTAGTAGTGTTTCTAAAATCCTATAACTAGGTAGATCTAGCTGATCTAACATGTCACTCCTAATAGGGTGAGATCATCAGAAGTGATCAAAACTTGTAGCCCTAATAGGCAAACCTTTTCTATCTGTAGTAGTGAAGAATTTGTGGGTGTCATCCCCACCGCAGTTTTTACCTTCTTACAAAGGTTTATGTGTTACCAAAATACTTGTGTCATGTGATTGTGTTATGGATTTCATGTTGTTTATTTACTTATGTTAAATGGATAAATGATTCATGCAATTAGATTCAAATTATATTGGTCGGTTATCACTATTTACAGTTTTAGATCTGAAAGGTTTTACAAGTAAAGTTTTGAAAGCACTGATTCACCCCTCCCCTCTCAGTACCTATCTCTCCTAATTCCAACACAACTATGTGCACCCAATGCACAGCATATCCCCATGTTCATCAAGTCAGATAACAATGCATCGGCATAGATCCAAATCCTTTTCGATCAAGACATAGCAACTAAAGTCCCACCCACCTAGATTGACTTGAGATCCAATCCGACCCACATGTCAACTAACTCAATTCCAAGTCCATCACTAGCTCCAATCTGATCCGCATAGCACTAAGCCATACCTCAGAATAATGACTTCCTTATCCAACAAGCTTACTCAATCCGTACTCAAGAGAATAGCTCACCTCGAAATAACTATGCAAGAACCCATGCATAGCATTTCATCTGACACGGTATCAAGTCGTGCATCCAACATATCCATGAAGAGCTCACAAAACATTCGTAACCAACATTCTCGCATAATGCATCCTTAAGCCATTGCTCACTCAAGGATTGAAAGATGAAGAGACGTGCCAGGGGTAGACAACATGCTCTAGAATCCATCTAGCTCGGGTCCAATCTCGAAGGCCGTTACACTATCAATTGGAATAAGTACAAAAAGACATTGATGATCTTTGGAGAAAGATATTCTCTATGGATCAACCAACTATTGAAGGAGTCAAAGAAAAAGAGGACAAGTCTAACCTTGTTTATTAGGACTCATTGAGAACAATTCTAAACCTCTCAGTACTGAGAGACCAATTGTTTGAGTAATTAGTCCCAATTATTAACATACTCAAGAATTATTAACAATTAGCAATAGTCCCAATTGTTAACATACTCAATTAGTCAATGGTTTTCAATGGGGTTGTCTGCTCGAAGATTGCCAGTTATCGATGCTTCAGCTAGGGTTTTATCTCCCGTTGGAGATTTTTCTAGGAATTTCCTAGCGTTGTAGGTTGCTAGAGATTCTAGGTTATTGCAGGTTGTTGGTGCATCATTGTCTGCTAGTGCATCACCAGTTGCTACGACTAGGGTTTTGTCTCCCGCTGGAGATTTTCCTGAGAAGTTATAGGTCTCGCAAGTTGTTGGAGATTCTAGGTTTTTTTCAGTTGCAAGAGCATCATTGTCTGTTGGGGCATCGTTGGTTAGGGTTTTTTCTTTTGCTAGAGGTTTTTCATAGGCGATGAAGTTGCAGGTTTCTTTGGATGCTAGAGATTCTAAGGTTTCATCGGTTGTTGGTGCTTCGTTGTCTACTGGTGCATCTCTGGTTGTTGGTGCTTCACTGTCTGATGGAGCTTTGTCATTGCAAACTTTTCCTAGGATTTTGGTAGCTACTTAAGGGGTGTCGATGGCTCCGCTAGCTGTTGGAGGCTCTAGGGTTTTGTCAACGGCTAGGAATATTTTTTATGGAGCTTCATTTCTTGTTGGGGGTTCATTGGCTGGTTTTGTGCCTCTTATTGGTGCTTCGTTACCTCTTCCTTATGCTAGTAAGGTTTTGACCAAGGCCTCATCCACTCTTCTAGGTGGGGTTGGGTTTGGTGGTGGGTTGGGCTCTAAGGGACCTTTCCGTATCTTGAATCCTATCAAACTCTCCTTGAATGAGGATGTGGTGGAAGATATTGAGGTTGCCTCCTTTGATTTTTCCTCTCATGGTTTGATTTGTCATTTCCTAGGTTTGTGGTGAGTCTTGTTGATTTGCACCGGTGGATCTCTACTCATTGGGAACCTATAATTTCTGGTACAGTTCATAATTTTCCTATAGCTAAGGGATTTTTTATTGCTAAATTCAATAGTCTTGAAGATACAAAGTTGATTTTGTGCACTCCCTCTTTCTCTTGGGAAAATCATTTTATGTTGGTTATGAAACCATGGTTTCTTGAATTTTCCCCCTCTTCTAAAATCTTTAACAAGATTTTGATTTGGGTGAGGCTCCCTTATCTTCCTCTTCATCTTTGGGTTGACTCCTTATTTGAAGTGGTGGGTGAGGCTCTTGGATATTTTTTGATGGTGGATGATAAGTCTTCTGATATTATGCACTCGACCTATGCATGTATATTGATAGAGATGGACATCTTTAAGGGGCTACCAGAAAAGATTAAGTTAGTGTACTCAAAGAGATCCTAGATTCAAACTTTGGATTATAAAGGGATTCCTTTCAGATGTAGGAAGTGCTTTAACACAGGTCACTTGGTAGCCCAATGTGGATTACAGAGGGCTAAGACCAAAAGGTCTACTTCTTAGTGGAAAGGGACTTTTGCTAATCATTACATGGTTGTCAAAAATAATCTTGACCCTACTGACACTGATGGTCCTAAGAGTGTCCCTCCTATAGGATCTTATCCTATTGGGCCTATTGTTGCTAGTAGTTTTTTTGTTGTTCACTCTGATGGTGCCTCTTCTACTAGAAACGCTCTTGCTAGTTCTACTCATAAATCTCCCAGTACTTCTATTGATGTTGGTGTCCCTTCGAATGGTTCTGATCTTGCTGGGTCTTCTGACATTTCTGTTCATGGAAAGTCTATAGATGTTTCATTTGTTGGTTTTGTTCCTGTTGGGTCTGTTGGTAGTTATGTTTTAAATGCTAATTCTTGTTCTACTAGGAGGTCAGTTGGTCCCGATTTGACTGATCCCTCTATTGTTGAGAATTATCGACCTGGTGTTTCTCCTTTGCATTTGGTGGCAGGTCCCTCTGTTGATTCTTCCCATAAAGTTTTTGTTGGTTCTGGTATGGTTCGCTCTTCTTCTGCTCCTCTTTTGAGGTCTATTTCTCAAGGATGGCAGGAGAAAGCCTCTTTGGTTGAGGAGGGGTGGACCCCAATTATTGGTAAACATCATAAAAATTCCCTCCTTCAATTTGATATGACTTTGCACTCCCAAAAGAAGGGAGGTAAAGGAAAATCCTAGATTTTCCTCATTTTGTTTTGGTTGTGGGGTTCTGTTTGGATCCCACTGGGCAGGTTGGGTTTTTTTCTTTCCTGTCAGTTATGTTTGGTCCTATTTGTGGTTGTTCCTTTGTTTGTCTTGGGTTGCTTCCTTTTGATTGTTGGCAGTGTTCTTTTGGGATTGTCGTTAAATATCTTTTGGCTCTCAAATTTGTAAGGGGTTTCGGGGTCCCCTCAAAATATATTTTTACCTTAATCAAAAACATGCTCTATTAGTCCCCTCCCCTCTCAATACTCACCTTTGCATACTTAGTCCAATAGGATGAAAAAAGAATTATTATTGAGCTAGTTGCATCATTTTTCCCACATTGTTTCAAGAGGGGTGTGACCTGCTAAAAGATACTTTCTGATTTTTAAGGTCATGGAAACCATGTGGCATTCATAGTCATCTAAGAAGCATACATGTTAGATATAGACTTACTAAAATTTATGGAATGTGTGACACATAAATTGTAGCCTCTACATGTGAGTGTATATTCACCTTTTAAAACATACTTTAAATTAGAGTGGGTATCATGGTTGGCCAAGTTTCTAAACATAGAAATTATGAGGGCTAAAATTGGCTAAACTAGGGAGCAAGTTACTACAAAAAAATAATAATGCCATCCAATATTATTGTAAGTTTTAAAAGGATTTTCATATGGTCACTAAATGCAAAGGCATACATAGAAGACATGCATCCTAGTGGCACTTTTGAGGCCAACATAGAAGGGGATTCTTCTAATATATGTAGAACATCCTTAGCCTATCTAGTGTTTCTATCTTAGTAGATGAAGTGGATCATACACTATTGCCCACTCTTCTAGATGGAAATTTAGAATCTTTTATAGAATTGTATGTGCATGACCAACATGAGGATTTGGAGGAGAGTCATAGTTTTCCCTCATAGTGAATCCCTCCATCATGGTTGATGGAGGGAGCTATAGCCTTGGGGATGATTTAAATATCAATGAAGAAGATGGAAATTTTTCATTTCCAAATCCACCAACCATAATTAGTGAACCTAATATTGTGTGCTAGTATGTCGATATTAGTGAATGCAATATAACACCAAACACATAGAATAAATTGTTGATGAAGTGGAAAACATAGATGACTATCAGTTGATGTTGACGCCAGACTCAAATATAGTGCCTACCATTTCAAATTTCCTAAATATGCCCATGTGAATTTTCATTCATAAAGAAAATAATCATGGCGATCATAGAATTTGTTTGAGCAATTGGTCCCAATTGTTAACATTGGATGACTACATGAATTTGTTGGAAGAAGGTAAGGAAAAAAGAAGTACATGAGCTAAATTTCACAAAGAAATAGCATATTGCAGATAAAAAGGCAACATGTATTGTGGTACAAGAATTGAAGGAGAAAGAAAAATTAAACAAGGAGATAGCATGCATACAAAAGGAGAAGGTGAAGGCTACAAAGAAAATGGAGAAATAGCTTTAAAAGGAGAAAGAGAAGTTGTAAAAGGAATCAGAGAGGAAGGAGAAAGAGTTGGAGATGCCCCAATGAACTCTACAATGATAAAGATGCTTAAGCACTCCACTCAACCCCTTACCCGATAATTATGCATTGTATTAGGAGTTGCTCAATGTAAATATTCCAGGATTCTCTGTTGTATTGAATTCTTCTCCAATCAACAAGTCACAAGTGAAATGCACTCAATTCTCATTTCCATCTCCATGTCCAATCCCAACACCTACTCAATAGGAGAACATGTTTCCCATTAATGCCCCATATAGCACTACAACATCATCTATGTGGTCACTGACACAATCCTTTCTAGTTTGGTTTGATTGACAATGGTTATTACCATTGCATGCATTTTAGTGAAAGTCACAACTCCTATACATTTTGGTGATAACTAAGAGACACTTTAATTCTTTTTTAGTTTGATTGGTTCAATAGAATTTAAAGACAATAGAACATATTTACTTAAATTTCCGAATAGTATAGATTTTTGAACTTGTATATCTTTCATAGTGATATTTTTATTTTGAAGCATATTGTGTATAAGTTGTCATTTAATTTTAATTGCAAATATGTTCAATTGTTGTGTCCAATTCAATTTTATATATGGTGATGTTATGACTGAAATCCTCCTTATCCACCTTAGACTTGAACTACCACTTCTGTAATGCCAAGATTAGGCCAGAGGCCACTAGTTGGCACAACATTATTACAAGTCATCCTCTACTTGGGGTGGTGGACTGCTTCATTACCATACAAACATTACAACCTACACACTCACCTCGGCATGCCACTATCCTTGGTTGACATAAAAAAATGTCTGGTTAAAATTCAATGCTCAAATCCTATAATATATTCACCACTTTCATGAAATGGATATACCTTTTTTAAGATTAACAAAATGAAAGTAAAACATGCTTTTTTAAAAAACATTATTGTATCCATTGTGTTGTTATAATATTCCTCATAAAATATATTAGACATACAATTTAATCTTTACATCCTAATTGCACAAGTTTAATATGTACACCTTAATTACATTTGTTAAATTATACAATAGGATCTTTATTGGTTAGGTGTTAATATGAATTACATCCTAATTGTATTTTTAAAATTATAAAATAGGACTTTGTTTCTTAGGTGTTAATATTGAAAATAATATTTGAAATTTGAATTCATACATGCATAAATTAATACTTTATGTCTATTATCATGTGTTCAAAAATAAAATTAAAATTCATAAACCTTCATGGTAGATGATGCTTATACAAAAATATACTTGATTAAGTTTATTATATAATGCTTATATACTTTTTCATTAAGTCTCAAATAATGGTCATTTCCATTGGGCTCATATGATATGTACAATATAAAAAATAGTAGAATGTAAAAAAAATAGGAAAGAAGTATTCGGTGAGAATATTTATATTTACAATAATCATATCATGTAAATTTAAAAATAAATGATAAAAAATTAAATTAAAAAAATAGAAGCATGTGAATAAACTATTTTAAAAACTTATGATTTGACATATTATTCTATAAACAACATAAATCATATCAAGGTTCATATGTGGACTTGACCATTTATTCTATATAATCTAAAATAATAATGAATAATAAGAAAATTTAATTTAACATTTTAATGTTTTAGGAGAAGAACACCCTATGCTCCAATATTACTTATAGGATATCAATAATTAAAAGTTTGTTGAAAGAAATATAATGGACTAATAGAAAATAGTAATTATATCAATTGTGCAAATAAATAGGTATCAACATGGCACTAATACTGGAACATATGTAGGGGAAAGGACCCAATAATTGTTAGGGGGTCCAATAATGTTGGAAACTGCAATTGAAGCAATTGTTATATTGTCATTGATGTCAAACCTTAACTGGTAAGACTGTTGCTATCTAAGAAAGTACTATATCTATTGATTGATGAGAAGGATTAGGGAAAGGGTGATAACAATAGAACCTAGAGAAAGGTTGAGTTATTTTGATACTTCAATGAGTACTTGATTATGTGGCACAATGATAAGATAATGTATTGCTTATCTAAGTAAGAAGCAAGACTGAACAAATAGGCTTAACCAAGAAAAAGTGAAGAAATCTAGTTTAAGTCGAGTGATGTTAGTGTCGACCAAGCCAGTATATGTCAAGTAAATTCAGTGTTGATCGAACATCAGTTTATTGTCGAGGGAGACAACATTAGCCGAGGGAAACAGTTTGAAGAGATGACCGAGGACTTGAACACAGTATTGACTGAGTGTCAGTAATTTACATTTGAGAAAGAATTCAGATTCCTAGCTGACATAGTTGAATTCTTGGATTATGTAAATCATGTTGACTTTATTAATTGACTGTATGGAGCATTTAATGCACAGTAAATCATTTTATTGTGATTTCAATAAAGAGATTGAAAATGTTTCTAGAAGGATGTATGAAGGACTTAAACGTTGGAAGGATTTGATGAATCTGACCTAACCCTAAGATCTACAGAGGAGATTAAGTGGAAAAAGATAGATCCACCCATCGAAGAGGTATTAAGGGAAACCCTAAGTGTGAGGTTAAAAAAAGGATGCTTGAGTTGTTGTTTATATTGATTGAATAAGCAGAAAGGCTGAAGGTGAAGAAGTTGATCAGAGTTGTGATTGCTTGAAGGGATTTCTGAGCAGATCAGTGATGGAGATGGAAATGGTACTCAGTCAGTAAGCCAGCATATATGTGAGAATTGGATCTATTATTTGCAAAGTGAGTTGTATGTTTTTCAGATCAAATACTATTGTTACTTTCTAACCATTGTATCAGTCAAAATCCTTTAATCAAGGTTGACCTAACAGTCATTATTTAAATCCTTTAATCAAGGTTGAATTCTAATGGAATGTACTTAAGTCCTCTAACAAGGCACACTCCTAACAGGGTGGTTGAAATCCTTTAACAGGGTCACACCTAGCAGTGTGTTTGTAAACCTTTGATAGGGTTGGCTTTTCACAAAGCTCACTTCAGAAGAGTGAAAATATCAATAACATGTTACAAAGTGGTTTTTCCCAAATTGGGTTTCCACTATAAATCCTAGTGTCAATACTTGTGTGAATGTTTTAGTTTGAACATTTCTATGTTTTGCAAGTTAAATACTGTTGGATAGTGGACTGCACTGTTATATATTTCTGGTATACATTATGTAATGACCGAGTAGTGTTGGTTATTATATCTGAGTTTTTGAAGTGTTTGAAAGTTTGATTGATACATCTGGACCTTAGAACAACTGATTCACCCCCCCCCCCTCTCTGTTGTTCTAAATCATATTAACAATTGGTATCATAGTTGTTCGTGCTTATGCAGAACAAGTTTAAAGGTACTTGAAGTAAATGATCAAGATGTATAAAAAGGAGGTACCAAAGTTGAATAAGGAGAACTTCCCTACATGGAAAAGTCTGATGAAACTACATCTAGCTAGCATTGGTGACTCAGCGAAATATTATGTTGAACATGACTATGTTACACCCATTGCACCTTTGACTACCGAGGATATGAGAGCTAAATAGGAACACAACCAACCAATATTGGAGATTGCATCTGCCTTAAGCTATCCATAATTTGAAGACATTAAAGATTGCACAAATGCAAAGAAGATGTGGGACACTCTTGCAAATATCTATGGTGGTGACATTAATGTACTAAGGGAAAAAGTTAAGTTTGATGAAATGAAAATGCAAGAAGGTGAAAATATTGCTCAATATTGTGGTAGAATCAAGGAGGTTGTAAATGCTATTAGAGGAGCTAATGGAACTATTAATGATGAGACTGTTATTGGAAAGGTATTGAGAACTTTGCATCCTATTGTATCATCTTAAAATGGAAGCACTTCCATGTTAAGAGCATTTACCCCTCCAAGTGAGTGGTCTGGGTCATGTCAAGCACCTTGAACCAGCCTTTTGCTTGAGTCTGACTTGTTCTCCTTATTCTTCATTTATCTATCCCTATTTTCATTATATTTTAGCATTTCCTGACATTATGGACTGAGGTCCTGAGGTTTTTGACCTCAAAGTCAAAGTCAACCTTGAGGTTCAAAGTCAACCTTGACTCTAACCTAGGGTAGAGTCGACCTCGTCCTTGACCCACAGTTCAAATTTCAAATTCTCATGATTTTTGGGTGTCAGGTTTCAGAGATATTTGTTTTCCCACCTCCGGGTCGACCATTTCGGGTTTCAGAATGGTAAATCCTTAAATTACATTTAATATGGGTCCATTTCTAGGGGTTAAGGTTAATTGGGATTTAATTCCCCAATGTCAGCCTTCTCTAGAGGTTTGTGCCCTAGTTCTTTATAAAAGGAGGCCTTCCTCTCTCATTTCATCCATCCATCATCAAGAGCAAGATCTCTCAATCAAGTTTTGTGAGAACATATTTCATCTCAAGCATTTCATCAAGGAAGCATTCAATTCCTCTTCTTCATTCAAGTTCTCCATTGAAGATCAAGGATTCAAGCATTCAAGCCTTTGAAGGGATTTGGTTCAAGCATGCAAGATTCATCATTCAAACCCTAGATCTAGCCATCATGTTGGTGTGATCTTCCTTCAAGATCCTTTGTTCATCTTCTAAGATCCATTCATTCTTCTATCAGGGTGGATTCCAAGCATACAAACATGGAGGTTTTGTATTTACTTTCATAGTTTTGATTTATATTTGTCATTATTGTGTTCAAGATTTTGTATCAATATACTTGTTTACATTCAAAATACCATTGCATATCTATCGAATTGCATAGCTTCATTGTTAGATCTACTTCTACTACTTGCCAGCAGTCTCATTTCAATTTCAATATTAAGGTTGATTCCAAACCGGGGTTTGACCAAGGCAAACCCCTCAAACAAATAACAAAAACCCTCTTTTTCTTGTAGGTACGGGTACAGAACTTCAGATCTGAGATTGGATTTGGATACCCTTTTCAGTGAACTTCCAAGATCTGCGAACAAAGTCAAAGTTGACCTTCAGAATAAGAATGCAGCCTTTGACATTTTATGAGGGTCAAAGACTACCTGCTGAAGATAAAAGTTTTCTAGGTTTTCTTCGTCTCAGCGTTTCCAGTCCAAAATAGGTTGCAGAATTGCCCAAAACTACACACAGACATTAGAAATTGGCATTTTCTAGATCTTCCCTATTTTGAGGTTAGTGTTTCCTTTTCAATTATTTCAAATTTCAAGCACAAGTCCATTATAGGGAAATATAGGGTTTTCTTCCTCTTTCATACTCTCCATAGATTGATTTGATTGTGCATTAACCTTTTGGTTGATCAATTTGGATCTCTCCTTTGGAAATTTGGATTTAGAAGTGGATCTCATATTTCCCCCATACACTTTAAGGTGGATACTATTTCACCTTATTCACCTATATATGCCATCAAAATTTTAGCAATTCAAGAATCTAGATGTAACCCTGGTAATGTTCTAACACTGGATTTAGTCTTGTTGGTAAGCTTACTGCTTTTGAGCTTTCTAATTACAATAACTTAACTGTTGCTAATGTTGAATTTGCATTCAAGTCACAAATGGTTTTGCATAAGTCTAAGAAGGAAAAAGAAAAATGTATAAGTGAGAGTGAAAGTGATAGTGACACTTCTAATGAGGAACTAGAGGATCTTGAAGCTCTTATGGCCAGAAGATTGAAAAGAGGAAAAGGAAAATATAAAGGTAAACTTCATATCATATGTTTTTCATGTAACAAAGTTGGCCATATAGCTACAAGATGTCCTGAAAGGGATGACAAGGATGAGGAAAGAAAAAGAAAGTACAAGGATAAGAGAGAAAACAAAGGTTACCGAAGGTACAAGGACTACAAGGATAAAGGTAAGAAATCTTGTTACATTGGTGAAGAAGAAACTGACACTGATAATGATGATTTTGAAATTGAAGTAGTCTATGTTGCTATGAAAGATGAGTCTGATGAAGATGAGAAAACTGCACTTGTTTCTTATGTGAGAAAAGGTGATAAATGGATTATTGATAGTGGTTGCTCACACCACATGACTGGTGACAAAAGTAAATTTGATACCCTAGATCATTACAAAGGTAGAAGTGTTAAGTTTGGTAATGATGCACCATGTTCTGTAAAGGGTAAAGGATTAATTAAGCTAACTGATAAGATCACTTGTGAAAATGATTATTGGGTTGAGGGTCTTAACTATAATTTGCTAAGTGTTGCACAACTTAATAGCACTGGTTACCAAGTGGAGTTTCATCACAGGAAGGCTAAAATATTTGATGCCACTGGTGAACTAATTGGGAGTGGAGAACATACAAGAGGTAATTTGTTCTATCTAGACCTATCTGAAGAGACATGCTTGATTGCACAATTTGATGATATATGGTTATGGCATAAGAGGATATGTCATGTTAACTTTGACAATCTAGTAAATAGTAGTAAAAAGAAGAAAGATAGAGGATTGTCGGGATTGAAGAAACCTGATAATGTGATGTGCAAACAATGTTAGTTGGGTAAAATGAAAAAGTCTAGTTTCAAGGGAAAGACTTTTACTTCTGAAAATGTTTTAGATCTGGTTCATACTGACCTTTGTGGACCTATGGGTGTACAAAGCTATTGTGGTGCTAAATACTTTATTCTGTTTGTTGATGATTATAGTAGGATGATGACTATAATGTTTTTAAAAGAAAAAACTGATGCATTTCAGTTGTTTAAGTGGTATATGGCTAAGGTTGAAAAGGAGACAGGTAGAAACCTGAAATGTCTGAGATCTGACCGAGGTGGAGAGTTTATATCAAATGAGTTCAATCTGTTCTGCAATTATAGAGACAGATGTCTGCACCTAGAACACCTCCACAAAATGGTATAGCTGCGAGAAGGAACAAATCTATCATAGATTGTGCAAGGACACTAATGATTGAGAAGAATTTTGCACAAAAGTACTAGAAAGAAGCTGTAAGTATAGTTGTTTATACCTTAAACCGAGTACAAATTAAAAAAAAGGTACAAATGTAACACCTTATGAATTATGGCACGATTATGCACCTAATGTAAAATACTTTAGAATCTTGGGAGCAAATTCTATATATTAAAAGATAATAGGAATGGAAAGTTTGATGCTAAAAGTGATGAGGGCATATTCCTAGGTTATTCCACAAAGAGTAAATCTTACAAGTGTTTGAACTCTAACACTAACAAAATTGTGGAAAGTGTAAATGTGAAGGTTGACGAATATGCAGAGAAAAATGAACAGGAAAGAAAAAGAGAACCTAAAGATTATAGATCTTTTGTCTATATAGATGAAGGAGAGGAAAGCAACACGCTTGCACTTGATGCAGAGTCTCAGGTAAGCAATGTCGAGCATCAGGGAGATAATGTCAAGCATTAGGAGGATGTTGCTGAGCATCAGGAGGATGTTGTTGAACATTAGGAAGAGGTTGCCGAGCAATCAAAGGTTGAATCTAATAATCTTGCTAATGAACATGAAGAGAAAGAAGAAAAGAAAGTTGAACCTACTTTGGCACAATATGTAAGAAGACATCACAAGCCTGAGCAAATCATTGGAGATAAAGAAAATGGAGTGCTGACCAGAAGCAAGTTGAAAGATCGTACATGTTTATTGTGTGAGTTTGAGCCTAAGACAACAAGGGAGGCATTAGAAAATGAAGACTGGATTCAAGCTATGAATGAGGAGATAGACCAAATAGAAAAGAATGATACCTGGACTCTGGTGCCTAAACCAGAAAATAAAAATGTCATTGGAACAAAATAGGTATTCAGAAACAAGCTTAATGAACATGGACAAATCACAAGGAACAAAGCAAGGCTGGTATGCAAGCGCTATGCACAAAAAGAGGGAATAGACTATGGGGATACATTTTCCCCTGTAGCAAGATTAGAAGGAGTGAGAACTCTACTTTCATATGCTGCTTACAAAGATTTCAAGGTATACCAAATGGATGTCAATTCTGCATTTTTGAATGGTATATTAGAAGAAGTGTACATTGATAAACCTGAAGGATTTGTTGATCCAAACAAGAGACATATGGTTTGCAAGGTGAATAAGGTGCTATATGGATTGAAGCAAGCCCCCAGAGCATGGAATGAGAGGCTGCACAATTACTTGATACAGATTGGATTTTCAAGGACAAATGACACCAGCAATCTGTACATGAAAGATGAAGAAGGTAAAGGGATTTTGTTAGCTAAATTTTTTGTAGATGATATCATATTTGGAGGACAAGATGCCCTGTGTAATAAATTTTCAAATGAGATGCAAACTAAGTTTGAAATGTCTATGTTTGGTGAGATAAAATTATTTGTTGGTTTGCAAGTATATCAGATGGAGAAAGGTATTTTCATCACACAGTCTAAATATGTCAAAGAGATACTGAAAACCTTTGGTATGGAGGATTCAAGGCCATTAAGTACTCCCATGGATACTGGACAGAAACTGTCTAAAAATGATGATACTATTGAAGTGAACCAAACTCTGTATAGATCCATGATGATACAAGCAAGAAACAAAATTGCATTTCACAATCTATAGTTGAAGCCGAGTATGTAGTAGCTACAAAGAACTGTTCAAACCTGGTATGGATTAAGCAATTGTTGAAAGGCATGAAAGAGAAAATTACTGAACTAGTTGTCATATACTGTGACAACACAAGTACTATCAACATATCAAAGAACCTAGTGATGCACACAAAGACCAAACATATTGCCATCAAGTATCATTACTTGAGGGAATTGGCACAAGATAAAGAAGTAAGAATGGAATATGTGAATACAAAGGAACAACTAGCAGACATATTCACAAAAGCTTTACCTAAGGATGCTCATGAATATCCTAGAGGTAAATTAGGGGTTCTTCCCCTAACTGAGGCTGCCTAGTCAAGCTAGGAGCACTACATCAAATGTGTTGCACAGAGTATCTAACAAATTGATGCAGAAAAGATCACACTTTAGGAGTGGCCTAGAGTTGTGAAAAGTATAGCAAAGCTATAATCAGTCATAAGCAAGATGACAGAGGGAGAAATATTGTTACTGAACTGACAAGATGACATCTACATCTAAAAGATGCAAGTTCTAGATACTTCTTTGGCATTATTGTCAAAGAGGGAGAGATTCAGAGATGAAAACACATAAAAGAGGAAATCATTCAAAGAATCAGTGGAAGAGAGACACAAAAAAAGATTCAGAGGGAGTAACTGTGTGGATGGTTAAGCAAGCTAGGCTAAGTGATTCAGAATTAGAATGAAGCTAAGGATATTACAAATATTTCTGATGAACTGACAAGTTTTGAATTGGCTGGTGAATCATGTGTTATTCATATGGTGTTGCCATCAATGCCAAAGAGGGAGATTGTTGGAAACTGCAATTGAAGCAATTGTTGTATTTTCATTGATGTCAGACCTTAACTAGTAAGATTGTTGCTATCTAAGAAATTACTATATCTATTGATTGATAAGAAGGATTAGGGCAAGGGTGATAACAATAGAACCTAGAGAAAGGTTGAGTTATTTTGATACTTCAATGAGTACTTGATTATGTGGCATAATGATAAGATAATGTATTATTTATCTAAGTAAGAAGCAAGACTGAACAAGTAGGCTTAACCAAGCAAAAGTGAAGAAATTTAGTTTAAGCCGAGTGATGTTAGTGTCGACCAAGCCAGTCTATGCCGAGTAAATTCAGTGTTGACCGAACATCAGTTTATTGTCGAGGGAGACAACATTAGCTAGGGGAAACAGTTTGAAGATATGACCGAGCTACGCAGTGATGACCAAGGAGTTGAACAAAGTATTGACAGAGCGTCAATAATTTACATTTGAGGAAGAATTCAAATTCCTAGCCGACATAGTTGAATTCTTGGATTATGTAAATCGTGTTGACTTTATTAATTGACTATATGGAGCATTTAATGCACCGTAAACCATTTTATTGTGATTTCAATAAAGAGATTGAAGATGTTTCTAGAAGGATGTATGAAGGACTTAAACGTTGGAAGGATTCGGTGAATCTGACCTAACTCTAAGATCTACTCAGGGGATTAAGAAGCAAAAGATAGATCCACCTATCGAAGAGGTATTAAGGGAAAACCTAAGTGTGAGGTTAAAAAAAGGATGATGGAGTTATTGTTATTGACTGAATAAGTAGAAAGGCTGAAGGTGAAGGGGTTGATTAGAGTTGTGATTGCTTGAAGGGATTTCCGAGCAGATCAGTGATGGAGATGGAAATGGTACTCAGTCAGTAAGACAGCATATATGTGAGAATTGGATCTGTTATTTGCAAAGTGAGTTGTATGTTTTTCAGATCAAATACTATTGTTACTTTCTAACCATTGTATCAGTCAAAATCCTTTAATCAAGGTTGACCTAACAGTCGTTATTTAAATCCTTTAATCAAGGTTAGATTCTAATGGAATGTACTTAAGTCCTCTAACAAGGCACACTCCTAACAGGGTGGTTGAAATCCTTTAACAGGGTCACACCTAGCAATGTGTTTGTAAACCTTTGACAGGGTTGGCTTTTCATAGAGCTCACTTCAGAAGAGTGAAAATATCAATAACATGTTACAAAGTGGTTTTTCCCAAATTGGGTTTCCATAATAAATCCTGGTGTCAATACTTGTGTGAATGTTTTGGTTTGAACATTTCTATGTTTTGCAAGTTAAATACTATTGGATAGTGGACTGCACTGTTATATGTTTTTGGTATACATTCTGTAATGACCGAGTAGTGTTGGTTATTAGATCTGAGTTGTTGAAGTGTTTGAAAGTTTGATTGATACATTTGGACCTGAGAACAACTGATTCACCCCCCCTCTCTGTTGTTCTAAATCATATTAACAAATAACCATGACCTTTTTGTTATGTTGACCCCCCAATTATTAATATTAAAGGAGCCCCAAAAATTATAACACATGTACCAATAGTCGATCACACATGTACTAATATTCGATCATTTTTTATCTTTTTTGGTTGGTAATTGGCCCATTTGTGCACCGCTATTGGGACATTTCTTAACAACTACTGTAACACTCGGCCATGAGTGCTGGCATTTTTTAGTGAATGGTTATTGGTACAAGAACATAGCGGGTATCGAGTGGCACTTTGAAATGGTCATTTCTTGACCACTTTGTGTTCGATAGAGAGATCTATGAATACCCAGAAGTGGAAAGCTTAGCTTTAAGAAGTTAACTCGCATACGAAGACATACCAAAACAATTGTCAAAATCTGATGTACTGTTTAGGATCTACATGTGAGTGAAGTTAGGGTGTGCGGCTACTAGGTCCTTTCCCCTACATAAGTATTGGATCAATTGTACAAATTTTTTGATTGTCAAAGAAAACGTAAAAGGGCACTCGGGAATAGTTTGAAAGGACTAATGTTTGATTTGTGCATGAATACACTTTTTGACTATTCATACATAACGGATCCCACAACGTTTGTCTTTACTACCAAAAGTCATAACAATAACTATAAGCAATTAAATTGTATAAAATAAAATAAAAATACATCAAAATCCAATGTACTATTTAAAAACTTCCATAAATAAAATTAGCTATAACAACTACTCATACTCTTATCTAAAAAAATTAAAACTTTTTAGTCGATATAACATAGTTAAAAGAAACTAAATTAGTAGTTACAACATGAAGAGCTAAGAATTTGTACGGTGGAGCCAATGGCAAACTTTATGAAAAAGGAGTAGCTCTTTGAGGAGGATGCGACTAAGCTCCCTACAAAATGCATCTTTGACCAAATTTCAAAAAATGGAAAACACAATAGATTTATGTAAAATTTTCACCATTTGTATATTTTGTGGTCAAAAACCACAAAAAATTTGCAAAAAAATTACTATATTTTCACAAATCTGAAAAAAAAAAGTTTGATTTTTTTTAATTTTTTTTATATATCTTTAGTGTGTTTTGTAGAGAGCTTAGCCGCTACCTTTGAAGATGAGTAAAGTGAGATCTTAATGAGCATTTCAAACCCCTTTGATTATTAAAATGAGTTTTTACCAAGCTTTTCAAATCCCTTTAATAATTATTAAATTAAGGTTTATCACACATTTCAAAATCCATTTGACTAGTAAAGCTAGGTTTTATCAAAGCATTTCCCATTAGGTGAAAAATGACTTAAATGCGCTTGGAATTGAAATGATAAAAGCATGTATGATGTGAGTGATGTGAGTTGTTCCACCTATCCCCATGTTTTCTTGAATTATAAAGTTTTTAAATTTGACCACCATACTTCCTTTTTTAAAGCAAGCACCATATATGCCTATCTTTTAGTGTCATGCCTATGCAACATCCAAAACTCATTTATATGAGAGGAGCATAAATTGTCACATCAAAATGTCTATGGTGGTAGAAAAGCATTTTATATAACACATGAGATTTTCATATGTTTATGTGTACTTATATACTAACCTTTTTTTCATAAGAGGAATCTTAAAATGCTATTAAAATATCATTATCAATGTTAGGAAAGAAGATAAGATTGATAAGGAATATAGATTTATTCAAGATGTCTTATGATGTAACTATTTGGGTAAAGTTGCAATTCTAAAAAAACAATAAAATTATTTCTTAAAGTAAGAATGAATAATTATAAATTATATATTTACATTTTTCAAAATAAAATTTTGGTATAATGTTGTAAATTGTAAATATCTAATTAAGGTTGTAATTTTTGAGTTTAAATAATAATTTATTCAAAATGATTGAATTAAAAGTTAATAAAATTATTTCTTATAGAAAGAAAAGATGAAAGATTATAAATTATATATTTATAATTTTAATTAAAGAAATTAATAAGAATTAAAAAATAGTATGAATATTAATTACAATTAAAGATAAAATTATATTTCTAAATATTTGACAAAAATCAATATATTATAACTAGATTTAGATATAAAATTTAAAAAAATTAATAAACAAAGATAAAATTTTACTAAGCAAGATAATAATTAATATAATTTATTAATATAATAATTAAAATATAATCTTTAATATGAATTTTGTGAATTTTTCTGGATTTGATTGTGTGAACAATTTTTATCATGATTTCAATGATAAAAATTGTTCACACAATCGAATCCAAAAAAATTCACAAAATTCATATGAATTGTGAAAATCTAATAGCATTTCTTAATATTAACTAAAACCAAAAAGATATATAATTCAATTTAATTATATTTTAATATAACCATCTATTTATATGAATTGTGAAAATTTAATAGCATTTATTAATATTAACTAACACCAAAATATATATATAATTTAATTTAATTATATTTTAATATAACCATCTATATATAGATTGTGAAAATCTAATAGCATCTATTAATATTAACTAAAACCCAAAAATATATAATTCAATTTAATTATATTTTAATATAACCATCTATATATGTACACATGTATCTATTGATAAATAAAAAAGTAAAAAATCAATCCCAACTATGTTTAGACTATTATAAAAAAAAATTAAAAAATAGTAAAACTCATCAAATTTGTGTATGTAAAGATAAAAAAATATAGATAATAACAAAACTATTTAGCCGTAAGATTGTAAGATTTCACCGAGGACACAATAGGTAGCTCATTTTTAAAAATAATTGTTTAGAAGATCTTTTGTGAAATAATAATATAAAATATTGTATAATGATAATAATATTAATATTAAAGGAAGGTTTAAATTAATTTATACTCTTAAGAATATAACAAAAATTTAAAAAATAGTGTAAGATGATTATTATTATATATCTAAAATTAAAAGAAAATATGATTTACAAGAAAGAAAATTAAAATAAATTATATTTTTCAATCTTGCACAATCTTAACAAATCTATAGGAAGACTAATGATCCTATAGAAAGACTAATGATCTCCATGCTTAAAAAGAAATTATGTACAATTAACAAATTATCCTCTCCTTAAAATTGGAGACCACAGAAACACTAGAGACTAAAGAAGAAGTACATTATACTCCTTGAACAAACTACATTTTGTATTCAAATGTTCTCCTTATGATGAAATTAGAGAGCAATAAATTTGGTATTTAAATTTTCCCCTCCTCATGTAATTAGAGTGCATTTTTTTCTTCTTCAAAATTTCACATAATTGTTTCCAGATTCTTAATTTTTTTTAACAAATAACATTTTGTATTCAAATGCTCTCCTTATGATGAAATTAGAGAGTAATAAACTTAGTATTCAAATGTTCTCCTCCTCTCCTCCTCGTGAGATCACAATACATTTTTTTTGTTTTTTCTATTTTTAACTCTCACATTTTAATAGAAAGACCTATACAAAAATGGTCAATTTTCAAGATTGATTTTTTTTTTACCCCACATTGTTATAGAAAGGGACATAAAAAATTAGTGAATTTCTAAGATTGATTTTTCTATTTTTCCTCACTATTATAAAAAGACCTATTGAAAATAACTCACATTTTTATAGAAAGATCTATTGAAAACAAGGTTGCAGGTTCCTGCCAAAATAATGGCAGTGATGTTTAAATCAGTTTGAATAATAATTAAATTTAGAAATCAATCTTCTATTTCAAAATAAAATACATAAAAGATATCAAAGCCGCGTGGCTGATACGAACAAGTTTTCCCTCAAAGTCATGCATGCGTCAGCGGTGACCCACGACCCTGATGTTCAAACGTCTGGGTGGGAGATCCTATCTGTTGCTGCTGCCATGAGGTTTTTGTTCTGGTTCGGGCATGTTGGCCCCAGATTCTATATTTTGCTTTCCTGTTTTATGGTTAATTTGTTTAGACTCTGGATTAGCCCTGTGCAACATGCTACTGTTAATATGTTTTTCACTTTTTGCTTAAGATACTCTAGTTCGTTGTTTTTGAAAAGAACCGTTAAGTTTGTTTTTGATAGAGCCAGACTAGACACTCTATCACAGGTAGCACCCACTTCTGCTTCTTTTATCAAAAACTATTTTTAAATTAAAAATCAAATTTTAAAATCATAATTGAAACCAAAAGTCAAATTTTAAAATGAATAAATAATAAAAATTAAAAAAATATTTATTAATTATTAATTATCTAAATTATTCTATATATTAATAAATAATGTTTTATATAAAAAAATTACTTATATTTAATTTTAATAATAATATTATATTTTTAAAAAGATAATCAAAATATAAATTATATAATAATAATAATAAAATTTAATACAATTTAATATTATTTGTAATTTTTAAAAATAAATTAAAAATATTTCAGTATTTAAAAATCATCATAATATTACACCCTTCTATAAAATTAAATATGATTCAAGTTTTACAAACATTTAAATTAAATTCCATGTAAAAAAAATTCATCAATATATTCAAAATATATTTAACTATTACAAATTTATAATTTATAATATTTTAATAAATTTAATTATACTTCTAATATTATAAAATTATATATATATATATATATATATATATATATATATATATATATATAATTGAAAATCTAAATCAACTGTTTTAAAATATTAAACTTTAATATAGAATAAAAATTAATAATATATTATAAACCTATTTATCAATAATACAATTCAAAATAAAACATTGATAAAAATTAAAAACTTAATAACTTTAATTAATTAAAAACTATTATAATAAATTTTAGAATATCTAAATTTTAGGACGAAAATAAATAATTTGACATGGTAGGTAATGAAAGATAAATAATTTTATAAATTGAAAAAGTTAAATATTGTGCATTTTACTTTATCAAATATTAGAATTTGACATGACAAAAAGAAATTATGAAATTTGATTGGCTGAAATTAACTAGTTTAATCACTAGTTAAAAATAGGTGGATGTCTATAGTTCTACAGCTAGAGGAACTAATAACTCACATTTTTATAGAAAGACCTATTAAAATAAATTAGTCAATAGATTTTTCTATTTTTATCCAAGCTCTTATAGAAAGACCTATTGAAAATAACTAAGACTTTTATAGAAAGACCTATTGAAAATAAATTGGTGGCACTGGTGGCCTCATGGATGGTAATGTTACAAAATTGTAGGCAAATAAAAAGGAGCTGGGAAAAAATGGTGAAGGCCAATAACCCATTTTTTCCATAGCTTATTTTCATTTGCTAAAAAATAGCTATTCCACAAAACCAAATTTCGTAATCATGGGCGCTGGTCCAACTTCACAAAATGTTGCTAAAAAAATTGAGCCGCGGTTGGCTAAGCTTAGCCGCTACATGGGGACCTGCCCTTAGCTTATTTTGACAAGAAGGGGCTTCGCAACTTTTTTAAGAAATATTTGTGACACTGAAGTCCAAAAAGCCATGACATTATGCAACCACAAATAATTTTCAACCCCTCTTTTCCCACGGCTTATTTTCAATTCCTATATAATAACACAAAATGTACTTAAACAGCCCCATAGAAACATAATATTAGAACATGAGATTAGAGTGACAATGGCTGTCCTGATTTTCTAGTCTCCTTGGGAACTTTAGAACCCAAATAAATTTCGGAGTACATATATTGACATTCTAGGGACGGAAATAAAAAAATATTAAAACTACATTCATGAATTAAAATCAAACACGTTGCAGCTAAAAGCATGTTAAGTTGACCATAAAATGTTGAGTCAACAGTCCCCTTTTCGTAACGGCCAAGCAAAGACATCAAAACCGTCTTAAACGATATCTCATTCAACGTCGAAAACTAATCTCTAAAATCCTATAGAAAAATATAACCGAATGGATAAGACGAACTCAAGTCGACGGATATCTTTATGTTTATTATTTATTTAATATAATATTCATTAATGATGACGAATTGACCGCTTAAAATACGTTTGAAGAAAAGGATAAAGATAATCTCGTTTGACAAATTTGATTTTCCCAATTCCAAGAATGGCCAAGTCCGACACTATAATATCATTTAGTGCTCTATCCACATTGTCACTATTGCCCCTTAAATTACTGAAAAATATCGCTATCATATTAGATTTCATCCACAAAGCTAAAATCAGAATTGAGCATACATATTTATTTTTTTAATTAATTCTATGAATTTTAAATTACTGACATTGCTATCATATATTTATTTATTTTTCAATAATTATATTTTTACAATTAAATCATAAACTCTAATTTTAATGGTTAACTCCTAAGCCTAATCATAATTTCTAATTCTAATGATTAACTACGAATCCTAATCTTAATCAAAATACTAACCCTAATGCTAATACAATTTATTTAATATCATTCTTAAACAAGAGAAATTGGTAGAAAATTTGATAAAAAGAGGTGTCGCATTATTTCTTAAATTAAACATATACCTCACACATTTGTTTCTTAAATTAAATTAATAAACATTTCACATGGAAACCATAAACCCTAATGTTAATCCCAACCTTAATCTTAACCTAATTAAATTCTAACCCTGATCATAAATCTAATATAATGTATTTAATATTTTCCTACCATAAACCCTAATCTTAACCTAACCAAATTCTAAACCAAATCAAAATTCTAATATAATATATTTAATATTTTTCTATCATAAAACCTAATGCTGATCCCAACCCTAATATTAACCTAAACAAATTCTAACCTTAATCATAATTCTCACATCATTTATTTAATATTTGCTACCATAAACTCTATGGCTAATCCCAACCCTAATCATATCAAAGTTCTAACCCTCACAAAAATTAATAAAAAATAAGTGTCTTAATTGTCACTATCATTTTAGATTTCATCCACAAAGCTAAAAGCATTTCACATGTAGTGGTGGGCCCCTTCTTCAAGAGGAGAAGTAACTAGACTTTTACCTTATACATTTATTTTTAACTTAAAAAACCTTTCACATTTAATTCTAGTCTTAATCATAATCATAACCTTAATTCTAATCTTAATCATAATTATAACTTAAATTCTAAAAAGATTTCACATTTAATTCTAATCTTAATCATAATCATAACCTTATTTAATTATAATTTTAATCTTAACCTTAATTATAATAATAATACAATTTATTTCATGTCTTGTATATAAAAATATCTTGCCTCACACATTTATTAATAAACATAGTTTACTAAAAAAACATTTCACATAAAAACCATAAACCCTAATGCTAATCCCAACCCTAATCTTCAGTTCATCAAATTCTAACACTAATCATAATTCTAATATAATTTATTTAATATTTTCTACCATCCCTAATTCTAACAAAATTCCAACCCTAAAAACAATTAATAAAAAAAAACCCTAATCTTCACCTAACCAAATTCTAACACTAATCATAATTCTAATATATAATTTATTTAATATTTTCAACCATCCCTAATCCTATCAAAATTCTAACCCTAAGAGAAATTAATAAAAAACAACTGCCTTGTTGTCACTATCATATTAGATTTCACCCACAAAGCTAAAATCAGATTTCACCACATTTTTTCTTTTAACCAAGTGCATTTCACATGTAATGGCCGGGCCCCCTTCTTCAAGAGGTAAAGATTCCCCCTTTGACATTGATTTTTGAATCGAATAAACACCATTTACGCATGGTAGTTGGAAGCTTTTTACTTTACCTTCCCTAGGCTGCACCTCCCCCCTCAAAATAGCGCCTTGAAAAGGACCCACGAAAACCTTAGACAATACTAAATTAATTCCAGATTTAGGGCAAAGTCCCCAGAACAGTAATAAAAACGAAACCCTAAATAGATTATAATCCATTGTCAAAACACCCAAATTTTAATATCAAAGGATGGAAATCGGATTTGCTTGTCTCACCTGATAGACTCACCACCCGCTCTAAATGTCACATGCTGTCAGTACACCCTTGTTTTTTTTAAGATCATGGATAAAATATCCCACCACCTGTCACCATCACTCTTGCTTCCAATGTACGCACGCGTTTGAATCATTTTGTCCACTCATGAAATATCCCCATTTTTTCTACCTAGGACCCTCGAATATATCAAACTGCTTTGTATACTATAATATTAAAAGAAAAAAAAACTATATAATATTTTAGTTTCATATTCTTAATCCAATTAAAAAAAACTATAATACATAAAATCAAATCCCCATCACATCAAATTATTTTTTTCCCCAATAAAATACTAAACTAACCTCTCACTACATCATATCAATTTGACACCACCTCAATTAATTAGAGACTATCGCCTCACACTAGATAAAACAAGGAAAATTTTCAATTTCATTGAGACCATGGTAAAAAAAACACACATTTCCCTTACCGACATTACATTTAGATTTCCACGGTACACATAGTAATTGACTATATGTGCAAGACTTTTCATTAAAATTGCACAAATTTTATTATAAATCAGAACATTGATGCAAGAATAAATAAAGCAGGTTTGATTTAAAAATAAGATAATAAGTGACAGGAATTACATTAATATTGATAGAGTATTTGGCATTGTTATGCACAATAAAATAGGATGCAGTAGTGGGGTTATGTACCATGCTTGTGCTTATACACAGAGCATAACTACAATTACAAAATAAGGATCAATTGCCTAATTGCATACTAAGCTAAATCTAATCTTCTGTATTTACACTGGAAGATTCATGATAACACTAATTTTCCTAGTAAACGATGGCAATAATAATAATATATGAGCTTTTTTTCTGCTCTTCAATACAAAAAAAAATTATACACCGATCTGTCGGCCAATTGTTTGTATGTTCTGTTTTCACCTGGCTATGCAGGCAAATTCCACATAAGATCGCTCCGCCAAAATTCATGGCTGCAGACAAAAAAAAAGGAAAACAACAAAAACTTATAGCAGCGTTAAATTGTGTTTCAGGTCCCTCGAAAATGTTGCCATGCACGCATCTTTGTACAAATATGTAATCATCATCTTCGTCATCATCCCCTTCGCAAAAGGAATCAGTTAAAAACTCAGGGCCCAATGGAGAAGAATTCTGTAGTTTTTTTTTCAGATCCCCACCAATAAAACCCCCGCAAGCAGAAAAATCAGAGTTTCAAATTCTTTCTCGTACCTCACAGCTAAATTTAGCAGAAGAATTTCAAATTTTTTTAAAACCCTACTACAAGCCCCAAATCTGGCGATGCTTTCAGCAGGAAGGTGCTCAATAAACCCTACTTGACGAGCTCATTCACCCAGCCCAAATCTGGCGAGGCTTCAGAAGGAAGGTGCTCTTGATGGCTCTGGTTGTTCAGTTTCCCGTAAATCTTTGCCCTCAGGTCCCTGCCAGACTCAACCCTCTGTAATGGCTCATCAAAAGAGACCGCCAAATTGTCGCCGTAAGTTGCTTTAACTTCCTCTAAATTGTCGGCAAAGCCTTGCTTGAGCTCGTTCACATTTTCGCTGTAACTTGACCGGAAATCCGCCAGATGATCACTGTGATTTGATTTAGGGCCACAAGAAACGCTGCCGGTTACACAATGTCGCAGTTTCGATCCCCGGGGAGAGCCGTGGCAGCCGTTGCCTGAAATCTGAGCCGTCTGCCATGAATTGAGCTCTAAATTTTGCAAAGAACTTATCAGCTCCACCATGGACTTTGAACTCTGCGCCACAGGAGACGACGGCCCTGAAAGAACGGCATGCCTTGTGCCGGACGAAGGCAAGGTAATCGACGGCATGGAAGCTACCCTGTCGAGATGATGACGGCGGGTACTCGAACCCTGGATCCCTGGGGAAGATTGAACCTGTGCAAGCGCAGAAGGCGAGAGAACAGGTTTCTGAAACCCTTTCAAAGCACGGCAATTGACGGAGACAGAGTTAAGAGAATTGACAGAATTCAGCCAAGCATTGGGAGACTCAGGCGGTGAAACGGAAGGCGAAAGAGGAGGAGACAATGGCGGAGGAGAGTGAGAGTGCCCTACGAGGGTTGAAGTAGGCGAAGAAAGCACGGCCTTTGTAAAATAATGCGAACCAGAGTCGGCACCGTGATTCGAACTGTCGACCAGCCCGTCCAAAAGCTGACGCCGAGGAGAACCGTCATAAGAAGCCGACAGAGAATTCTTCACAGCCGAAGCATGCAAAGCCAAGGCCAAAGCACTCCTGGATGATCCTCCAGGCGTCTGAGGAGACGAGATGGACGGCAACACACGGAGCTGCTCAGTCGTATGAGCAAAGAAACAAACCCTACGCTTGCAATTCCGGCCATCTTTACACGGCTGGGTTCTATAACGAGCCGGATGAAGCCAACATTCAAACACGCCATGAGCAAATTCACAGGTATCTCCTCTCCTACAGCTCCCTTTTCTAAAATCCGGACACGCCGTACCGGAATAATGAAACCGACGAGGATCTCTCCTCCTCGCCTTCTCACCAGGGTGCGCAAACGGACACTCAGTCCAGTCATGGCTTCTCCCCCTCATACACCTCCTAACCTTAAACTCGTACATTCTGAATTCATCACAAGAATACGCATCAGCAGACGGCAAAGAACCGTCTTCATCTTCATTATTCGATGGCAAGTACTTCTGCAGAGCCCCGATCAAGTCCTCCAGCCGGGGACTCGAACACGAGCCCACCAGATTCGAAAAATCAACTCCGCAGGACTCGTACACGGGACCTTCGGAGCCACCACCAAAATTCACGTCCCCGGTCCCAAATCCGCCATTATCAGAACCAGAACGGAAATCAGCCCCCTCATCGCTGAAGAAAGACCAGCCGAGCGAACCCATTTCAAATCTCTGCAACACAAATCGTTCCCGGCATGAACAAAACCTCTACTACTTCCCAATCCACACCATATTTCTTCCCGCAGCCTTTGCTTTAGCAATCCCACACAGCCCCGAAACTGCTATAAATATAGCGACATACACCCGAACGAGATCATGCAGTGCAAGAAAAAAGCCAAGAACATGTTTAACCCGGGGTGAGCCCTCATCTAACCCCGGTTAGTCACTGCGCTTTTTGAGGCGGTGACGATTTATTTTACATTTGTTTGGCCCGGTCCTTAGGGCTCGATTTATAGACCAAAGTGGTGGAGCTGATGTTGGCGGACACGTGTCCATTTCGCACCTCTAATTTAGCAGTGCGTAAAACAAATCAGTGCTCCGCATGCTCGCCAAATCGTCAGCCACTTGGCGGATAAACACTCGGCTAAATTTGGCAACCATAAATCCCGACAATTTCCTCCAAACTCCGCCATTTCAAGCGCGTCACGTGAACGCCCTGACCGAGAATAAATATTATATGGATGACTAAATCGCCTTTCTTTAGCCCCCGGTCCCACGCCGCCATGTGACCGCCCGCTGGAGGGAAACATTGGAGAGAGAGAGGGAGTTGATTGGATTTTCTCTCTCCTCCGCCGCCTCAAACTCATTTCATTGTTTTCCGTATCGCCCCACATGTGGCCAAATCTCCACTTACCTTCCCGATTGTTTTTTTAATTTACCGTGTGTTTTTTTTTAATCTTTTACCGCGTCACGGGGGGGGCGGGGCAGTCCATTTACTCGACGTCCCGTCTTATACGTATACGTATGTACGTACGCGGGTGTCTTTCGACGTCACACTCGGCGATGCACACGAAGGCTCATGGTCCCATGGACGAGATCACCTTGATCTTCTTAGTCGCTTTGGAGGGGATTAACAAGGCAATGTTTGTATCTATGTTGCTAGAGTATAATGGTTTAATAAAATATTTAATTGTGAAGTGTTTATAAATTGTGATATTGCCATGAGGATTAACAATTCAATATTAGGAAGGGCAGGAGAAAGGTCGCGTTCTTTTGGATTATGGAAGCTCTAAGGAGAATGATGGCTCCCTTAGGTTCCGGCTGGGTCTAAGAAGACTCATTCTCTAAACGGGAAGGTTGACACCTCTGAGGAGTTTGATCCTCAAGATTTCGATGCCAAGATAGAGATTGACTTGGGTGTTTTGGAGACTGCTAAGAATACCTCTATGAATTTTTTCTGGTTTATTAGGTGGGTCGTCCATGAGATCAAACCCATTTATCTAAAGTATCGTGCTCTGTCGTGAAAGTTTGAGGAAATGTGGAGTAAGGAGGTTGGAGAGCATGTGGCTCCTATTACGCTTGTTGATCCAAAGATAAGTTCTCTTAACCTTTATGTTTGTGCTCTCTGGATTGTAAATGAAAAGGACGCGGTCTCAAAATGTTTATCTAAGAATTTGGAGGCAATTGAGAAAACCAGGGATATTCTTGACAAAAGAGATTGAAGATATGAACCAGTGGATTGCCACATGTGACTCTACTCTATGTAAAATTATGGGTCAAAGTCATAATTAAGGTGGTTAAGGCTTCAGTTGATAATATAAAGATTCTTGTGGCTCGTCTTGAGAAGTTCCATCAGGATAAGTCGTTTATGGATCTTTAGCAGAATAAGGAGGTCAACTGTGAGGAATTTGTTGGTCCAAGCAAGACGACAAGAGCCAACACTAAAAAGAAAACCTCCACTATGCCTCAGGATATTATTAATCTCAAAGAAGTTTATCAAAGGATGGAACAATTGGAAGAGGAGGTTGATGAGACCCTTAGAAATTTGGGCTAGTCTTGTGTTGTTTTCAGTTGTAGTCTATTTTGTGTTGGCTTTTGGTCGGCCTTTCGCTAGGTTGGGGTTGGGTCTAACTGTCTTTTCATTCTTAGTCATGTTGTTTCTTTGGTTTGTTTCATCTGGTGTGGCTAAATGGATATATGATGTAAGGGCATTCTAGGGTACTTGGCAAATTTTCATGGTGGTGTGTTGTTTTGATCCTGTGTTACTCGATTGCAGCTTTAACCGAAGGTCTCGATTATTGAAGGGAGCTCGGTCGCTAAAGGAACTCGGTGAAACCTCTTGTGCTCGGTGGAACTTGTATTCGGCAGTGCCTGTGGTGCTCCATCGGCGTGCTTGCTTGACGATGCCTGTGTTGCTCTATGATGCTTGGCGTGGTCGGTTGTTTCACTGGTGCTCGGTTGTTTCTCTGGCTCTCGGTAGTTCTAGCTTACCGATGGGAGTTCTTGGAGATTTGGTTGGCCGACTTGGTGCATTTATTGTTGGTATCTTTTGTTGTATTCTCCTAGGTAGTTCTAGAGGCCAACATGGAGAATTAAATAATTGTAAGGCTATTTGAGAGCCGACTGTTGTTGCATTTAATATTTGTTTGTAGTAGAAGCCGACTTGGCTTAGGATTTAATTGTTTCTTCTAGCCGACTTGTGGTTGAGGAAATATATTTAAGGAGTGTTTGGGTAGTTGTTTAGGGGCATCAGAGGGGAGTCAAATTTGGAAGTAGATCTGATAAGGTTATCTCTTGGATCCTACAAGATCTTGAAGATCAAATTTGTTATCTGATAGTTGTAATAGCAGAGCTAGTGATTGTTTTTTTGGAGACAAGGAGATTGCTTGGAGGCTTGCGAGCTCAAGTTCAGATCTACCTTAAGGGTTTCCATCAGTTGCTGATTTGTTTCAGAGCTAGACTAGCTGAGAGGTTGCAGAAATACTTTTGATTGTATTTGGCCCTAACTCGGAAGGCCTTACAGCTGGGCATGTTAATGAAAATTTTGTTGAATCATTCTATTGTGGTGTTGTTCCATTGTGGGTGTTTGGCTGCTTGTTTGGACTATCCTTAATTGGATTCTCCGGACCTATGTTGCGTTAGATGGTATCAGAGCGAAGTTGATCTTGTTGGGAGAAAATTGGCAAAGAGATTGTGTGCGATCTGAGTTGCAGACTTGTATTTCTGAACTTGTGAAATCGTGGCTTAGTTGTTCATGCAAGGTGGTAGGTTGATCTAACTTGCATACAACTTGGAGGTTGTCACAAGGTGGTCAGTGTAGGGCTTGTTGCAGTGGGTTTCTTATCTTTGAGGATGCCTTCGAGAAGACTAGACCCCAGGGTGATTGCAGATCTCTGTGATACTGTGGGATCTAGGATTACAGAGAAGGAGAAATCTGATTTTAGATCGGAGATGGAGTTGATGAAGAATGACAAGATCGCTGAGATCATGAGGGCTATGACTGGTGTACCTCGAAATCTTGGTATTGAGGATGGTTATGAGGAAGCTACTAAAGACTTTCAAGCTGCTGAATCTAGTGGTGATGATAGAGCCGATCGGAGGGATAGATCTGGTGAAGACAGAATTGGTCGGTTGCAGAGATCTAGAGCACAGTTAAGTACTAGTTACCGAATGGAAGTTTCTAATTTCTCTGGTAATTTGAAACCTGAGAATTTGATTGATTGGATTGGTGAATTAGAAGACTTCTTTGAGCTTTAAGAAATTGAAGATCCTCTTAGAGTGAGGTTGGCACAGACTAAGTTGAAAGGACATGCTGCTCTTCGGTGGAAGGAATTACAAAGAGATAGAGAAGATGAAGGTGAAATGAAGATCAATAGGTGGAAGTTGATGGTGACTAAATTGAAAGCTAAGTTCATACCTACCAACTATGAGCTTGACTTGTTTAAGAAGTTGCAAAATCTGAAGCAAAAAGATTTGATTGTTGAAGACTATACCAAGGATTTCTACAAACTTACTATTCGATCTGGACACAGAGAACTTGAAAAGGAAAAAGTAGCTCAGTATGTGAATGGTTTGAGATTCAATATTCAAGATGAGATTGGTATGCTGAAGATTGATTATGTTGAGGATGCTTGTCAGTATGCTTTGAAGGCAGAAGATAAGTTGAAAAGGAAACAACATATTTATCCCCAAGGGAAGGAAAAGATTGATCACTCGGTGAAGGATAAACCGACTGCAGAAGATGAACCAAAACCTATGGAACCGAAGAAGAAGACAAGTAGGCTTATCTTTAAGGGTACTTGTTATAAATGTGGTGAAGGACACCAATCTTTTGAGTGTACACAGAAGAAGTTTGGTGATCAAAGGAATGTTGTGGTAAATGAGAGTAATCAGAATGAACCGAAATCTAAGAACTTGCTGGTTTGAAGAACATTGCTCGATGCAAAGGTGGAACCTTGTCAGAGGAGTAACTTGTTCAGAACTCGGTGCAAGTCTGGAGATAAACTTTGTGATGTTATTGTTGATAGTGGTAGTAGTGATAACCTTGTTGCTGGGGATCTGGTTCAGAAACTTGGTTTGAAGAGAATGAGACATCCTTATCCTTATAGGATTGGCTGGTTGCAAGATACTCATGCTCTGGAAGTGAGGGAACAGTGCTTTGTTGATTTTCAGATTGACCAGTATAAGGATCTAGTGTTGTGTGATATTGTGGAGATGAATAGTTGTCATATATTGCTCGGTAGACCTTGGCAGTATGATTGTGTGAAGAATCTGTTTATTGTTGAGAAGGATGACAGGAAGTTTTCCCTTATGCCTTTGTTGGATACAACACTCGGTAGGAGAAGTTTGAGTATTGGTAGCTAAGTTGATTTGTGAATCCTGAGAGGATGGATGATCAGTATGGAGAATGGACATGTTTGTTATCAAGGAAAGATTTGAAAAGACAAAGAAAGCAGAAGTGGAAGAGTGTGCAAGATGAAGACTTGAAGGGCTTGTACGTGAAGAACCAGTTCAGGGTTTATGTGCTGAATCCCGGAAGATGTTCTTCCAGCCTATGAGAAAATCTTTTTGAACCTAGGGTGTCTGATGCAGGGGCATTCTAGGATACTCGACAAATCTGCATGGTGGTGTGTTGTTTTGGTCATGTGTTACTCGGTTGCACCTTTAACCGATAATCTTGGTTATTGAAGGGAGCTCGATCACTGAAGGAACTCGATGAAACCTCTTGTGCTCGGTGGAACTTGTACTCAGCGGTGCTTGTGGTGCTCGATCGGAGTGCTTGATCGGTGATGCATGTGTTTCTTGGTGATGCTTGGCATGGTCAGTTGTTTCACTAGTGCTCAGTTGTTTCTCTAGTGCTCGGTAGTTCTGGCTTACCGATGGGAGTTCTTGGAGATTTGGTTGGCTGACTTGGTGCATTTATTGTTGGTAGCTTTTGTTGTATTCTCCTAGGTAGTTCTAGAGGCCGACATGGAGAATTAAATAATTGTAAGGCTATTTGAGAGCCGACTGTTGTTGCATTTAATATTTGTTTGTAGTAGAAGTTGACTTGGCTTGGGAGTTAATTGTTTCTTCCAGCTGATTTGTGGTTGAGGAAATGTATTTTAAGGAGTGTTTGGGTAGTTGTTTAGGGGCATCAGAGAGGAGTCAAATTTGGAAGTAGATCTGATAAGGTTATCACTTGGATCCTGCGAGATCTTGAAGATCAAATTTGTTATCTGATAGTTGTAATAGCAGAGCTAGTGGTTGTTTGCTTGGAGACAAGGAGATTGCTTGGAGGCTTGCGAGCTCATGTTCAAATCTACCTTAAGGGTTTCCATTAGTTGTTGATTTGTTTCATAGATGGACTAGCTGAGAGGTTGCAGAAATACTTTTGATTGTATTTGGCCCTAACCTGAAAGGCCTTATAGTCGGGCATGTTAATGAAAATTATGTTGAATCATTATGTTGTGGTGTTGTTTCGCTGTGGGTGTTTGGCTGCTTGTTTGGACTATCCTTAATTGGATTCTCCGGACTTGTGTTGCGTCAATATATCTTACGTATTTGCAATGTAAAGAGTTTCGGGTCCCTTCAAAACCTATTTTTTCCATAATAAAAAATAATTCAATAGTAGGATTTAGTACTCGTTGAAAGTTTTGCAAATGGGTTTGCAAGCAAAGTGGGATTAACTATGGAGGAAACTCTGTAGTTAAGTGTGCTTGAGTTGGACTAGAATTGGGATGGGTGACCTCCTGGGAAGTCTCAATGCTTCACATCTATGAGCATCACCTAGATGCAATGAGTGTTAAGTGTTCCATTTATTCTCACGAGAGATGGGTTCTTGTGAACCACTACTCATGAAACATGGGTCAATGAGTTTGACTCAAAAACTACATAGTTGAATCCTGGTAGCAATATCACAATTTGACTTGTGGAAAATATCCCCTACTTATATATTTATAACTTAGTATTTGCTCTAAACTTTGGCAAATCAAAGAGGAAGTGTTATGATTTCAATTGAATAGAGGAAGAGTGCTAGTTATTGCTCACGCTCCAACAGTCACTCACTCCATGTGCACCTGACCCCGAATTACTAATTTTCAAAGAGCCAAAAAAAATAACAACTAAAATCCCTTTAATAAATATATCATGTACCAATAGTCACCCACTTGCACCCCAATAATGGACATGTTTGAACAACTATTGGACATTTGTGCATGAGTATTGACAAATTTTGAACAACTTTAGGACATTTGTGCATAAGTATTGACAATTTTTGTGGTGGATGTAGTGCATAATTATTGGGCCATCTTCAATTAGGTATCAGACAACATTTTGAAATGGCCAATTGTTTTTACCCTTGCACACATAACAAATCCTATAGCATCCATCTTACTACCCAGAAGCCAGAATGATACCTATATGTAACTAAGTCATATACAGATACAACAATAAACAATTGTCGAAATCCGATTTGTCATTTAGGATATGTGGGTGCACAAAGTTAGCTATAATGGCTATTGGTATACTTCCCCTACCTATGTTTGTAACAATCAAGTTGTACAGATTATGTATTGATAGTCCTTTTAAGCCATAGTAGTTTTGGCTTTCTAGCGAAAGTTTCCTCTAACCTTCTTGAAATTTTGAAGATGTGGCTGAGTTATTTTGTCATTAAGCCACATCTTGTAGCTCAAATTCATTTTCATTGTAATCTACTTTGTCTCAATATAACAAAAAAAACACTAGCATTTGTATTTTCAAGATTTTTTTTCTTATTTATCTATTCTCCTTATTTTTTACTCATTTGTATTTGCAACTTTGCAATCCTTCTCTTTATTTTTCATCTTTCTATTGATATATTGTTGAATGCAATTCAAAAATTTGATACATAAAATTCTACATGATTTATTCCAAAAACTTTTGTATTTTAAAGAGACCTAATGATTATGTCCAAATTGGACCTCCTCCCCAATCAACATATTTAACTGAGAAGCCACTTGTTTAACTCATATCAACTTAAAGACCACAATGGAAGTCCAAGAGCCACCACTTGGAATTCCAATACTAGATGTCACTTTAGGGATTCAAACATCACCATTTTGAGAATCTTATGGCCTTGGCCATTAGAGCGCAACCCAATTGACTTTAGCTTCTTGTTTGTAGTAAACAAGTCATTTTTAAAAAATATTCTTGAAATCTTGATACATAACATTTTGAAAAATTATTTTTCAAGTAACATAAAAATAATAATAATAATAATAAAATTATGAGGCACCGTACATACAATAGGGGAGAGGGACCAATATATGTGTAGGGTAACTTCACCCTTGTCAAAATCCTATGTGTATATTTCAAATCACTCTCAATTTTGTATTACTTGTAAATACCTTGCTTTAAAAAATTGGCTTCAAGTCTACATGGTCAAATATGTTGTCACATCAACATGTTTTTTTGTCAAGATATCCAAAATAGTCCCCCCCCACCCAAAAAAAAAAAGAAAAAAAAGAAAGACCAATAGGTGTGCACTAAGTCAAGTTTAGCACAAGTGGCATCACAAAATTGGCTTTAAAAAAAAAATTAGAGCAATCATTTTGGGGACGAGTATTGAAATGACATTTTTAATGGACTGACCCATTTTGTCCACCTCCTGTAACAAGTATTAGAACCCTATCCACTATTGGTCATCTCTTATGTACATGATATAATTAAGTGACTAGAAAAGAAATGTAGCATGAGAAAATTTTATGGTGTTTCAAACTTGAACATGAGCATCTACATATATAGACAGTTAGCTAATGATGTCATGGGTTTAAATATGAATTTGTAATCTTTTGTTCGATTCATTGAGGTTTTTTTAATTATGTAAGATTATTATAAAGGAAATAGAACACACCCTTAATTACATTTAAATTATTGTAACAATTAAATTTGCAAAAAGGTTCCATATAGTGGTGTGCTTACTTTTTTGAAATGTCTTTAATGCAATTGAATATCGACAAGTGGCATATAGACACTAAAATTATTCCCCTTTATATATTCTCTTGATTTATCCTAACATCATACATTAATCATCAATTTCACACCATTATCATTATTAATTATCATTTATCATTATCACATATTATCCATTCAATTATTTGATCCATTAATAATTTATATTTTTATCACTCGTCAATTAATTTGGAAACTTCAAATTTCTATATTCACCTCTTTAGTTAACTCAGGTTCCATTTAAAATCATATTCCTTCTTCCTCAATTAACTTATACTCCAAATAGAAACTTTCTAAGCACATTATCCATCATTTAGGGCAAGGTCCCATGTGACTGCTTAGCTTATTTTCGCTAGGAACCACTGCCAACTTATTTACAAAGTCAGTAGCTTGATCAATATTTAATTTTTCTACTTATTTTTCTACTTATTTAATTTCTATTAATAGTATCAATAATAATTTGTGGAATTAAATTTTTTTTAAAAAATAGAAAGAAAATGTTAAAAAAATAAGGAAAGAAATTTATAAACTAAATACCTAAAATATTATAATTTTAATGCCTAAATTTTTCTTGAGTATTTGTAAACTAGTATTTGCATGAAATTTCAGCAAGTTAAAAAGGCGATATTACAATTTCAATCAAATAGAGGAAGAGCACTAGTTAACGCCCACATTCTAATAACTATATATTTCATGTGTATCTGATCCTCTAATTAGTAACTTCGAAGGAGTATAAAAAAATGATTACTAAAAGCACATTAATAAATATATCATGTACCAATAGTTACCCACATGTACCCCCAATAATGGATGGTTTTGAACAACTACTAGACATTTATGAATAAATATTGGCAATTTTTGAATGACTATTGAGACTTTTGTGCATAAGTATTGGCAATTTTTGGTGGTTGTAGTGCACGCTTATTGGGGCATCTTTAAGTAGGTATTGGATACACTTTGAAATGTCCACTTTTTGACCCTTCTGCACATCATAGATCTTACAATGTGTGTCTTACTATCCAAAAACTAGAACAATAGCTATAAGCAGTTAAGTCACATATAGAGACAATGACAACAAAAATCATCAAAAACTAATATGTTGTTTAGGATATATGGGTGCATGAAGTTAGTTATAATGACTACTGGTATGCTTCCCCTACCTATGTAACAATAAATTTGTTTAGTTTATGTACTGATAGTCATTTTAAGCCTTAGTAATTTTGGTTCTCTAGTGCAGGTTCCTTTCAACCTTCTTGTAATTTTGAACCTATGGCAGAGTTATTTTTCCATCAAGCTACCTACTTGTAGCTCATATTCATTGTAATGTGCTTTGTCTCAATATAAAATTAAAATTATTTATTTATTTATTTTTAAATAGTATTTGTACTTGCAAGAATCTTATTTTTCATCTATTCTCCTTTCTTTCCATTTGTATTTTCAAGAATGCTTATTTTTTTCATTTATTTGCAAGTTTGCAATCCTTCTCTTTATTCTTTTTCCTTCTATTAATACTGAATGCACTTTAACATTTTGATACAAAAATTTCTACATAATTCATTCCAAAAATGTTCCTCAAATACAATGTGGACTAGAAAACTTATGTCAGCTATAGCATTTGTATTTTAAACGGGTCTAATGATTATGTCCATAGTGGACTTCCTCGCCAATCAACATATTTAACTAGAAAGTCACTTGTTCAACTCATATAAACATAGAAGTTATAATGGAATTCCAAGAGCCACCAGTTGGAATTCCAACACTCAATGTCAATTTGGGAATTCGAGCATGGATCTCCATCTTGAGTAACTTATGGCCTTGTCATTATAATACAACCTTATTGACTATGTCCAAAGTAAACATATGTTACTTGTTTGTATTAAACAAGTCATTTTTAAATAATATTCTTGAAATCTTGATATATAAAAGTTTCACATTTTGAAAATTGATTTCCAAGTAAAATTATGAAGTGCCATACATATATAACTAGGGGAGAGGTACCAATACATGTAGAGGTTAAATTCCCACTTATTAAAATCCTATGTGAATATTTTAAATCACCTTTAATTTTGTACAACAATTTACTTATTAATTCCACTGCTTAAACAATTTGTTTTTAGGTCTACATGGTCAAATATGATGACACATCAACATGCATTTTGTGAAGATGTCCAAAATGGTCCCCCCAAAAAAGTAAGACCAATAGGTGTTCACTATGTCATGTTTAGTGGTGTATTGATGTTCACATAATTGGTTGCGTTTTAAAATTTAGAGAAATATTTTTAGGGATAAGTATTAACATGATACTTTTAATGCACCACTATAGGGCCCATTTTGTTCATGTACTATAACAGGTACTAGAACCCCTATTCACTATTGGTCTGACTCCCCTATACATGATATAATTAGGTGACTAGAAAAGAAACAAGATAATTTTTTGGTGTTTAAACCTTGAACATGAGTGCCCACATGTATAGACCATTAGTCAATGACATCGTGGGTTTAACTATGAATTTGCAATCTTCTTCATTTTGGTTGTTTCAATTGTGTAAGCTTATCATTAAGGAAATAAGATAAACCCTTAATCACTTTTAAATTATTGTAAAAGTTAAATTTGCACAATGGTTTCATTTTTCATTTAGTGTTGTGCTTACTTTGATGAAATGTCTTTGATGCAATTGAATATCGACAAGTGGTATATAGAGAATAAAATTATTTCCTTTTAATTATTCTCTTAATTTATCCTAACAACGTACATGAATCTTTGATTTCACACCATTATCATTCATTATCACATATTATCCATTCAATTATCTAATTATTTATTCATAATTTCTATTTTTATCACTCATCAATTAATTTAGAAACTTAAAATTTCAGTATCCACCTCTTTAGTCAACTTAGACTCCATTTAGAATATTGTTCCTTCTTCCTTTGTTAACTTTGACTCCAAATAGAAATTTTGTGTGCACATTTATCCATCATTTACCCCATGTTCTCATGTTGTTACTTATGTGTATTTTCTACTTAAATTTAAGTTGTTACAGTGTTCCCATGCAAAATTAAAATTGTGGAAAAAGGATATTTATCAAATCTTTTGCTATTTTTCTAGAGTAGTTATTGTTTCAAAAATGAAAATAAGTTGTGAGGAAAAAGGAGGGGAATAAGCAACAGCTACTTATTGAAAAAAACATCAAATGTCTTCGTAATTTTTTTCCCTCTTTTATTTGCCACCAAATTTTCTCGCTTTCATTTATCACCCAAATTTCCTTCCAAATTTAATGTAAAAAATTAATATAGAAATTATTGCTTAAAAATAAGAAGTAAAATTAATAGTTGCATGGGCCACCAACACTACAAATTACTCCTAAAACAATTAAACAGTCACTGCTAGCCAAAATAAGCTATGCAATTGCATGGGATCTTGCAAGGCTCCATGCCATTGCTTACCTTATTTTGTCTAGCAACTACAACTCAACTTATTTAGGAGTTATTTTTGGAACTGGTTATTTTATGAATATTTGTTTTTTCTACTTATTTTTAAGTAGGCGTCTTAAATTTCTATTAATAGTGGCAATAATTATTTGTGCAATTAAATTTGAGAAAAAATGGAAAGAAATATTGAAAAAGAGAGAAAGAAACCCCCGCCCCCAACTCCCTATTTCTACATCTTATTTCTAATTCTTAAACAATATATGCTCTACTATAATAGGGAAAGATTCTAAATTATCATTTTTCAATAATTATATTTATTTGCATGGGAACAACTCTAACTAATTAAAATTAAGCAAAACTAGCTAGTGTCTATCCAGCCATCAAATACTAAATCTTACCAAGGCGAGTTGGAAAAAAAATTAAGTTCCTCCTTGGTAAGATTTAGTATTCTAATGGTTGGATAGACACCTCCCAAAAAGTGTGGTCAATGAGATAATATTTTTTAATTATCTTGTCAAGTCCTCAAACTAGAGAGTTCCTATTTACGATTGAGTTAACACCTCCAATTATTAAGTTAACTCAAGTCTTCATTCTTATCTTCATCTCAAAAGTCTTTAAATTTAGTCTTTTTATATATCATTGGATTATTAATAAGTTTTATGAAAATACATTCTATCAAATTCATAAATCAATCAATCAATCATTATCAAGTCTAGTCTTATTTTGCAAAGCCTAGCATCCACATACCTTCAAGGTGAAGTGACATACTCAATCATTTCGAGGTTTTCAATGGTATTGTTAGACAATAACTTCACTTTGTTTTTTGTTTGCATGTTGTGAAACTTCCATTTGTTTTCTTAGTTTTTGAATTTCGTCACCAACACTCTTGCACAAGTTTAGCTCATGCCTTGATTCCTATCCATCTATATTTCCTCCCACTTACACTTCTTCATATGCATATGTTATTTATCTCTCTTTTACTATACTCCATTCATAGTTTCCTCAATTCATTTGCTCCCTACATTCATATTGTTGTTTCTTTACCTAGGTTCATCTTTGTGCGACATGTGACTAATCCCATGACATGTAAGAATGAACTATTATAGCTCATGTAGACTATAGCAATAAATAATATTAAATATAATTCAAAATAAAAGAGGCAAAAACATAATTCACTATTACACACAAATTTAGTATGGTTCATCCAATGTGGGCTACATCCACAAATAAATAAGCATCAATTCTTTTATTATCCAATGAAGAGAAAATTACAATATGATGATCTTTCACATCACATAACCACTTATTTATCAAGCCTTTTTGGCAATTTACAAAGTTTGACTTAAATACCAAAATAATAGTCAACTCTTTTACTAAATAATGAGTAGCTTTTTGCTTTGGAGGTGTTGTCCCCAATAGTCCCCATACCCCAACCATGGGCTCTAACCCTAGAGAGATATGCCCCCTAAGCCCCATAGGAAGGGTTCTACCTTCCCTGCATGACACCCTCTCGTTAATTAATTTGGGGAAACATGACTGCCAAAGTCACCAAAATTTAAGTGCAAGAACATGATGAATCATTGTTAGGAATAAAAGTCCACTATACAACTGAGAGGGGGGGTGAATCAGTTGTATGACAAATTATTAAACTTTAAACTTTGAGTAGCAGCAATATCAGATCCAATGAAAACAATGAATGCCAACACGATAACACAATATTTTGGTGTCGAGGAAACCATGTTAAAGGTAAAAACCTCGGTGGGAATTAGCACCCATAAATGATGTACTAAGAGTATAGTATCCTTGTTAGAAGATTTAGCCATGTTAAGAGCTTATTGAAACATTACAGTACATAGTCCTTGTTAGAGGACAGGCCCTGTTAGGATTCAAGAAGAAAAGGGAGGGCTCACTGCCCAAAGAAGGTTAAATCCACCTTCAGAACTCACTATTCGCAACACAGGTGTATATGAAGAAATACACAATCTTTTTGAACTGTTCGGCATCAACTGTCTTTGCTTGATCAATTCCAATAAAGTCCACCAACAAAACCTCTACTCTACATACAACAGACACAAGCTCGTAGCTTAAATAACCTTTCTATATCACCTTTTTCATAATCATATCTTTTCCAAAGAAAAGACCTTACATATATACCCTATTACAATTCTCCATGATCAGGTTGGCCCATAAGGATTTTCTAATTACAAATCATTACATAACCCCTTGCTAAGATACACACGGTATCTAAAATAAGTATACAACAATTACATTACATCATTTAAGGACCGACATCCTTAATTTATGTTTTGCCAACCAAAACACACGCTTCATCTCCTGAGTCGGCCTCTAAATAAGCCTTCGCCAAAACACACGTCATAGCTGATGTCACCAGTCATTCTATACCTTGCGCTGACCAATGAACATCCTTCAGTACCTTTTCTATTAGCCCTCAAGCTCGCATACCTTGAGTCCATACCATCTGGAAGATATACCAGAAACACAGAGACTAACTCTATCATTTCTCACTGTCACAGTCTAATGACCAGTCTCCACCAAATCATCTGTAACTCATCCAATATGAAACATTTCATGATGTGATCTTGGATATAAGATCACAACATATCTCTGAACTCTCATCTGACTTCCCAGCTTCTGAATCATCCATACAGTATCCATACACTGTGATAACCAGCTTGATCTCCTCACAGAAACATATGTTGACATCAGTGACAAAACACAAATGACAACAATATGAGTGCCCATTTAGTAACGTAGTGATTAAACATATTAAATAGCTCAATCACCTCCCCATGCATTAGCAATATCCAACAATCGCTACATACCAACATGAACCTCAAACTCGCATATTGAAATTCAAGTTCTAATCTTCTTGTTCCTTTTCACTGGCAATTATGAGTCAATTTGGTACATTTTTGTGTAACATATTATGTCTTAACATTTAAAGACATTTTATATGTCATTAATTCACATGTTTGAAGCTAGAAAATAAAGAACAACTAAAGTGTACTTAATTCAATATATTATTTGTAGAAGTTGATGGGTAGTATATAGACTAGCTAAAAGGATCATCTCTGGATGGCAAAAGAAAAAAAATGTTTGAACTGAGATGATAGGGTCATGGACATTATTCTATCTAAGGAAAAAAAATATATACCCACAATCAATCCAAGTTGTAAGAATGAAAACAATGTAGGTTGGTACAAAGCATCAAGGGATAAGGTAGGGTCATTTATCACAGTTCTTTGTCTACAATTGTTCTCTTTACTCTTCCTATTGATGGATTGTTGAATGCAATATAAAATGTTGATATAAAAAAAAAATCTACACATTTTGTCCCATAAACATTCTTGCAAAATACAACATGGATGGTGGAAAATGTATGCCAACTATAGTAATTATATTTTACAGAGGTCCAATGATTGTGGCCAAACTATTCATTATATGTTATGTAATCTTAAATTTAACTTCTTGTTTGCATTAAACAAGCCATTTTTATTATTATTAAACTCTTTTATATATGGAAGTTTGTCATTTTGAAAATTGATTTCCAAGTAACATTATGAGGCTTGTTGTTTTTAATATAAAATCCAAGTCTTTTTTTGAAATTTTATTAAACTCTTTCATAAATAAAAGTTTTACATTTTGAAAATTTATTACCAATTAAAATTATGAGGTGTTATACATATATGAGCATACATGATATAATCAAGTAATTGGAGAAAAAAGTGGCATGAGACAATTTCTTGGTGTCTTAATCCAAAACATAAGTATCTACATAGATAACTTATTAGCTTTCATGGGTTTGAATATGATTTTTTTTAGCTCACTAAGACTTTTTAATTTTGTAAGATTGTTGTTAAGAAAATAAAATACACCCTTAATTTTATTTAAATTATTATAATAATAAAATTGATATAACGGTTTCATTTTCCATTTAGTGTTGTGTTCATTTTGATGAAATGTCTTTGATGCAATTGCATGTCCACAAGTGGCATACTCTAACAAATACTATCCCATAACATGATTGTAACTCACGAGAGGGAGGAGGCTTAGTGTAGAAAAGATAATCGATGTTATAAGTATCAACCAATTTTATAGATCTGTAATCATCTTTCTTCACAAAGGCGAAAGAGATCTTAGGAATATTCAAGAGGATTGGATCTAAATTGTATTCTCCAATATGAGATTCATTAAAGTCCAAGGACCCCCAATTTTCACTCAAATATGCATTTAGTGTAAGATAAGTATAAGGAAAATACTTAAAATTTTCCACTTTAGAAAGGTCTTGCTTTTTGGGAGAATATTCATTAGGGACATCCTTCTCAAGGGTATCCTTTTCACTTTTCAGTGGGTACCACTTAAGCATATGTTGGAACATTAGAAGATAATGATTTAATATGGTTTTGAAAGGTAGGTGTAACTGAAGCATTACCAACTATTGCCATTTGACATCAATGCATAACTTTTCAAGGTCAACTTTCCATATAACTACTTGATTGTTTGCAAAACAAACATGAAGGGTAGAAGAGACTGCTCCTAAAGTGTAGATCTAACATTTATCCAAGAGAATATTTTTTGGTAAAGGACCCAACATAACATATACCAAAGTAGGAACAATAATTAGTCCTATCTTTAAAGGAAAAATGATAATGCCCAAAGCTTTTTGACTAATGTTATCAAAACCAAAAACATGAATAAAGAATATGCAATAAGATAATTTGAATGATATTTTAATTTGAACCAATCGAGACTAAAAACATTTAGTGTCAAATTGGTATCAATGAGAATACACCTAATGCTAACAATTTTAGCATAAACAATTATCATCAATGGATCTTCTTGATTGTGTACTTTTGGAGGTAGGAGTTCATGCAAATAGAATGCAATATTTGATGAATTTACATGAATAATGATATATCAATGCATTCACATATGATGGCCTAGTGGAAGAAGGCAATAGGATATTTTGAAGAGCTTGTTGAAGTATACCTTGATAAACTAGATTAGTATGAAGCAAAACCCAAAGTAAGATCTTAGCAAAAGTAACACAAAGTTTCTTGATAAGATCATATTGACTCGATTTATTTGAGTGGAAGTTTAGGTTCTTGAGGAAGGTCTAGTTGACAAGGTGGAAAAGAAGTAGATTGATCAACATTTTTCTTATTTTTCTAAGTATTATAAGTATGTACAACTACATGATAGAAATAATTTTTATATTATGTAAACCTTTTAAAAATATTTGGAAAATTACTTTTGAATGGAACACCATGAATAAACTAAACTATCTTCGAAGAAGGACTAACTAGAGTCACATAAATGATTGGTCTCTTAGTCCTTTTAGGGACATAAAATACTACAATAACATTCACAAACTTATCATCTTTGTAAGGAAGGAGAGTTTACATGTAATGCCCTGCCAGGGAACCCAAGAGAAATTAACCTAAACATGAAACTAAGTTTACAAAAAAAAAAAATTTAAGTGTTAACAAACAACAATAGTGTTAAACAACGCGAAAGCAATACATAATAATTTACAACTCACATATGAATACAACTCAACATAGATTACAAATCTCAAGGGTTCCTTGACGTAGATTACATAAGCATTAATTAATTACTTTAGATTAGGTATAATTAAAAATCTCAAGTATACAAAGGATTGATAAATACAACATCATATAAAAGACAACATAAATACAACTAGTACCATAAGGTATCCATAATAATCTACATCCACTGCACATGTCACAGGGTATGCAATACAATAACCAAAATAAAGTACAGCATGATATCTCCTGAATAACCAGTACAATGATATAAGGCCACAAAAAATAAGAAGGATAAGAACACATCTCCATCAATGAAGAATAAGAAGGAACAATTGCTACAAGGATCATCCAACACTGGAACACGAACACCGAAATCTCAAATGGTAAAAGAATCACTACCACCCGACCTCATGGAACCTAAATGCTCCACTCCCATCATGTTGAGGAGATAAAAATAGATCCCAAATGGATAACAAACATCAACAAACAAGCTAAGGAAGAGATCCTAAAAGCTTTCTAACTCAAAAGGTACAATAGAATAACCAGGTAAAATATACTCAACCAAAGGCAACCAACACACATGGGAAACCTAAGATGCATAAAGGGAAGTGTCATCACACGAGCCAACTCTAAGGTTATCCTGGTAGTCTCTCAAGACCCCGACGCCCTAGTGACTCCATGTGGTGTCAGTAACCTCTCGTACAGACAAGGTACTAACTATGCCATATCCAGTCCACATAGGTGGAAAGCATCTTCCCACTCCCATCCTAGTCAAAACTTAATCAGGAACTCAGGCATGGGTGAGGCACATAATATCTTATTAATTCATTTTAAACCCTTAATGTCATTAATTATCACTTATTAAGCCACTTGCAATAGGATATCCTGGCAGCCACCTGCAGGCTCCAGCACCAATTACAAGTCACTTCCCACTTATACTCTTAGTTAACCTACCTAGGTTCACAACCCAAATAACATCACTAGATAATAATAATGTCCCTCAAGACTATTCCACAAAACACCAAGAACATGCAACAGGTCTCTCACCATAACTGTACAAAAACACTCCCCAAGTATCCACAATAAATCTACTCCTGATGTCATGGATAGGACATATAAAGTCAACACAATATTCCCCCATGTAGAATATGAAGAAAAACATAGTTATACAAAACGTCACATAAGAGTATCATAGAACAATCTTCACATAGGGTTGGGTTAAGTCAATCGATTACAATCGAGTATGCAAGGCAACCAAACATAAACAATTAACCCTAAACCCACCTCTGGAAACAAACTATTAGGTCAACATACTAATTCCCCTTTAAGCCAAACACATAAGGCAAGAATACAGAAGTGGAAAATAAATAAACTAATTGTGAGAAAATCCCATCACCAAAACTTATTTATTTAATAATCACTAACACCGTATCATTACGATAAATAATTAAATTCTAACCCTAATAGATCCATTTATAACATTCACTAATACAACACAATTTCATAATTAATTTCATAATCAAAATTTAACCATCTGCTTTTAAAACAAACAATCCATATATCCTAATATTCTATTAATAAAATTTCCACAATCTTATCTATAACTTCTCTATAAAATTTCAACTTCATTATAAATAATAAAATACAACTCCCTTTTTTTATAAAATATATTACAAACTTCATTTATTTTAAAGAATAATAACAAATAAAATAAAATAAAACTTTTATCATTATTATTATTTTTAAAAAGACCAAATGAAATCTTGGGGGGACTCATGGGCCCCACTGTGGCAGGGACGTGGGTAGGGGTTTATTTCCCCCCCTACCCCCCCCCCCCCCCCCCCCCCCCCTTCTTTAAACTTATATATATATATATATATATACAAATTTAATTTTATTTAATTCTAACTTAGTTTAATTTTATTTAAATTAAACCAGCAATTATTTTTTGCAATACATATAATATTTTTCTTTTTTTAATAACAAATCTAAAAGAAATTCTAAATTGATTTATGCCATAAACACACACATATTCTCAATTTAAATTCTCTAAAAAGTAATTGAGACCCTAATTCTATCTGGGTTTTATCAGAGATTAAATTTACAAGGTAACATTAAGAATTTACATTTTCTAATCAGCAACACATGAGTAATTTCATAAATTTGAACCTAGGGTTTCATACCTTTCTACAGATTTAACAACCCTCTGAATTGTATTACAAATAGGTAAAGATTACCCAAAAGAATTCCATGCTAAATCAAATTCTCTATAAAAATTAAAATAAAAACTCAACAGGTAACAAACAATGCAAAAAAAATATCAAACCAACAGATCTAACAGGCACGGAGAATACACTCTTTTCAATTCCTATAGAGATTCGAAGTAAAATAAAAATCAAACCCTGCCTCAATCTCAAATTATGCAGATTCGGTGATGACCAGAACGAAGACAAAATCCAAGCTACCAAAATAATTGCTCCCAAAATTCAATCTTTGCCCAAATCTCTCAAAACCTGTGTGTTAAGAATAATGGCCAAATCTCCAACATATATGAATTCCTATTCCACATGCGAGAGTTTGGAACTCAACTCCACCAAAAAGCTTTGCATGAATTAGACTCTAATTTTCAGTTGAACTAAAGTCTCTTCTCCACTTTGCCTCTGTTGAAAACACTTAACTAAAAATTAACTAATACCTTTAATTTAATTTACTCAATTCGCTTGTGCAACTTAATGCATTCTAATAATTTAAAAATAAAACATTTAGTCTACAATAATTTCCACATGCTAAATAAATTCTTAATAAATACATTTTAATTGAAAATAAGTTAAATTTATAATTAAATAATTCTAAATTGAAGGTATTTAATTAATTCTCATTAATTAAATACTTCTACCACACAATAAACTAAACTTAACAATTGCATTTAATTAATTTCCAATTAAATAATCTCTCATAGCTAAAAATAGCAAAGATCCAATTTATTTAAATTACACAATTTAATCTAATTAAATAATCTAATTATAGAAAACACGCCAACAACCAAAATTAAATGAACCTACAGACCCACATTCATACTCAAGCAAGGGGTTATAAACTCACATCCACTGGATAATTTTAATAGGGTAGGGTAACAAAATCTTGTCCACTATTCCAAGACAATATCATAGCTTAGATTAGGATTTGGACTTGTGTGTTATCTCCCCTCTCTCACCATTTGAGATATTGGGATAAGGCACACTCATCCTAACAATTCAAGGAAGTTGATGTCTGGTACCTACAAACCTGCATAAAAGACAAGCATGCACATATATGTATAGATATATAACAGACAATGGCGGGGATCAATCAATCATGTGGATCTCACAAGCAAGTAACTATGACTCCATCTCTCAACCTCATCAAATAGAAATATAAAACATATACATCAACCATACACATGCAAGTATGGGGTCAGTAAACCATGAGCATCAATGATATCCTAACATAAAATACATCACTCTAAAATAACCATATCATATAGAAAATCAGACTATGGGAGGGGCATTACATTACAAGTAGAGTTTGAGTAACAGACTTACAAGTAGAAGAAGATGCCTCTAGGAAGTCATCTAGAGCATCATCCAACATATCTAAGTTGATGCAGGAGCATCCTGGGTGTAAGAGCAATCTTGCATCACCCAAAAATATTTCTATTTTTGTATTCAATAAGGGCTATCTTGTGCAGAGCTGCTATTTATGGAAACTTTCTATTTTTAGTAAGTTGGTCATACGATCTCGGAATGTTCTGACTTTACATGTGGAGGTTCATCTCAGTCATATCAGTTTGCTAGTAAAGTTTCATGGCTAGATCAGGTCTAGTTTTGAAGATATTGAAGATTTTCGGTATTGGCAGGGTACAGAAACTTTGAACTCAGTTTTGAAGGCTTTAGAGGCCCCGGATGAGGTCAAAAATTTGGGTGACAGGCGCTTGTGCAAGTCAAGCCTGTAGAGCACTTTGTGGACTTTCCGAAATGGGGTTATAATAGTCAATCGGGTCAACTGGTGATGACTTATGGTCTCCGAAAGTCGGGCCACTTGAAATGGCAGAAAATAATTTTCCTTCAAAATTTTTGTTCGGGTTTCAAAAGTTATTTTGAGCTGATTTTGATGTAATAAATTGAAAAATAAAATAATTCTAAGTTTGGTCAGCCCTAAGGGCTAAATTTATGGAACCTTCTCGGGCGGTGGAAAATGCCTATATAAAGAAGGCCCGTAGTGTTGTCTAGGGCAGTTCTGGTAGTAGATATGGGTATTGATTCGAGGTTTTGTCCTATAGAATATTGTAAGGGAATGCCCATGTGGCTTTTCATATTGTAATTCTGAAAGTTTATAATTCCACATTTGTGGAGATAATAAGAAGCCAATTTTTTGTTCTTGCATATTGTTGTTGTTTCTCTATTTCTGTTATGTGTTTGTGGTATTAAGGGGAGCACCCTTCATTAAGTGGTATCAGAGCAGGAGTTCCTAAGTGTGTAAATGGATTGCTGACTATGAGGCAGTTTGCACCAGGACCGTGGTTAGGGTTTCAGTGCGCATCATGAAAATGCCTCCATGAAAGGAACGTGGTGGAAGAGCTGGTGTTGTAACACCTAAGGTTAGAGCACTCCAGAGACAAGTGTGAGTATTGCAAGAGTGTGAGTATTGCAAGAAGAGATTCGCAAAGGAATGAATCTTAATGTCAGAGATGAAAGTGAGGATGAAGCCAAAGAAGGAAATGATGATCAAGAAGAAGGTGAAATTTTGAATCAAGAAGAAGAAAGGCTTTTCTAGGCCATTTCCAAGATCGAGAAAAGACCTAAGATCGAGGTTTTGACATTTTCAAGAAATATTAACCCAGAGGAGTTGATCAACTGGATCAATGAATGTGAAGAATATTTTGAGTATGAAGATATTGAGGATCCTGATAGGGTCAAATTCGTGAAGGCCAGATTGAAAGGTCATGCGAAGCTTTGGTGTCAAGAGATTCAATTGGAGTGAAATAGAAGAGGGAAAGATAAAATCACAAGATGGGATCGAATGGTGGATAAATTGAAGCGGCAGTTCATTCCTGTTGATTATGAGCTTGACCTACTAAAGAAGATGCAAAGTTTGAAGCAGGCAGGAAGATCTGTTTAGGAGTATACAGAGGAGTTCTATCGAATCCTCATCAGAACATGCCATGTAGAAGCTGACAAGGAGAAAGTTGCCTGTTACCTTAATGGGTTAAGGCTGAGCATTCAAGAGGAGTTGAATCTGGTTCGAATGAACAGTATTGAAGAGGCATACCAGTTTGCCCTAAAAGTAGAGGAAAAGTTGAAAAAGAAGTTTGAGAGCAGACAAAATGGAAGGGGTCGCGGTGGACGATCTGGTGGACAGTCATATGGAGGCTGAAATGAAGATCCGAAAAAGAAGGATGAGGCCAGTAGCAGTCAAAATCAGAGAGGAAACAATTCCAATCATTTCCAAGATCAAAACAATAGAGATCAAAGAGGAAGAGGAAGAGGAAGAGGACAAGGTTCAGGAAGAGGAGGCTTCCATGGAACATGCTTTCACTGTGGAGAAGAAGGTCATAGGGCATTTGAATGTCCTCAATGCCAAGGAAGGATGAATAGGAGGAATGAAGGCCAGGCCAGAGTGGCACATGCAGATGAAGATGAAAAATCCTCAAATTTGGAAGATGCTGAAAGAGGAGAAACGTTGATTAACAAAAGAGTTCTGCTGAGTGGTGAGAATGAACCTGAACAAAGGAGGAGCTTGTTTCGCACTAGATGCAAGTGTGAGGATAAATGTTCTGATGTGATTATTGATAGTGGAAGCACTAACAATTTGGTGTCAGAAGAGATGGTGACAAAGTTGAAGCTCAAGAGACAGAAACACCCACATCCATATCGGATTGTCTACGTGCAGGATGACCACAAGGTCATGGTCAGTGAACAGTGCTTGGTAAAGTTTAAGATCGACAGGTACCAAGATGAGGTACTATATGATATCATATCTATGGATGCATGTCATATTTTGTTGGGTAGACCGTGGCAATTTGACAGATGTGATGTACACGATGGTCGTGTGAATACCTATTCCCTAACAAAGGATGGAGTGTGACATAAGCTAAAGCCATTGAAGGAGACTGAAGAAAAGGCATGTGGTAATGTGAGAATAACTTTTTTTGATGAAAGAAAATTCCTAGATGGTATGAGGCATGAGCACGTGTGTTTTTCTTTAATTCCAAAAGCTATTAAAGAGGAAGTAGAGGATGTACCTGTAGAGGTTGCAGATTTGTTGAATGAGTTTTAGGATATTGTATCTGATAATGTACCCGATGGATTACCACCGGCAAGGAAGATCAGTCATTAGATGGATTTGATTCTAGGAGCCAGTTTGCCAAACAAGGCAGCACACAGAATGACACCAGCAGAAAGTGAAGAGTTGAATAGACAAGTGCATGAGTTGTTACAAAAGGGATTGATTCGGGAGAGCCTGAGTCCATGTGCTGTACCAGCGTATTAGCACCAAAGAAGAATGGAGAGTGGAGGATGTGTATAGATTCTAGAGCAATAAATAAGATCATAATCAAGTACAGGTTTCCATTGCCACGAATGGATGATATGATGGACTATTTGAGTGGAGCTGTGTATTCCTCAAAGATAGATCTGAAGAGTGGATATCACCAGATTCAGATCAGAGAAGGAGATGAATGGAAGACTACCTTCAAGACAAAGGAAGGACTATATGAGTGGTTAGTCATGCCTTTTGAGCTAACCAATGCATCGAGCACTTTCATGCAACTCATGAACGAGGTTTTGAAAGAATTTCTGGGTAAGTTTGTCATTGTTTACCTAGATGATATTTTGATCTTTAGCAAGACATTGCAGGAACGTATGATGCATATTCGTATGGTGTTTGAGAAGCTGAGAGATGAGAAATTGTTGATTAATTTGAAGAAGTGCAATTTTGTGAAGAAAGAGTTAGTGTATTTGAGATTTGTAGTTTCAACAGAAAGTCTAAAAATGGACCTAGAGAAGGTACAGGCTATCCTTGAATGGCCTACTCCAAGGAGTGCTACCGAGGTAAGATCTTTTCATGGTCTAGCTAGTTTTTACAGAAATTTTATCAAAAAATTTAGCAGTATTTGTGGTCCCTTGACGAAAACAATGAGAGGGGATAGAAAAGAGTTTAAGTGGACTAATGGGGCAGAAAAGAATTTTCAATTGTTGAAAAAAAAAGTTATAGAACAACCTATTTTAGCACTTCCAGATTTTAATAAGGTGTTTCAAGTAGACTATGATGCTAGTGGTACTACAATAGGAGCTGTTATGAGCCAAGAAGGCAAACCTGTTGCTTATTTCAGTGAGAAGTTAAATGAGGCCAAGAGAAAATATTATGTTTATGATTAGGAGTTTTATGTTATAGTTTAGGCATTGAAGAAGTGGAGACACTATCTGCTTCCTAAGGAGTTTGTTTTGTATACTGATCATCAAGCTTTGCAATATTTGAATAGTCAAGGAAAGTTGAATCAAAGGCATTTGAAATGGGTTGAGTTTTTGCAGAGTTATACATTTATTTTGAAACACAGGAGTGGAAAGTCTAAAAGGGTTGCAGATGCTCTTAGCAGAAGGCAACTATTACTGACAGAGATGTAGATTGAGGTGGTTGGGTTCAAGGAACTCAAGAATTTGTATTTAGAGGATCCTGATTTTGGTGAAGCTTGGAAAGCTTGTAAAGAACCTATTACTCTAGACAGGATGAAGTGGTTGGATTTCATCATTCAGGATGATATGCTATTCAAAGGGAGTCAATTGTGCATTCCAAGAAGTTCTGTGAGGGAGAATCTCATCATGGATAAGCATAGCGGAGGATTGGCTGGACATTTTGGTTGTGATAAAACCCTTGCTTTGGTTAGTGAGAATAATTATTGGCCACAATTGCAGCAAGATGTCAAGAAGTTTGTACAGAGTTGCAGAGTATGTCAGATGGCGAAAAGAGTGAAGAAGAATACAAGGTTGTATCAACCATTACCTGTACCAGAGGAAGCCTTGGGAGGATATCAGTATGGAATTTGTTCTTGGTTTACCAAAGACACAACGGGGACATGATTCAATTTTTGTGGTAGTTGATAGATTTTCAAAGATGGCACATTTTATTCCTTGCAAGAAGACTAATGATGTTGTTCATGTAGTGGAATCATTTTTTAGAGAAGTGGTGAGACTGCATGGTTTGCCAAAGAGTAGATTTTCAGATAGGGACACTAAGTTCGTTGGATATTTTTGGCGTACATTGTAGAAGAAGTTGAAGATAGATTTGAAGTTCAGTTCATCACATCATCCACAAACTGATGGACAGACAGAGGTGGTGAATAGGAGTTTGGAAAATTTACTGAGATGTTTGGTTGGAGATAAGCCAACAAGATGGGATTTGATTTTACTACAGGCAAAATTTGCATATAATAATTCTGTCAATAGGAGCACTGGTAAATCACCATTCCAGATTGTATATGGGAGTAGTCCCAGAAATGCATCTGAGTTGAGAAAGACAAATAAAGGAGAAATAAGTAGTGTTGAAGCTAAGGATTTTGTAGAACACTTGAAGAACATCCATGAGGAGGTAAGGAAGCATATTACCAAGATGAATATGCAGTATAAGGCTAAGGCAGATGTGAAAAGGAGGCATAAGGAATTTCAGGTTGGAGATGAAGTCATGGTTCATTTGCGGAAGGAGCGATTTCCAGTTGGTACATATAACAAATTGAAAATGAAGAAGTTTGGGCCATGTAAGATACTGAAGAAGCATGATTCAGGAAATGCATATGAGGTAGAATTGTCTACTGAGCTGAATATTTCACCAGTGTTTAACATTTCAGATTTGACAGAGTATTATGAGGGAGGTGTTGAAGATGAGGTTACAGTAGCACAGTGGAGTATTCCAGCAACCAGTTCAAATATCAAGGAGATTGAAGACATATTGGATAATTGAGTTGGCAGAAGCACAAGGAATAGGACATATGAAGAGTATTTGGTCAAATGGACAGGACGACCTGTTGAAGATTCATCATGGTTAAAAAAAGAGGAGGTTAGCCATCTTGGTTTTCCTCTGCACACCTGAGTCGTGACGGGGTCACTTCTCAAATTACCCTGGGTGTTTGATGCAAGAGCATCCTGGGTGTAAGAGCAATCTTGCATCACCCAAAAATATTTCTATTTTTGTATTCAATAAGGGCTATCTTGTGTAGAGCTGCTATTTATGGAAACTTGCTATTTTTAGTAAGTTGGTCATACAATCTCAGAATGTTCTAACTTTACATGTGGAGGTTCATCTCAGTCATATCAGCCTGCCAGTAAAGTTTCATGGCTAGATCAGGTCTAGTTTTGAAGATATTGAAGATTTTCGGTATTGGCAGCAGGGTACAGAAACTTTGAACTTAGTTTTGAAGGATTTAGGGCCCTAGATGAGGTTGAAAATTTGGGTGACAAGCTCTTGTGTGAGTCAAGCCTGTAGAGCATTTTGTGGCCTTTCCAAAATGGGGTTATAATAGTCAATCAGGTCAACTGGTGATGACTTATGGTCTCCGGAAGTCAAGTCACTTGAAATGGCAGAAAATAATTTTCCTTCAAAAATTTTGTTTGGGTTTCAAAAGTTATTTTGAGCTGACTTTGATGTAATAAATTAAAAAATAAAATAATTCTAAGTTTGGTCGGCCCTAAGGGCTAAATTTCTGGAACCTTCTCGGGCGGTGGAAAATGCCTATATAAAGAAGGCCCGTAGTGTTGTCTAGGGTAGTTCTGGTAGTAGATCTGGGTATTGATTCGAGGCTTTGTCCTATAGAATATTGTAAGGGAATGCCCATGTGGCTTTTCATATTGTAATTCTGAAAGTTTGTAATTCCACATTTGTGGAGATAATAAGAAGCCAATTTTATGTTCTTGCATATTGTTGTTGTTTCTCTGTTTCTGTTATGTGTTTGTGGTATTAAGGGGAGCACCTTTCATCATAAGTATTGTTCTGAAAATGCATCATTTTGAATAAAGATATCTAACGTGAGGTATCCTCATCAATCTAACCATAATGTAGAGTGGATTCACTTCTATTAAGATGATAAAGTATCAAGTAGAAAATAGCTCTCAACTACCTCAATTGACATGGCTCGAATGAACTAAAATAAAAGAGTTGAAATGGAAAACCGAAACTAAGCTAAAACATGAAGTGGAAGCAAAAAGCTAAATAACTTGAATACAGTGTATGATAAAAATACTCTAAACCGAAAATGAAAACTAGAGAACTTGTAGATTATTATACCAATTAGGCAAAGCCTTGACCTTGGACACTAATTAACCTTGGGGAAATTTGCAAATTTTGTTTTCATTGGTACAAACAAAACTAAAAAAAAAAACACTCGAAACTCTAGTAGATTGTTCTCCACTTCTCGAACCTATTCACTACCTACATAGATGAAGACATAGAAAAATTTTGGAGTTGTATAGGGGTTTCTCTTAGTCAAAACCACACCTTTTTCTTTCCACCTCCATAGAAAACCATATAGATTAGATTAAAAAAATGTGTAATAGAAACAATCCTCACTATGGAGGAAAACCCTTAATATGATAAATAAATACTCTAGACAAGATCAAATAGATAAACTAAATAGATGCATGCTAAACAAACAAGATCACAAGAGAACATTACCAATAGTTTTAGCTCTCCTCTTTGAGACAACATACATGACCAATAACTTGAAAGGAGTCTTGATTTTGTTTGTGAGAGTCAAGAGTTTGAATGAATTTGAAAAAGGTTTTTTGTGAGAGGAATGATGAAAATAAGGTAAGGAACATTAGTAAAATGTGATATAATGAAGACGATTTTGAGTGTTGTTACTTAAAATGGATGGGAGGATCCTTTAGGATCATGTTTTCATGTTGATATATGTGCCAATAATAATTTGTATGAAATATGATTGTTTGAATCTTAGAATATTTTGAGACCTTTGCTTATCATGCAGATGTCTACACACTATATTTTCATCTTGATGATTTTATCCTAGATTCAAATCACAAGCTGCTAACATTGTGTCTTTGTCATTTGTAAAGTTGGAATTCCAAAATTCCAATCATGAATTTTGTCATAAATTATGTATCAAGTGAAATGCATAAATGTAAAATTAGGATAGGTTGTGCTTTGTGACACTACAATTAGGAATAAGTGACCTAGAATGAGTCCAAATAAAGAGAAAAAAAAGAAAGGTATGAATTTTCACCCTTACATGCATTTATAACTACATTGATTAATGAAAATACCCTTAAGTTTGATTAGTTTATAAATAACCTAATTAATATTTATTTTTAAATCATAATTAAAAGGAAAGCGAATTCCTATCATCTAAAAGATTTTTAAATGGGTAGATAATTGTTAAGAAGAGCTTGTCTATATTTTATTTGTTAGAGTCTTAATTGATGAGATTGGTTTATAAAAATCTCAACTAACTTGATCATTAATCTATAACAAACCTATTTCAACTCAATCCCCTAAAGTCTTAATTGATGAGATAAGTGTTTAGAAATTATCATATGTAAACTCAAATATACATGGTTTAAATAAATAAGAATATGGACTTTAAGTTCATTAAAGATTAATTAATAAGATGATTAGTTTTAGATTTACTTGAGCTCCATGATGACCTCTTTATATAAAATTCACTTAAGTTCGATTATCTAGCCTTTTCTTTAATCTCACCAAAGGAAGATGCATTATACATGATTGTTGAGTAATATTAAATATTATATTAAATTTTATCTTATCAACTAATATTTTTATGGAATAAATCATATTATGGCTTCATTTTATGCTATAATTTCTCCATGCATATGAGACCAATTTCAAAGATTTCAAGTTGATTCCACTTAATTCTAAGATCCCAAATTATATACCTAATTCCCTTATATAGAGTCTAATATTCTTTCCCAATTACCTAATTTTGAGATCCAAATTCCAATCTTGATATCTTCATATGATTGCTTCCTTCTCCCCTAACCCCAATAATCCTCAAGGGTAACTTGACTTTCCCTAACAAATAGGTAGAATACATGAGCTAGGCTAAGTGGGAATAGAAGATGCCTAGATGAAATTGGATTATAGAAAAAATTAATATCAATATGTCAAGCTCAAGTGAAGATCATTGTATCAATAATGTTATGACCCTCTTATTATAGTTGTTCCTAGAGGAGGAATTATGTGTCTTGATCTAAGACTCGTGGATGGGAAATAATGAATTTATCGATAGGGTCTCACATGAAGCTACTCCTATTAGGGTATGAGCCACAAATCACTAAAATAATAAGAATTCAAATAAACATAAGAGATTTTATGAGGAAGATAAGTTAAGGTATATTATAATTCAATGTTGAAGTTATAAAATATTTTTGTCATTTTCCCACTCCCCCTCCCCTTGAGACAGTGTAACTACGATGATATACCCCTCCTTTATATCTAAATATTTAAATTATTCCATCTCACTCAACAATTTGAAAGTGTTTAATCCACTCTTACAATACTGCGGGATAAGGGCTGAGCGAGATTCTTCTCGATGAACCACTCTTCCCCTTATCTTTCTCCTACTCAACATAACATTTATAAAGATCTAATTTCCTAAATATTGAAACCCTCAATGTTTATAGAGTCATTGGAAATGACGAGGCACCTAAGTTGCTCATAATACTGTTACCCAAATTTCCCATCCTATGCAATTTGGCCTGGTCTGCTTTGTCTGGCATTTTTAATCCTGTGTTAGCCCCTCATAAAATTTCCATGATTATATGCCTGTTCAATTGTTTAGTTCTCTAGTTTGAAGGCCATTAAAATTCATGTGTGACCATTTAAACCCCATGATCCCCTAAAATACCCGTGGCCCATCCTAATTTAATATTTACCCTTTCGGGCCACTTAGCCACAAAACCCATATGCTCAAAGGTTGTGACCCCTTGTTCTATTTAAGTGGTTTGTCGCATGATCGCATAGGTCATTTTCATGCTATGCGATCATGCAACTAAGGTTTGTCGCTGGGGTCCCCCTTTATTTTCCTAAGTTTCCTACGTCCCGGCCTTTAATATTTCCCTGGGCCTAGTTCTCAGCCGCAATTAGATCCAACGGTGGTCACATGATCTCATGGGATCTTCCCAACCTTGCTTAAGGTTTATGAGAAAGGTTGAGACTAGGAGCTCAAAGCCCACTAAATCTTCAGAGTTGCCCTCAAGAAGAAGTCATAAAGGTAGGTCAATTCAAAGAACATCCCCTGCAAGGAGAGTTCAATCTACACCTCCTGATACCTCAGAAAGGAGACCTTTTCCCTTCCATTTAAGAAGAAGAGGCAGATCTCTAACCAGAGATCTAGAGGAGGATTCAAACCTAGTAGAAAATACAACTCATATAGTTGTTAATCTTCAAATTCCAACTCCTACAATGGCTAGACAGTTTGCCTTTGCACCATTCAACCAAGGGAGTCCATTAGCCTTTGCGGTACATCATGATGTGCCCTTGGTGGCACTCAAGAGTATACCTGATTTCACTGGTGAGGGGTAGACAACTAATTTTGAGCACATAAGAGATGTGAACACCATCTGCAGCATACACAACATAACCCAAGAGGATGTGGCCACAAAATTATTAGCAGCCTCTTTAAAAGGTAAGGCTCTTGAATGGTTTAGAACTCTAACTGTTGGTTCCATTACTTCATGGGATGAGCTAGGGGATGCATTAAGTAAACATTTTGAGGATAAATCAGATAACTTGTCTCTAGTTGAGTAGTTAACAACTATTAAGAGAGACCCTCAAGAGCAAATGACAAATTACAATAGTAGATTCCTTAAGACATGGAATAGAATTCTAGTCTCAATAAGGCCATCAGCTGACCATGCTTTCCTATACTACTTGCAAAGTTTGAATGGTCAAATTTCTATCATGATCCAGTCTATGGGTGGTACTTCTTTACCCCAAGCCTTTGACATAGCTTTCAGGGCTGAAAATTGTTTAATCCAAGCAAGCATGATACAAAGAAGGCCTCCTATGCCTATTTTTCCTAGCCTTCAACCCATTGCACCCGCACAAGCACCCCCATTTACCCCTATTCCTACTATATTGGCACCCCAGGCCAGTACCAGTGGTCAAGAGCTAACAACAAGTTTTTCTCAAGAGCTGCAAGAAATAAAGAATAGTCAAGAAAGCAGTAAGCAAGAAATGACCAATTTGTTGCAGACCTTGACTAAAGAGGTCACAAATCTAAAGAAACAAGGTCAAGGAATCAAACCACCATTTCAGTCACAAGGCCAAGGTCCTAATCAATCATATCAGAATCAAGGACAGCCTTATCAACAAAATAGGCCACCATACCAAGGAGGCTATCAAGGACAAAGACAAAGTTTTAACCAAAGACCGTTCCAACCATATAACCCTGCACCTCTAAATTCTGCAAATCCAGTAAGGGATATGGTTCCTAGTCAAAATAATATGGCCATGGATAATGAATGGTGTTTTCCTTGTAATCAGCCTCATAATCAGGCTGCATGTTCAAATGAATGGATGAACCAAGCTCTAATGGTTCAAAATGCCTCCCAAGCTCAATCAGAAGCTTCATCCAGTGGATCAGTCCCTCAACAAGAACCACAAGAAAATGAGACTGCTCTCTTTAATTGGGAGCAGCCTAACTTCAATGGAGTCAATGATGAAGTTGATTTTGTTGCTTATACAAGAGCAAAAAGAAGAGCTCAAGACATGGAAAGAGCAGATTCTAGTACTAAGGCCACTACATCTACAAAGCCACCGCAGCAAGCTAATCCCATCACACCTAAGGAGGTTCCTATCATCACAAGCAAAGAAGGCCAACATTCCAAAGAAGTGGAGCCCATCATAGTGAAAGCACAACAGAGAGTACACACTGTGACACCTTTTAATATCGTAGACAACATGAAGAAGGTGAATGTCACCATGTCCATGTGGGACTCTCTGGCTCTTCTAGGACAGCCTGAAATTTTGAAGAAGGCCATGACAAAAGTAGCAACTCCTCAACCTGCAAAAGAAGCTGCAAAGCCAGTGTTGGTTAACACTGATCAAGAAAGGGAGGCTCCAAGTAGCAACTCCAAAGGCAATGCCACACAAGGTAGGAATTCAAAGCCACCTCCCTTTTATGTATCTTTAATCATTGAAAAATCTTTAGTGCATAATTGTATGGTAGATAGTGGAGCTACTAGCACTGTAATGCCTAAGAAAGTAGCTGACCAATTAGGACTGAAATATGAACCCTTCCAAAAGAAGGTTACCCAACTTGATGGATCCTCAGTCAATACCATAGGTGTGGCCAAGGATACCAGTCTAATCCTTCATGCCAATTCTAATTTCTCCATCCTCCTTGATATATATATCATAGAGCTCCCTGCATTATTTGCTATATGTCTGTCAAGGGAGTTTACAGCCAAGATAGGAGGTTACCTATCTTCTGACTGGTCTCACATGCTTTTCCATACAAGGTATGGGATCAAGGTCACCATTAAGTCAGAACCATTGGTAGCACACCATGTAGAGCCATATGTATCCAATGCCATCAATGTAAACTGCCCCATATTTGACGACAGTGACTTCCAAACCATTAGTGAAGCAAGCACAAAGATAAAAAGTATCCCTAATATTCTTCTAGATGAAAGAGCTTTAGAGGCCCAAGAAAATCTTGTTTGGGATTTTGGTTTGGGAAGTTATCTGATACAAGAGAGTGGAGCCATAGAACCAAGCCTCCTCAAAGAAGACACTGGTTTAGAGGATCAGAATAATCAGGTTTGGGAACTATTTTTTGATGGAGCTAGAAGTAGACATGGTTCTGGTGGTGGTGCTATGTTAGTGTCCCCAAAAGGAGAAAGGTATTATACTACCTTTAGATTCAGTTTCTCCTGCACTAGCAATACTGCAGAATATGAAAGCCTAGTCAATGGACTAGAGTGGGCTAGAAAAAGAGGGCTTAAGGCCTTAAAAGTTTATGGTGACAGTGAGTTAGTTGTCAGCCAAGTAAGAGGGATAAGTGCAACAAAAAATGACACTTTGAAAGCATACAAACATAGAGTTTGGGATGCAATTGAAGTTTTCCATGCTTTCAATATTGTTGCTATCCCTAGGAAGCTAAATCAAAATGCAAATAGGTTAGCTGATGTTGGATCTCAGTATGATATTCCAAATAGCATTTCAAAAGAAATGGATCAACAACATATCAAAGTGATTTTCAGACCCTCCATTCCTAATAATAATGTCAATTGGCAGGTGTTTGACAATGATGAACAAATTCTGCAGTTCTTGTTTGAAGAAGATATTTTTTCAAGGCATAATCAAGATAGGTTATCACAAAATTATGGTGATCAAGTGATACAACTCAAGTCCAATAAAATTCCTAGAGGTCTTGTTACATTGGAGATTGTCTTCAACAAGGATGATGAAGTCAAGAAAAACAAAGCTGGCCTGGTAGTCCAACAAGAACATTGTGTTGAATTAGAGTTGGAACCAGGTAAGAGCCTACAATTTGGAAAAGTGAACACTGAATTGGACAAGCAAGCTTACACTTAGTTATTCAAAGAATTCAGTGATATATTTGCATGGCAATATGAAGACCTCAAAGGTTTTGACCCTGCCCTTGCTCAGCACACTATTGAATTAGAACCAAATGCCAAACCAGTGAGGCAGAAGCAAAGGCCTGTTAATCCCAAGCTTGAGCCACTTATGCATAAAGAAGTACTCAAACTAATAGAAAGTGGTATCATCTACCCCATCAAGCATACTAGTTGGGTTTCCAACCTTGTTCTTGTCAGGAAGAAGAATGGGGAGCTGAGGTTATGTGTTGACTTCAAGGATCTTAACAGGGCTTCTCTAAAAGACCGCCATCCACTGCCCTCCATGGAACAAATCTTACAATGTGTCTCTAGATCCGAGAGATTTTCAATATTGGATGGCTATTCAGGATACAATCAGATCTTAGTGAATGAAGAGGATCAATACAAGACTGCATTTACAACCAAGTGGGGAACCATGGCTTATCAAAAGATGCCCTTTGGTTTGTCAAATGCAGGTGCTACATTTCAAAAGGCAATGGATATGGCCTTTAAAAGCCTCATGTACAAATTTGTACTGGTCTATTTAGATGATATAACTATCTATTCAAAGCATGCAGCAGATCACATCAAACATTTGAGGAAGATCTTTGAAGGGTGTAGAGAGTTTGGGATATCTCTTAATCCCAAGAAATGTGTGTTTGCAGTTCATGAGGGAAAATTGTTGGGATATGTAGTATCCAAAGAAGGAATTACAGTGGATCCTGAGAGAATTGTAGCTATCTTAGAGCTACCCCTACCACATCATAAGAAAGGTCTCCAATCTTTCATAGGAAAGATTAATTTTGTTACGAGGTTCTTGCCTGACATTGCAGATTTACTCAAGCCTTTGACAACCATGTTAAAGAAGAGTTCAACTTTTAGTTGGACCAAAGAAGGGAGAGTCAATTTCTAGGCTATCAAAGAGGCCTTAACAAAAGCCCCTGCTCTCCTAAACCCAAATTTCAGTAAGGATTTTATCCTTTATGCTTATGGAGGTCATGATGCTATATCTGCAATGTTGACCCAAGAAAATTCAAAAGGATTGGAGCAGCTTATTGCTTTCTTTAGCAAAGTTTTAGAGGAGTATGAACAGAGATACTCTTTTGTAGAAAAACTTGTACTTGTTGTGGTGAAGAGCCTTAAAAATTTTAGATATTTGTTGACCCATAGCAAGGTACACTTAAAAGTTACTCATCCAAGTGTCAAAGAGTTTTTGCTTTCCAAAGACCTAAATGAGAAAAGAGTTGGTTGGATCACCAAGGTGATGAAATATGACATTGATATTCAGACCACCAAGTTGGTTAGAGGAAGAGGTCTTTGTGAGCATTTGGTAGAGGATGAAGGTTCAAAGAAATTAGAAACAATGGATGCATCTCTAGTGGTGCATTCTACAGAAGAACAAGCCAAGGCAACAAGCTGGTTACCTAATATGATCAATTATTTGAAGACAGGACAATGTCCTGCAGATCTAGATTTAGCAAAAAGAAGGTATTATAGGTTACAATATATTCCTTTTGTGTTGATTGATGAAGTTATTTTTAGAAAGGATCATAATGGTGTCCTTTTAAGATGCATAGATTCAGAAAAGATAGCTGATATTCTATTTGAGTTTCATGCTGGACTTGCTAGTGGTCATTTTTCTCCTAGGACTACTACTTTTAAAATCATGAGGGTCAGGTACTATTGGCCATATATCTTCAAGGATAGTCATGAGTATGTGAGGAAATGCATCAAGTGTACCATGTTTGCAGGAAAAGAAAGGCTTGCAACCTTGCCCTTACAGCCAGTCAGAACAGAGAAACCCTTCATGAAATGGGGTATAGACTTCATTGGTATGATCAATCCTCCATCTAGTGCAGGCCATAAATGGATAATCACTGCAACAGATTACTTCACCAGATGGACAAAAGCAATTGCTTTAAAAGAATCAAATGAGAGTGCTATCTTAAGCTTTTACGATGATATAATTCACAGATTTGGCACTCCAGATTCCATAATATCAGATAATGCATTAGCATTCACAAGCCTCAAAGTCTTAGAGTGGGCAGTCAAAAATGGCATCTATCTGAATACCAGTTCTAATTACTACCCCCAAGGCAATGGCTTGGCAGAATCCACCAATAAGAACTTGATTAGGATAATCAAGAAGACTCTTCAAGAAAATCGGAGAGATTGGCATACTAAGCTCAGGTCTGCATTGTGGTTAGATAGGATTACCCCAAAGAAAATCATTGGTAATTCTCCTTATATGCTAGTATATGGTAAGGAGGCCAAGTTGTCTGTCTCAAGTAAATTGCCAGCCCTAGACCTAGCCACTCAATATGTCTTATTTGAAGAGGAGGATCCCTTGCAGATCATATATGCTCAGTTAATGGAGTTCAAGGAAATCAAAGATAAGTCCATGAAGGACATGGAATTCCATCAAATTCAGACAAAGAGGAGTTTTGATAGAAGAGCCAGGATCAGAGATTTCAAAGTTGGGGATGTACTCCTCAAGTGGGATGAGTTCAGATCCAAGCCTGGCAGACATACCAAATTTGATTCATTCTAGGGTGGACCATTTGTTATAACAGAGTGCAAGGGACCTTATGCTTTCCAGCTATCAACACTTGAAGGGGTTCCCCTACCAATTTCAGTAAATGGTCTCCGCTTGAAGCCCTTCTTTGAGGTTAATCCCTCCCTCTAAATTCTTGTAATTATGTTTCTACTTTCTTTCCCTGTTTTCCTAGGTTAGTTCCCTGTTTTCCAAAAAGTGCCCGTGCACAAGCTTGTCTTTCTGGTTCAAGTTTTACCCCTTTGTCAAAGTTTTTCATTCCTGAAATGACCCCATGCCCAATGAATTGCTCAAGGCCACTGGTTTTCTATGTCTAGTAGGCTAACATCCAGCAGAAATCACCAAAATGTTACCCAAATTTCCCATCCTATGCAATTTGGCCTGGTCTGCTCTGTCTGACATTTTTAATCCTGTGTTAGCCCCTCAAAAAATTTCCATGCTTATATGCCTGTTCAATTGTTTAGTTCTCTGGTTTGAAGGCCATTAAAATTCATGTGTGACCATTTAAACCCCATGATCCCCTAAAATACCCATGGCCCATCCTAATTTAATATTTACCCTTTCAGGCCACTTAGCCACAAAACCCATATGCTCGAAGGTTGTGACCCCTTGTTCTATTTAAGTGGTTTGTCACATGATTGCATTGGTCATTTTCATGCTATGCGATCATGCGACTAAGGTTTGTTGCTGGGGTCCCCCTTTATTTTCCTAAGTTTCCTACGTCCCGGCCTTTAATATTTCCCTGGGCCCAGTTCTTAGCCGCAGTTAGATCCAACGGTGGTCACATGATCTCATGGGATCTTCTGATCCCATGCGATCATGTGACAGTCATCTGATCTTCCAGTGTTTAAGCCGATGTCATCGTGGGACCGTCTAACATGCTTGATTCTTATTGGTTGCTGGGATAGTTGGCATTTTATTGTGGGCCTGAGTATCTTGAGTGGTAACAAAGGAAGATCCAACGGTGGTCACATAACTGCATGGGATCTTCCGATCCCATGCGATCATGTGACCACCGTCCGATGCAAGGACCGATTTCTTCTACCTTCTGCGGGTCCATTTGCTGAGGTGGCCAATTTTTATTGGTTCTAGCTATTGTGATGTGGCCTTTGACTTTTTCAAAGGGGATTGCAATATCTTTCATGGGTTTTCTTCTGTTTGTTCCTGTTGATCGAATGTGAAGGTGCGGGTAGCTCCAAATTTTATGATTTCAGGGGTGGTTGCAGTTGGAAAGAGAATGATGTAGAGATCTAGACAATCATTTCGATGGATTTTCCTTCTGAGAGTACCAGATTTGAGCATTCATGGCGGCTTGAATTGCAGAGAGGTAGTTGGATCAAGGTTTTTTGTCTGCAGACAAATGCAGTACAAGGATGGGCATGCAAAAATAAATATCTGATCAGTTGAGATATTTTCATGTGCATTTATGATAAAAAAATGACAGGTTTAGGGTTGGATTATTTTATGCAAATTTATGTAACCCTATTGATATTTTTTGCTCCTACCTGCGTGCAAGAGGAGATGTATATATTGTTTTTTGAGAGCTTTAGAGCTCAGAGTTCACATTTTGTAAAGAGAAAAGATATCTTTTCTTAGAAAGTTATTTGTGACATCTTTCTGTCCTCTGGTTTTCTACATTCTGTAACTTCCCATTGATAATTCAGATATCGAAGATATTTTGTGACATTTCTCATGTCCCCATGCCTTCTTGTGTGAGTTATCTCTTAATGAATTTAATATTTATATGTTTCTCAGTGATATCTTAGGGTTCTTGGTCCCTCTTTCTTTCTGTAATTTTGTGTATTCTCGTGGATGATTTGATGTGAATGCTTTTGTTGGTATACTACAACCCCTTAACAGTCTTGTCTCATTCCTATACCCAGTTGCTGAGGTGAATGTTTGTTTGCAGGTCATAGATTGTTGCCTAATCTAGAGAGTGTTATTGTTTGTGAAATAATCTCTCTTTCCATGAATACCCTCTTTTATTTGCAAACCCCTTCTATGAAACACTTATGCAAGCCTATTCAGTAAGTTGTGATCTCCTAGACCTAAGTTTGTTCATTGAATCCATCTTTTATGCTGCAATTCATACCATCATTTCGGTGCATCACCTAGTAGGTAGTTTGCTTTCAGTCATTTCCCTTACAAGCATTCCTTCTATCCCTTTCCCTCAAAAGATTTTACTTTTCATGTCTAAAAGCAAATTAGGGTGATTATCCAAGAGGAACCAGCCTAGAACCTGGAGGTCTCATCTCAGTTAGCATAGGTCCCACAACCTGGAGATGATTCCCATGTTATACTAGGTTATCAAGACTACGAGAGCTTGAAACAAGGGTGCAAACTTAGTGTATAACAAATACATGGTAATTAATTAATTAATATCTTAGGAAAAACTTATGATTTGCCTAATCAACAACTAGTTTTTTTCTTGATTTAACATCCTAAATTGTAAGCACCTTGCTAAGGTGTATAATTTATGCTTAGTTGGCACCCATTTTAGTATGTTTCCATTCTTCTATGTATTTGAGTAATTTAATTAATTAGGACCTTTACTTATTTCATTAAAATATTATCTTTTATGCACATTGGCCCTATTACCATGTGTGGCATATTTCACATGTTTGCCCTTTTCACCCCCCAATTTGGCATACATTTTCAGAATCCTTATTATCATATTAACACCTTTTAAAATTTGAGCCATTTTTGCCTCGACAAGGGCAACCTAGATGAAGCAGGTCATTAATTTTGCAAGCATGTCATTGGAAGTCATCCTTGTCACACTAAGTTAGGCCCAAATCTGAATTGGAGCTTTTTATTATGATTTTGGGTGGGATTCTAAATTCAAAGTCAGTCTATTTTGACTCTTGAGCTCCAAAATGTCTTGCATAGGTAAAGTACACACCTACCTCCCTCATTTTGGTAGGTCAAATTAAATCCATCTTCAAGCATTCATGATCCATACCTTAAAAATTCAAATCAATCCATAGCAATCAAGCATTCAAGTCAATTCAAGCATCAAGCATGGGAGATATGGACTAATGTCTAGATCTTAGCATGTGTGAAGTCATCCATGTTCTTTCTATCCTAGATCAAAGGTCAACACTACATCAAGACAACTTTCAAGCACTTTTCATAAGCCATCCAATGTTTGTGAAGGTATAACTATAAGTAAAAAGTATTTTTATCATATTAACATAGTTACATATTTAAACAAACTTATGATTTAATATATCAAATATTTTTTGGTAATATTATTGGGTTTATATCCAACGGCCATATTCTAAACCCTTGACCTTTTATAAGAGTACATATAAATAAAAATTCCTATATGAGAAACTTAGGTAGGTTATAAAAAACTAAAAAAAATGAATAAACAAAAAAAGTAAAGAAATAGGATAACTCTACTAAGCTAACATAAGAAGCCTACATAGGTAGAGATTACTTGAATCTAAAAAATTGTATCTACTAAACTGTGATAATATCATAAAACATTTTATGAAAACCCATAGACCCATCCACCCATGAATGACATACTTTCAAACACCTCTCACCTAGCGATTCCAACAACACCTTGTTGATAATGCCACCTTTCATAAGCTTTATTCAATAGTCAATTTCTAGACACTACCACTAAGCGCACCTTTACATCTTGTGCCATTTCATCCAAGCCTTCAAAAAAGACTCTATTGATTAATTCTACAACCTCGCACAAGATATCATTTTCAAGCCAAGGAAGTGTAATACTAATCACTTGTTATGGCAGATATTTGTGCATTTGATAACTATCCATGGGTCTTGCATAAAACTTTGTCAATTTACTAACATCTTGGTCAAGGATGAAGATTCCATCTTGCATGGCTCCAACATCTAAGGTTATTGCTCCCTCCTAGGGATAGATATATATGTGCTCCTTAAACTTTGGACTGTACCCACACAATTTTTTCTCCCCATCAATCTCTATTTCCATCGATATTTCATAGATTCTAATATTTAGAATCACCATCACCAACTTAGTCTTAAAATATACAAGTATAGTTGCATGAGATCTCAACCACAAATCTATAATTTTATCAATTCCAAGGATAGATTTTATAATGTTCAACAATGTAACATTATGTCAATGTTCTTTTATGAAGACAATGATCTAATAGACCACCAAAGTAAAGAGGGTCATGAAAAGAGCTGATAAAGCATCCATATATTCTACCTAGCATTACACTTAGCAATAGAAATCACACACCCACCTACCAAACCTTTATTATTTTGGTAATAAAAACCCTACCAACAACAATTTTTGGCACTCATTTAACATGTAGTACAATAAGTTATATATATTAAAATGACTTCATTCAACACCCTCATTGGCATCAAACGCTATACATAAAGAGAATTGTACAGGAGGGATTTCCTATCTAAGCCCATCCTTAATACTCCACAAAGATCACTAATACTATTAATCAAATCCATGATTGTGTTCAAGAGGGTTATCATCATGCACTAGATTTGACACCACTTCCCAATATGGCATCCTACTCCAACATTTTAATATTTTCAACATATTTATATCATGGTTTTATAAGCAATCAACAACATAATTTTGTTCTCTAGAGCAATGTCATATACAAATATGACAAAAAATGATATAAAAGAAAATTTTCTCAAGAATAGTACATAATTTTTTATTTAGATAAAATAAATTTTGAAGGGCGGGTATTATGGCCTTTTAATTTCCCTCCATATTGATATTTCAATATCTCGCTAATAAGGAATCTCCAATATGGCCTAAGCAACCTACCACTCTACTTTGTTCTTCATTTGTTATGCCTAAATTATATGAATCCCTCGTCAAGAAGATGTCATAGGTATATTTTCTAGAATATACCCAACATCATCAACCTCAATATTCTTTTTGCAACATCATCAAACTTAAGATTGCATCTAGTAACCAAAAATTTTCATTTATAATTCCTACTAGTATTATTATTGACAATTATCCCTTGAAATTTTTTAAAAAAATCATATATCAAATAATTACATAGTTTAAACTTTAACAAATCTTTGAAGGGTAACCTCAAGTGGTGGAGTTGTACTTAGAGATTCTATTATTTTGCTCATATTTTGAGGTTATTTGTTCCTTATAACTAAGACTAATGGTGATACTAAGTGACATGTATTAATTATTAATTCGGGGATACCAATGTCTTTTAATTACATGTCAGTATCATATAATGTCTAAAAAATGATTTAGTCCAACTTAAACTAAATCATTTTTTAGACATTATATGATACTCACATTTATATCAAGTGACTGATTCTATGCAATAAATCATACTATTTAACATTTGGAAAAGTATATGCATGGCTGTGTTTTCTAACCAAAAAGATTCATTGGGAAGGAGAAATCCTAAGGTTTTACTCTGGTGTCATTTTTTCAGACAATTTTCTTGTGTACCCAATTGCAGGGAGGATCCAAACCACAACTGAACATCAACAATCAGCTGGATAGAATTAAGTACCGGCTATTGCACCTATTCAAAATAGATGTTTTTTGCTCCAAGGAACTCCAACAAATGTTAAAATTCAGCTTGTAATATTTTGTTACTCTTTGAGGTTACGCCTTTGTAATTGAACTTTGTGGTTTGCAGTTCATTGGAGATGTTTAGTCCCGGGCACTGTTGAACTTTGTAGTTCATGATTTCTGATCAGTGTGGTATGAGCTCTGTAGTTGTTTTAATCGACTAGTCATATTTTGGCAACATTTGGTTGCCTTATTTTATGTAATTTTTTAAATCTTTTACTTTATTAAAAAAATATTGATTTAGTCATAATAAGAGGATTAATTGGTTTGTGGAAGAAGTGCAAGCTCTACAAATAAAGTTCTCTAAGTTAAGACACAATCATGTTTGGAGAGGTGTGAATGTAGTAGTAGACTTTTTGGTAACAAGAGCACAAAGTAATAACTTTTAACAACTCAGTATAGACCATAAGCTCCAATGTGGAATAATGTGAGAAATTACATAATTTATCACCTTATGAGGGACATTCCTACCCAATGACCATTCATTTCGTAAATTTACTAAAATGTGAATGCTAAGACATTTATTTATTTTATTGTGAGTACAGTTGGTGTGTGTGTCTAGATAGATTATCATTTATGATCGTTGAAGTTTAATATTGTGTTAGAGCTTAGATTAGCATTGGCATATGCAAAGTTATATGGTTGGAAAGAGACATTAAGAAGTTTTTGAAATCTATAAAAGTTGTGTTTATTTAGATCCTTATGTGCTAGATAGTTTCAATGTGGGTTTCAAACTTTTTATTCACGTGTGTGTATTGTACATGACAACCTCTGATGGTTTGAAAGACAAGTAAACATAGTGTTTATAAGGGTGACAATGTCAAATATAGTGACAGTATACTAGCTCATCATCTCGAAATAATCTTTCATTTTAAGAATGAGGCACCATTTTGATTTATGAAGAGAGTGCTTAGTGACAAGGTTTGGATTTTGGAAATAAAGACAATATCAACTTTGAGAGGGAAATTTATCACCAATTTGGCACACTCTATCTCTGATTTTGAAATTTAGGGCTTCCTTGCTAAAGATATTATTACTTGATCAATTTAGTGGTATATGGAGGCAGTGAGGTAGAAAAGGGAGTTGAGAAAATCCAAACAAGAGGTAGTAGGGCTATTGCATAGAGAATTAGACTTAATTGGTTCTAAAATGTATTAACAAGAGGAATTAATAGAGATCTAGCAAGAGGTGGGTGGATCACAAAGTTTTTGTCATTATACAAGGAAGATATTAGTGACTCACGTAGCCACTCATAGGAATGACAATATGAAGGTTGAAATCACGTATCTCCTAGCATTTTGTGGGAGATCTTTGTACCATACAATTACTCATAAAGATTTATGTTTCTTACTACATTTCTTGCCTCTCTTTGAGGACTTATCAAAATGGCATTCACATGGGAGAGATGCTTGACATAAGGATGTGAGTTAAAGAATGTGTTATAGATTGTCATGGTGTACCATCAATAGAGATAGGAAAAGGCCTATCTAAAAGAAGATGTTATTTTTTGTCTTACGATCAAACTAATATATTTGTAATTCTAATGTAGAACTTTTTACATTCTCCCTAATAATATTTGAAAATACTTCTCAATATTTAAATAATTTATATTTTAAAAGTCTAAAAGCATTTGATATTTTAGTTTTATTTCCAAGAAGGCCAACTACTAAATCGATGCCATTTCCATGAAAGAGATGTATGGTCTAATGACACTGGCTAAAAAGAGGGTTGAAGATTGTGAGGATGTAATCACTCACCTAAATAAAATTTATCTAGAAACAATGTTACTTTTGTGACCCACAATTAAATTAATTTAATTGTTAATTATGATATTAAAACCTTTTGTATTCCTTGTAACAAACTTCAATGACATCTTCTAATATTAATAATTTATACTGTTGAAATCTAAATAGATATTATAAAATTTTGATCATAGGCTACCTATAAATTCTCTTATTATTAGACCATCTCTTCTGATATTAATATTTTATACTAAGTGGGCTTTAACTTTGGAGGAAGTTATACGGTTAAGTGCACTTGAGTTGGAGTAATAATGGGATGGGTGACCTCTCAGAAAGGCTCAATGCTTCACCTCTACGAACATTGCCTAGATGCAATGAGTGTTAAGTATACCACCCATTCTCATAAAAGATGGGTCGTGTGAACCGCTACTCATAAAATATGAGTGAATAAGTTTGACTAAAAAACTATACGATTGAATCCTAATAATAATATCATAATATTTTATATTTCAAAAATTTAAATGTATAATAAAGTTTTGCTTATAAAATACCTATAACAAGTAGACCCAAAAAAAATAGTTTTATATATATGAATAAGACAATATAATGTAGCATTAAAAAAATTCAAAATCAAATCTTTGAACTATATAATTACATACCCATTACATACGGTTCTACAAAACATACCTAGTGGAAAGATGTGGTGGAAAGTTACTTTGGAGAAGTAATAATCAAGATAGTCAATGCCCAAAGTTTTTGGGTTTTATCTCTTTTTTTTAAGTACCTAGGGAGACTTTTTTCAATTATAAAACCCTTATCTAAGTTGAATAAAAATTATTTTATGACCATGCTTCTTGTGAAAGTGAAATCCCCAAATCTAGAAATATATTTTAGTTGGGAAATCTCAGTTTACATTATCGAGAGATATGTAATGTAATGTCTATCTATATCTCTAAGATAGTGGCATGTCATATTATATGTACTTTGTTAAAGTTTCTCCGTCCATTGCTTTTCAATATAACATTAATAAAATGAATAAATGACAAGATTGTCTAATCTTTATACACTTTATGAGTGTGAACGAAGGGGACATTTTTCAAACATCATTTGCACCCTCCACTTGGCCCCTTTTTTATTCCTCGTGTTTATGCTCTTCCCTTAAAAACAACGCCTTTCTTTTCTTAAAAATATTGAGAGTATTAAAATATTCATTATATTTTTTGGGCACAAATTGTTGAGGAGGGAGTGTATGTACAACATCAAGATAATATCGACTATGATAATAATAATGAATTGTTTTGATGAAGAGTGTTTTGTTGTTATTATTATTGAAGAGCAAAGGGTGATTTATTATTGTGTGAAGTTTGGTGGTTCAGGAAATATGGGACAACAAATCAAACCTAACATGCTTTGCAATTATGTTATAGAAAAAAAAGATGATTTCTTTGTCTCTCTTAAGATGTGGAGGACAAGAGTTGATTAAAATAAGAGATTAGAGATGACTCAATTTTGGTTTTGTTTCTGTTTGTTTGATTAAGGACGGGTTCCGATGTGATGTAATATGATTGATGTTTTGTGTATAAATTTTAGGGTTAACATATGTTTTTTGAAATAGGTATGTTGTTGATCTTTATGTAGACACTGAATAGGATCTATAGTGCGATTCTGACTTGCTAAATTGCGATTGTATCTACTTATTCCAAACATTTTTCTAATTATAGTTGTCTCTCTTGAATTGCATGTCTTTGGTTGCAATCCTTGTGTCAAAAAAGTCAAGATAGTATTAATAAACACGTTATCTATGTCAACTATAATAATAGTGAATTTTTTTTATGAAGAGTGTTTTATTGTTGCAATTAAGATACAAAGCATAAGTGATTAATTATTGTTTTTAGTTTGGTACTTCAAGGAAATATGTGACAACAAATCAAACATAATATGCTTTGTTTTGCATTTATGGTTATATGGCAAAAAAGGTGATTTATTTTTGTTTATGTTGTGGAGGATGAGAATTGATTAAAATAAGAGGTTAGAGATGGTTCAGTTTGTCTTTACCTAGAAATTGAATAGATATGATTTAGTTGATCTCTACTTAGGAATTCACAATAGATATGCTTTAGTTGGTTTAGTTTTTCTAATTAAGGACGAGCTTTGATGTGATGTGATTTAGTTGATGTTATATCTATAAATTTTAGGATGAAAGTATATAATTTTAAATAGATATGATGTTGATCTTTACTAAGGAATCAAATAGGATCATAACCTTCTAAGTTATGATTATATCCATTTTTTACATTCATGTTCCTAATAGTTGTTTTCTCTTGAATTGTATGTCTTTGGTTGCAATCCTTGTGCCAAAAAAGTCAAGACAATAGTAATAGACACATTTTTTAAGACTTGTTATAAGAGGATTGAAGTTTGGCACTTCCTTTTGCCTTAAGTCGGGCCATATGACGGTGGGGTTCAAAGTGAGTAGGGAAATAATTCAAATGTCAAAAGAGAGGGTGTTTAACATTGAATGTTACTTGTTATAATGTAAGGATACTTTGATCTGAAGTGCCCTTATGTTGCTCTATGTTGATGTGAATAGATCGATCTAGGATTTTTTATGTTAACAAATGAGTACTAATGATATATCTCTTTAAAAAGAGAAAAACTCCATGTATTTTTTGTGTTCTTTTATTTATGATATTCTAATTTATTTGATGATGTGATAGTATCATTGAATGATACTTTAATATACCTCATATGCATATCTCAATTTTTAAAATCTACACTACAAAATAATAATAATCAAATCTTAAGAAAGATGTACAAATATAGCCATAATCCAATCTTTAAAAAATGAACAAACTAATAAAAATAAGTTCATAAAATCATGAAATTTATACAATCCATAATATTACTTTGATGTATTTTTAAATTTGACTATGTAATATTGATAATATAAAAATTCTTCATGATCAAATCCAAAAATATACGAAACAAGTCAGACATATTCTAAATTTGAAAAAAGTATATATCAAAATAAAAATTTAAATAATAAATTAATAAATATACTAAAATGTCAAATTAGACATGAATAATACCATTAAATAAATTAAACCTAATATGCTTTGTATTTATGATTAAAGGGCGAAAAAGTGGTTTATTACTTTTTGTTTAGATATGAAGGACAGAGATCAAATTAAAAATAAGAGATTAGAGATGGTTTGATTTCTCAAATGAGGGATAAATTTTGATGTGATGTGATCAAGTTGATGTTTTTTCCTATAAATCTCAAGTTTAAGACAAATTTTCCAAAATAGATATGTTGTTGAACTCCTAATTTGTGATCATATCTCATTCTTGCAATCACGTTCTTGACAGTTGTTTGCTCTTGAATTGAATGTGTTTGGTTTCAATCGTCGCGCTAAAAAAGACAAGCTATTAGTAATGAACACCTTTTAAGACTTTCTATATAAGACTTGAAGTTTGACACTTTCTTGTGTCTTAAGTCAATTCATATGGTGGTTGAGTTTAGAGCACATATGAAAATGATTCAAATGTCAAAATATATGACACATGACAATTATTGCTACTTAATGCAATGTCAAGTTTTCTGATCTACATATCAAAATAAAAAATTTAAAAAAATACTAAAATATTAAATTAGATGAGAATAATATCAACACAAAATGTCACAAAACAAATTAAAGTTGATGCTCTTTGCATTTATGATTAAAGAGTAAAAAAGTGATTTATATGTTTATGTTTAGTTATGAAAGACAAGGATTGAATTGAAATAAGAGGTTAGAAATGGTTTCATTTGTCTAATGAGGGATAAGTTTTAATGTGATGTGATTTAGTTGACATTTTATCAATAAATTCCAAGTTCAAGATACATTTTTTTCAAAAATAGATATATTATTGATGTCTATGTAGGAATTGAATATGATCATTAATGTGATTTTGACGTCCTAATTTATGATTGTATTTTATTTTAAAATCGTGTTCCTACATTTGTCTACTCTTGAATTGTATGTCTTTGCTTTCAACTCTTGTACTAAAAAAATCAAGGTAGTAGCAATAAACACCTTAAAGACTTGTTCTATAAGAACTCGAGTTTGACACTTTTGTATGTCTTACCTCAGGTCATTGTTAGGAATGAATGCAAAGTATTTTGGTAGTCATTCTGTAGTAGTTGTTGTTGCATTCATGACTTAGATTGTCATTGATGTCAACACAGTGATATTCTGGATATTAGCAGGAAAGCAGGTACAGTTTTGTTTTGCGCACATGTTGTATTGCAGATTGGCTTTTGCGTAGTTGATGGTATGTTCTTTGGTGTGTTATTAACCTATGGTTAACAATGCAAAAAGAAATTCATTCATTTGTGAGAGTTATGAGCATTTTGGTGAAAGCAGTGTTTAGACAGTGTTTTTGTGAAGTGATTTTCAGAAATCGGAGGATATCTCTTAGCTGGGATGGAATCTGATTTTGCGCAGTTAAAGGGATGTTGGAGACTCATTAATGATGATGTGGTTCATAGCACAAACTTCGATGATATGTTTGGAGAAAGTTACAGTATCTGGAAGCTGACAGTTTTATGTGAATTCTGTGTGTAGCGTGTAGAATTTATTATTTTGTAATTGAGGACCAACTCATTTGTAATTATTTAAGTTTGGTATATAAGAAGGAATTTTTTCCTTGTTTTTATATGTACTATGAAGATTTAGATGCGAATATATGCATGAAGTGAAGAAAAGAGCTAATCCAGTGATGAAGGAAGACTTGTGAGTACAGAGATCTGGAATTGTGATCTTGTGTAGCAGAGAGTGCGGTTTTGGCACAGTGTGAAGGAGGTAATATAGTTCATATTATTCTATTGAATAATTCTAAGATCTTTTGGACAGTGGGTTCAGAGATCTTGCCTTGAAGCTGTTTGGGCAGTGGATCCTTCTGTCTTCCATAAACTCTTAACCGGGTTAGAATCTTTTAACAGGGATTCAAAATCTCCTAACAAGGATTTATATGTACTGAATATATTTCATAAGACTCCTAACAGGGTCCATCCTCTAACAAGGAACTTTCGGTTTAGTGCATCATTCCCACCGGGGTTTACTCTTTTCAAGAGGTTCCCTAGTCAACATATCTTGTGTTATTGTGCAATTGTGTATGGTTATCTTTCTATGGTTGATCAGTACATTGATTATATTGTTTAAAGCAGTTGAATGGTTAAATTATCTAATAACTAATTCACCCCCCCCCCCCCCCCCCCTCTCAGTTATCTTGGGGATCTTTACTTTCTAACAATTTGTATCAGAGCAGCAGGTCTTTGAAAGAAAAGTTTAACAACTTAAGGAGATCCATGGCGAATTTCAGAAAAGAAAGCCCTAAGTTTGATGGAGTAAATTTTGACAGCTGGAAAGAAAAGATGAAGACACATCTATTGTGTTTAGGACCAAGTTATTGGTTGATTACAAAGAATGAGAAGACTATCATTGAGGAAGACAATCTAGAGGCAGGAACTAAAGATGAACTAGATCTATTCATGTGTAACATACTTGCAAGAGAAGCACTTTTGTCAGCACTACCGGAGAATGAATATAGTCAGGTAAGATGTTTGAAAACATCTCATGCAATTTGGAAAGCTTTACATTCTACTTTTGAAGGTGATGAACATGCAAAGAAGGCTAGATTACATAATTGGATTTGTGCATTTGAAGATATTAGAATGATGGAAGATGAATCTATTAGAAGCTATATTGGTAGGATGTCTGAGATTGTAATAGGAATAAAGTCTTGTGGAGGTGATAAGATAGAGAATGAAGTGATATGGAAAATTCTGAGAACTTTGACACCAGTATTCAAGCAGACAACACAGATGATTGAACAAGTGATACCTTGTACATCAAGCTTTTCAAGAGAGACTCTTCTTGGAAGATTAGAAATAGTAGAGATGAACTTGAGATTATCAGGAGAGCTACCTAGAATGGAAACAACATTCAGTGCTCTTAACATTAGACCTACAAGAAGTACTAGTGTGAATGGAAATTATGCCAGCAGTAGTAGATCTGAGGAAGATAAGAAGATTGAAGAAGGTATTGCATTACTTGTAAAAAGAGAACCAGATGGTAAGAAAATCTTTAAATGTTGGACTTGTCAAGAATATGGTCATTTTGCATCTAAATGTCCTAAAAGAGTTAAGAAGTATAGAAGCAACTTTAAACCTAGGAGATCTAAAGAATGTTATTATGCAAATGATGAAGATCTTGAAGCAGGAATTGAAAAACATTTAAGTGATAGTGATAATGATAACTTTGAGGAAATAGGATTTGTAGCAATTAAAGAAGAAAGTTCTGAATCTAATAAAAGGGAAGAAAAAGCATTAGTTTCACAAGTTGAAAAGAAATATGATTGGATTATAGACAGTGGTTTTTCACATCATATGACTGGAGATAAAAGAAAGTTTGTTAAGTTAGATAATTATGATGGAGGAATTGTTAGGGTTGGTAAATGTGCACCTTGTTTGAATAAGGGTATAGGATCTATTACTCTTGATGGAAAGACTAACACTGATGATGTTTACTTTGTTGATGGACTGAGACATAATCTACTAAGCGTTGGATAATTGGCTGATAAGGGTTATCAAGTTTGGTTTTCTGAGAAAACTTGTGTGATAAAAGATAAAGATGGAAATCTGATTGGAAAAGGATCCAGAACCAGAGGTAATGTATTTCAGTTGAATCCTACTGAGATGACATGTTTGATAACTAGGATTGATGACAGTTGGTTATGGCATAAAAGGTTTTGTCATATAAACTTTGATAATATTGTCAAGGTGAGCACTACACTTGCGGTAAGAGATTTACCTAGAATTATGAAACCTACTAACATGATTTGCAAAGAATGTATGATGGCAAAGTAGAAAAGGAGTTCATTTCCCAACAAGAAGTTCACATCGACAGAGAAGCTAGAGATTGTTCATACAAACTTGAGTGGTCCTACTAGGACTAGAGGATTCTATGGAGAAAGGTATTTTATGATTCTTGTTGATGATTTTACAAGAATGATGTGGATTGCATTTTTGAAAGAAAAATCTGAAGCATTTGATAAATTTAAGATCATGAAAAGCAAAATTGAGAATGAATCTGGAATGAAGATTAAGTGTCTAAGATCTGATAGAGGTGGTGAATTTACATCTAGAGAGTTTAACACCTTTTGTGAAATGAATGGTATTAAGAGACAACTTTCAGCCCCTAGAACACCAGAACAAAATGGTATTGCAGAAAGAAGGAATAGGTCAATAACTGAAGCAGCAAGAGCTATGTTGTTTGAAAATGATTTGGCTAAGACTTTTTGGAGAGAAGCAGTGAACACAACAATATGCACTATGAACAGAGTACAAATCAGAGTAGATACAAACAAGACACCTTATGAATTATGGTTTGGACATACACCCTCAGTTAAGTATTTTAGAATTTTTGGAAGTAAATGTTATATAAAGAGAGATGATGATATAGGAAAGTTTGATCCTAGAAGTGATGAAGGAATATTTCTTGGATATTCTTTAAAAAGCAAAGCATATAGATGTTATAACAAAAGAACTAAGACTATTGTTGAAAGTGCAAATGTAAAAGTTGATGAGAAGTTTAAAATTCAGGAAAGAATGTTTGATTATGAATCTGATGGAGAAGCACAACCTCAGCCTAACATTGAAAATGCAGAATTATTTTTTGAAACTAACAGTGATTTGCTGAATGAAAGTCATACTGAAGAAAACAGAGAAGAAAATAGAGAAGAATCTACAGTTGGAACAAGATCAATAACTATGACACCTAACAAGTATACTTGAAGACATCACCCTGTTGAGCAAGTTATTGGAAGTTTAGATAGAGGAGTTTTGATTCGAAATAAGGTACATTTATGTTTGATTTCTCAAATTGAACCTAAGACTACTAATGAAGCTTGTGAAGGTGAACATTGGATTAATGCTATGAAAGAAGAACTAGAGCAGATTGAAAAAAACAAGACATGGGAATTGGTCCCTAGACCTGAAGACAAGAATGTGATTGGAACAAAGTGGGTATTCAGAAACAAGATGAATGAACAAGGAGAAGTGATAATAAACAAAGCAAGATTGGTATGTAAAGGATATTCACAACAAGAAGGAATTGACTATGAAGAAACTTTTGCACCTGTGGCCAGAATTGAAGCAGTGAGAATGTTTTTAGCATATGTAGCTTACAAGAAATTCAGAGTGTATCAGATGGATGTGAAGTCAGCATTTTTGAATGGTGAATTGGAAGAAGTCTACATTGAGTAGCCTGAAGGTTTTCCTTTGACACAAGAAGGAGATATGGTATGTAAGTTAAAGAAAGCTTTATATGGATTAAAACAAGCACCTAGAACCTGGTATGGAAGATTGGATAAGTATTTATTGAAATTGGGATTTATAAAAGGAACAACAGATAGTAACTTATACACAAAAGAAATTGAGAATGGTTTGTTGGTTATAGTTATATTTGTTGATGATATTATCTTTGGAGGAGAAGATGAAGCTAGTGACAAATTTGCAGATGAAATGAAGACTGAATTTGAGATGAGCATGATTGGAGAAATGAGATATTTTTTGGGATTACAGATAACACAAAGCAAGGAAGGTATATTTGTAAGTCAGACTAAGTATTTGAATGACTTATTGAAAAGATTTGGAATGGAACATTCTAAACCTGTTGGAACACCTATGGTAACCGGACATAAGTTATCTAGCAAAGATGAGACACCAGTAGTTGAGCAGAAAAAGTACAGATCTATGATTGGAGGATTTCAGTACTTGACACATACAAGACCTGATATAGCACATTCAGTTGGGATTGTAGCAAGATTTCAAGCAGAACCTAGAGAATCACATTATGCAGCAGTAAAGAGGATACTGAGATATCTGAAAGGAACAATGGATTATGGATTATGGTATGAGAATTCTGATGATTTTACTTTATGTGCCTATACTGATGCAGATTAGGGAGGTAGCGTTGATAAAAAGAAAAGCACCAGTGGTGGAGCCTTTTTTCTTGGAGGAAAATTGGTCTCTTGGCTAAGTAAGAAGCATAATTGTACTTCACAAAGTACAGTAGAAGCAAAATATGTTGCAACAGCAAATAATTGTAATCAGATTATTTGGATGAAGTAGATGTTGAAGGATATTGGAATAAAGTTTGATGAGCCTGTTGTTATACATTGTGATAACACCAGTACAGTGAGTATGTCAAAAAATCCTATTTTACATTCTAAGACTAAACATATTGAGATCAAGTATCATGTTGTAAGAGAGAAATTTGCAGAAAAAAAAGTAAGATTGGAGTACATAAGTACAAAGGAGCATATAGCAGATATATTTACAAAGCCTTTACCTAAGGATACATTTGTGTATCTAAGAGGTATGCTTGGGGTTATGCCCCAACCTATTTTTGAGAATTGATGCAGATGATTGCATCCGTCCAGTGGTATATGAGCCCTATCTTTCTTCTGGATTGGATGTTGGAACTTCCTCTGTGGGGGAGTTTATGAGCTGAGTCACGAGGACTCTTGTTATTGTATTTTTCTGAAAAGTGTCTTTTGACATTAAGTTGTTGTTGACTTAGTGATGGAATTTTTGTCATTGATGCCAATGGGGGAGAGATATACATGAAAAACATTGTGGATTGTATGAGAGAACTGAATAGGAAAATGAAGCAAGATTTAATTTGATATTTTGCAGTGATGTTACAGTATTGGATTTTTGGAACATTGGATGTTTTTCATCTATGTTGCCATCAATGCCAATGGGGGAGATTGTTAGGAATGAATGCAAAGTATTTTTCCAGTCATTCTGTAGCAGTTGTTGTTGCATTCATGACTTAGATTGTCATTGATGTCAACACAGTGATATTCTGGATATTAGCAAGAAAGTAGGTACAGTTTTATTTTGCGCACATGTTGTATTGCAGATTGGCTTTTACATAGTTGATGGTATGTTCTTTGGTGTGTTATTAACCTATGGTTAATAGCACAAAAATAAATTCATTCATTTGTGAGAGTTATGAGCATTTTGGTGAAAGTAGTGTTTAGACAGTGTTTCTGTGAAATGATTTTCAGAAATCGGAGGATATCTCTTAGCTGGGATGGAATCTAATTTTTCACAATTAAAGGGATGTTGGAGACTCATTAATGATGATGTGGTTCATAGCGCAAACTTTGAAGATATGTTTGGAGAAAGTTACAGTATCTGGAAGCTGACAGTTTTATGTGAATTCTGTGTGTAGCGTGTAGAATTTATTATTTTGTAATTGAGGACCGACTCATTTGTAATTATTTGAGTTTGGTATATAAGAAGGAATTTTTTCCTTGTTTTAGTATGTACTATGAAGATTGAGATGCGAATATATGCATGAAGTGAAGAAAAGAGCTAATTCAGTGATGAAGGAAGACTTGTGAGTACAGAGATCTGGAATTGTGATCTTGTGTAGCAGAGAGTGCGGTTTTGGCACAGTGTGAAGGAGGTAATATATTTCATATTATTCTGTTGAATAATTCTAAGATCTTTTGGACAGTGGGTTCAGAGATCTTGCCTTGAAGCTGTTTGGGCAGTGGGTCCTTCTGTCTTCCATAAACTCTTAACCGGGTTAGAATCTTTTAACAGTGATTCAAAATCTCCTAACAGGGATTTATATGTACTGAATGTATTTCATAAGACTCCTAATAGGGTCCATCCTCTAAAATGGTAATTTATTTTTAGTGCATCATTTTGTGGGCATCATTCCCACCGGGGTTTACTCTTTTCAAGAGGCTCCCTAGTCAACATATCTTGTGTTATTGTGCAATTGTGTATGGTTATCTTTCTATGGTTGATCAGTACATTGATTATATTGTTTAAAGTAGTTGAATGGTTAAATTATCTGATAACTGATTCACCCCCCCCCCCACCACCCTCTCAGTTATCTTGGGGATCTTTACTTTCTAACAGTCATATGGTGGTAGGGTTAAGAGCACATATGAAAATGATTCAAATGTCAAAATAGAGGACACGGGATAGTTATTGCTACTTAATAGAATGTAGGATTTTCAGTTTACATATCAATAGAAAATTTTAAATAATAAAATACTAAAATACAAAATCAGATATGAATAATATCAATTTTAAATATCGTAAAATAAATTAAACCTAACAGTATTTACATTTATGTTAAAGAGAAAATGTGATTTATTTATTTATGTTTAGTTATGTAGAACAAGGATTGAATATAAATAAGAGGTTAGAGATAGTTTTGTTTGTCTAATGAGGGATAATTTTTTATGTCTTGTGATTTAGTTAACGCTTTATATCTAAATTTAAATTTTAAGATACATTTAAAAAAAAGATATGGGGTTGATCTTTAAGTAGGAATTGAATAGGATCATTAGTGTGACTTGACCTCCTAATTTGTGATTGTGTCTCTTTTTAGCAATTGCATTCCTAACAGTTGTTTGATCTTGACTTGTATGTATTTGGTTTCAATCCCCATGCTAAAAAAGTCGAGGAGGTATAAATAAACAACTTTTAAGACTTTTTTTATATAAGAATTGAAGTTTGACACTTTCTTATGTCGTAAGTCAAGTCATATGGTGGTGGGGTTGAGAGAAAATATGAAAATTATTCAAATGACAAAATAGAGAACATATGACAATTATTGCTACTTAATGCAATGCAATTTTTTAATCTAAAATAGCTTTGTATTCCTCTAAGTCAATGTAAATGGATTGATCGAAGATGTTAATCTTAATAAATGAATATTAATGATTAATACCTGTAAAAAGAGAAAAACATGTAAAATTTTATATTAGATATTGAGAGTAAACATTACATGTGTCACTAATAAGACATAGATAGGTCTAACCATACCTAAATAGTATTAAAAAATAGCACAATCTAACTATGTATCATAATTTAACATAGAATATGATGATTACATAAAAAATTGAAGCTTATCATGTTTCCATCACTGTATAGGCTCAAAAAACTTAAATTATTGTCTTAGATTCTTTTACTTTCACTCTAGGTTTCAATTTCATTAGTGTCTCTTAGAGGCGTGGAAGCAACGATGTCAACATTAGACCTGGCCTCCTCATGGACTGTCTATTTGCCCTCGTTTTTGTGAAAACAAGTTCTACTAATTTTATCAGGTCTTGGTGCATTCTTCTCTATCGAATCTTTCTCATTATACAACTTTACAGTATCTAATAGTCCTTGAAGGAAGGGTTGATTCTCTTTCTTTCTATTTTCTCATTTTTGTTCATAAAGAGTCTCGGTTGCATTGAATGTCACTAGGAAATCTCCTAATATATTTTGAAGTTTTTGTTTGGAAATATTCAAGGTGACTATTACTTGTGTAACAATGTTGTGAAAAGTGAGTTTTTTACAACACTTGGTAAGTTCCATACTTTTGCCTTGAAACTTTTGTTCATTTCTTAATTTCCAAATTTGCCAAAGAATCTCAGTAGTAAGGATACATTAGAAATAATTCAATATTTTAGACATATTTTTAATTTTACCAAATAGACCAACTAACCAGTTAGTATTGTTTTGTCAACCATGCAAAATAGAACATATGCCAAATTTTCTTAGCTACATAGCAATCAAAAAAGGTTTGTTTCACAATGTCTGGAACTCTACAAATGTTGTAGATATCATCCTCTTTGTCAAATTACTTGTATGGTAATATTTACAAAAGGAGGAACCACTTGAATGCAACCTTCTTTGGTTCTATAGAATTGCTCTAAACACCACTAAAAATACTCTTCTATCCATTGTTAGGAAATTGAGATTCCAATATTTATTAGGATGAGAATACAAGGAATCATTATTACTACACAAAAATCTATACATTCTTTTAGGGATAATATTTACCATCTTGGTTCCATCCAAGCAACAAACCTTACCGAACCTTTTATGCTTAGGATGGGGTACCATGGGGTTTGAAGGTAGAAAGAATCTCTTTTACAATAGAGTAGGTGTGCCAATGGGTAGTGGGGATGTTGTACTCCTCAATGAGGATAGATCAAGACTCTAGGAATCCATTGACAAAGATGTCCCTGAAGCATCTAATGCCTCTACCATTTCAATTATTAGCAAAGCACCTTGCAATTGAGCAAGGAGTTTTCCTTTGTAGTAAAAATTCAACCAAATCGAAGCATCCATGGTAATCCAAGAGTTAATATTACAATTAGAAAGAGGATGCTTCAAATATTCCCAAGCCTTACAAATGATCCTAAATACATTTGAACTCTCAGGAGAGACAAGAAATGAGTCTACCAGGATATCTTTGAAGGGAAGGTCCTTATAGGACTTGACTTTCTTTGGGACAACCTTAATAAAAATATGACAAATTAATACTTTACAGAGTTCATTTCCATCGATGGCTTTAAAGATCCATTTTTCCACAAGGACCATGCATTGAATTTTAAGGTCCTTTAGCCCCAAGTCACCATATTTCTTTTTCATAGTGCACCAATTCCACTTGAACAATTGTTGCTTCTTTTTTCCTTTTTCATATGACCACATTTAGTTTCTAATTTTATTTTTTATTTTATGGATTTGACATCAGCTAAATAACCAAACAAAAGAATAATACATGTTATATGAAGAAAGGGTCTTTTGACAAACTTGTAACCTTCTAGCCAATGACATTTATTGTTTGTTTCACTTACTGATCTTATTCACAAATTTTGTTTTGACCCACTCCCACATATCTTTGATATGAGGGAAAATAGTAAAAGGTATACACAAATACCTTACCATCTATAGTTAAACCTCCCCTCTCAAACTCAAACTCATACTTGATAAACCATGGTGGTGGATTGGTTTTCCAAATCAACATGATAGACTAAGCACCTGATAGATTATCCCCTAAAGAAAGACAAAAAGTCTTAAGCTTGAGGAGGGAATCCATATTGGTTTCATCCATACTAATAAAGAGTGCAATGTCATATGCAATATGTAAATTTATAAGGTCCACATGATTGGGTACAATGATTCCTTTAACTTTGGGAAAGATCTTATTATCTCTAAGAAGATAGTGCTAGTGCATTCGAGGCTATGACAAAAAGAGAAGGTGCCAATGTGATGCAGGAGCATCTTGGGTTTAAGGCAATCCTGGATCGACCAAAAACATGTTGGAGTTTGTTTGGCTACTCGGTAGCTTATTTTATTTGCTCAGTAACTACTTGAGTTCTCGGTGAAGTGTTCATGTCGGTCACTAGTGAGCTCGGTTACCACTTTGTTGTCTTTTACCGAGTTGGTTCGATAGTGTTCTTTACCGAGTTAGTTTGGTGCATTCAGTGTTGCTCGCTTCTTGAGTTCACCGACTGGTGGAATTTAATTGTTTGATGTTGGCCGACATGTGCAGTAAATTTTGGTCACGTTATTAATGTTGGGATAGCTTATTGGAAATGTGTGGACCTAAATCTGGGTCATCTCTTTCTCTAATGTTAAATCTAATGGATCTTTAGAGATGACCTATTCAGTGGCCTTTTGTATAAATAAGTAGATATGTTCCAGAGTTAGAGGCAAGTGGATCAGGAAGATAGAGTCTAGAGTCTTGAATCCTTGCATGTATGAGGATTGTTCTGTAATCAAATTTCATTGTATTGGTTGTAACTAGGAAGGCCTTACAACCCAAAATGTATGAGTTTTGAAGAATAAATGAAAGTTATTTGCATTCCCTCTCTCTTTCTCCATGTTTTTGCTTCTGAGTTGTTAATATGCAAGTAGGTTTGGTATTTGGTGTGCCCTAGGCCTCTAAATCTATCCTTGCCTTGTGTTAGGTGGTATTAGAGTGAAGGTTAGATATGGAAGTTCCTTCTTGTAATCCCTAATTGGTGACATTGTTGTGGGGTGGAAGATTGTTATATGACCTGCAATTTCAGAGGGTTTCAAGATGGTTCGAGTGAGGCAAGATGAAGATCCAGGCTTAGCTGATATGCTAAGGAAAATTTTTGCTAGATTAGAAGCTGTTGAGACATCTCAGCATCGAGAAAGACATCTTGATGATGTTAGTGATGATGAAGCAGAAGAAATGCAAGAAGAAGTTGCACCTGCACCTATAATGGATCAAGGAGAAGAAAGATTCTTGAAGTCATTAACTAGTTTGAAAGCTACACCACCATTTAACCCTCCTGAGTATAGTGGAAAACTAGATTCAGATGAGTTGATGGATTGGATCACCGAGATGGAGAAATACTTTGAATATGAGAACATACCAGAGGAGAAGAAAGTGAAAATTGCAAGCAAAAAATTTAAAGTTCATGTCTCCTTATGGTGGGAGCATCTGCAGTTAGAATAGAAGAATAAAGGTAAAGACAAAATCAAGGTCTGGGAAAAGATGGTAAATAAGTTGAAATGAAAGTTTCTACCTTGTGATTATCAGATTAACCTAGTTAGGAGAATACAAAGTTTGAGGAAGAAAGATATCTTGGTAAAGGATTACACTAAGGAAGTTTATAGGCTAGATATCAGATCCGGACATATTGAAGATGAGGTGGAAAGAATTGCAAGATATTTGAATGGGTTAAGGACTTATATTCAAGAAGAGATCAGTTTGGTGAAAATGGAGAGGATTGAGGAAGCTTATTAGTTTTCCCTGAAAGATGAGGAGAAATTGAATGAATGGCATGAACAAAGACAAAGAGGAAGAGGTCGTAGATTCCCTAGAGGAAGAGGCAGATCCTATGGTGAAAATAGTAGATCTGATCAAGACAAGACAAATCATGACAAAGGCAAGACCGAGTGGAAAGGTGAAAGTTCAATCCGAGGAAGAGGTGACTACACCCGAGGTGGCTATGGAAAAGAAGGATTTTGAGGAACTTGTTGCAAGTGTGTTAAAGAAGGACATAGATCATTTGAGTGTACACATGCAAGTAAGAAGGTCGGTAGTAGTATAAATTCTTTGGTACATGAAGGTTCACCAAATGAACCTAAGAAGGAAGGAAACCTGATGGTCAGAAGAGCATTATGGAGTGAAAAGACTAAAGAAAATCTGGTAAGGAAAAGTTTGTTTAAGACCAGATGCAAATTTGTAGACAAAGTTTGGAAAGTAATCATTGACGGTGAGAGCTCAGAGAATCTGGCATCAGAAGAAATGGTTACAATGTTACAGTTGGAAAGATTGAAGCACCTAAAGCCCTATCAGATTTCATGGATCAAGGATGAGCATACACTTATGGTAAGTGAACAATGTTTTGTGAATCTGAAAATTGGAAAGTATTATGATAAGGTGTTGTGTGATATTATGCCTATGGATTGTTGTCATATTTTGTTGGGTAGACCTTGGCAATATGATAGACATGCTATATATGATGGAAGATTGCATAAATATACTATTTGGGTTGATGGAAAGAGACACATATTATTACCTTTGATTGAAGAATCTGTTGGTGAGATATGTACATCTGTGAAAGTTTGTTTGATGGAAGGTAGACAGTTTGTCAAGAATTTAAAGAAAAATGATGTTTGTTATGCTTTGATTCCTAACAAATCGAGTGAGAAAATAGAAGATAAAGTTTCGGTAGAGGTTGAGAAGTTGCTCACCAAGTACAAAGAGATCATTTCTGATAATGTACCTGGTGGATTTTTGTCGATGAGAAGTATAATTCATTGTATGGATTTGATTCCTGGAGCTAGTTTACCAAATAAGGTACCACACCGACTGACACCAACTGAGAATGAGGAACTCAACTGAAAAGTCCAAGAGTTGTTGCAGAAAGGTTTGATCAAAAAAATTTTGAGTTCGTGTGCAATACCATTTGTGTTGGCACCTAAGAAGAATGGAGAATGGCGAATGCGTATTGATTCTAGAGAAATCAACAAGATAATAGTTAAGTACCGGTTCCCTATGCTGAGAATGGATGACATAATGGAATGTTTGAGTGGAGAAAAATATTTTACCAAGATTGATTTGAAGAGTGGATATCACCAAATCAGAATTAGAGAAGGTGATGAATGGAAGACTTCTTTCAAGATAAAAGAAGGTTTGTATGAGTGGTTGGTTATGCCCTTTGGTTTAACTAATGCACCAAGTACTTTTATGAGGTTAATGGATGAGGTTCTGAATAAATTATTGGGTAAATTTGTGATTGTGTATGTGGATGACATTTTGATATTCAGTAAAACTAGAGAAGATCATTTGTTGCACATTAGACATGTATTACAGAGATTGAAAGAGGAAAAGTTGTTGAATAATTTGAAAAAGTATTCCTTCATGAAAGAGGATATTGTGTATTTGGGATTTGTGATTTCAACTAATGGTTTGAAGATGGATCCTGAAAAGGTTGAAGCTATTCTTGATTGGCCTACACCTGAGAATGTTAGAGTGGTAAAATCATTCCATGGTTTAGTAAGTTTTTACTGAAAGTTCATCAAAAATTTTAGTTCAATTTGCAATGCTATGACTGAAATAATGAGAAGAGATCAAAGAGCATTCAAGTGGACACATGGAGCTGATAAGAGTTTTGAGAGTTTGAAATAGATGGTTTTTTAATTACCTATGTTAGTTTTACCTAATTTTAATAAGGTATTCCAAGTTGAATGTAATGCAAGTGGAAGTGCAATAGGAGTTGTGTTGAGTCAATAAGGTAAACCTATTGCTTTCTTTAGTCAGAAATTGAATGATGCTTAAAAAAAATATTTTGTGTATGATCAAGAATTCTATGCTATTGTTCAATCCCTGAAGGAATGGAGACATTATTTGATGCCAAAAGAATTTGTATTGTATACTGATCATAAGGCTTTATAGTATTTGGGTAGTCAGAATAAGTTGAATCAAAGACATATGAAATGGGTTGAGTATTTGTAAAATTTTACATTTGTGATAAAGTATAAGAGTGGAGTGTCTAACCGAGTTGCTGATGCATTAAGTAGAAGAAGATCTTTGATGAATGAAATGAGAATTGAGGTTCTTGGTTTTGATGATATGAAGAATTTGTATGAAACTGACCCTGATTTTTATGAGCAGTGGAGAATGTGCAGAGCACCTATTTCAGATCAACCGAGTAAGTTTGAAGACTATTTCATTCAAGAAGGTATATTGTTCAAAGGAATTCAATTATGTATATCGAGAGGATTAATGAGAATTAATTTGATAAAGGAAAAACATAGTAGTGGTTTGGCTGGACATTTTAGTATTGATAAGACATTGAGTTTTCTTAAGGAAAGGTATTGTTGGCCTCAGTTGTATAAGGATGTTCAAAAATTTGTGAAGATTTGTGGAGTTTGTCAAGTTGCAAAAGGAGTAAGCCAGAATACTGGATTGTATAAACTGATTTCTATTCTTGAAAAACCTTGGAGAGATATCAACATGGATTTTGTTCTTGGCTTACCGAGGACAACAAGAGGTAATGATTCCATATTTGTTGTTGTGGATAGATTTTCCAAGATGACACATTTCATACCATGTAGGAAAACATCAAATCAATACATCTATCAGATCTTTTCTTTAAGGAGATTGTCAGATTGCATGGATTATCGAAGAGTATCATCTCTGACCAAGACAGTAAGTTTGTTGGTTATTTTTTAAGACTCTACGAAAGAAGTTGAATACCGAGTTGAAGTATAGTTCTGCATTTCATCCATAAACTGATGGACAAATATAGGTTGTAAATAGGTGTTTGGGTAACCTTTTGAGATGCTTAGTTGGAGACAAATCGAGTAATTGGGATTTAATGTTGGTACAAGTAGAGTTTGCATACAATAATTCAGTGAATAGGAGTACTAGAAAGATACCTTTTGAGATTTTTAATGGCATAAAAGTGAGAGGTATATCAGACCTAAGAGATATTGCTGGTGAAGACAAGAGGAGTGTTGAAGGCGAAGAATTTTTTGAGTTTATGAAGTCATTTCATGAGGAAGTGAAACATAATTTGGAGTAGAGTAATCAGAAATACAAGGATAATGCAGATAGGTTGAGAAGGCATAATTTTTTGATGTTGGTGATGAGGTAATGGTTCATTTGAAGAAAGGCAGATTTCCTGTTGGAACATATGGTAAGTTGAAGATGAAGAAATTTGGTCCTTGCAAAGTATTAAAGAAATTTGATAGTGGAAATGCTTATGAAATTGAGTTCAGATGGCGTGGATATATCACATATATTAAACATTTCAGATTTGTGTGAGTATCATGAACCTGATGAAGAAGTAACAGTACTGAGTGATTATCCTAAGAAGCAAATAGAAGAAGTTGAGCAGATTTTAGAACAAAGAGTTGGTAGAAACACGAGAGGAAAGGATTACATGGAGTATTTGGTAAAGTGGAAGAACAGACCGATTGAAGATAGTACATGGATTTATCAATCTAAGTTGGATTCAGCTCAAGTTTTACCTAACATATGATTCAGAGAATTATTTCTTTTCAACCCCGGGTGTCTGATGCAAGAGCATCTTGGGTTTATGGCAATCCTGGATCAACCAAAAATATGTTGGAGTTTGTTTGGCTACTCGATAGCTTGTTTTTTTTGCTTAGTAACTGCTTGAGTTCTCGGTGAAGTGTTCATTTCGGTAAATGGCGAGCTTGATTACCACATTTTTGTCTTTAATGAGTTGCTTTAGTAGTGTTCTTTACCAAGTTGGTTTGGTGCATTCAGTGTTGCTCAGTTCCTAAGTTCAACGACTGGTATAATTTAATTATTTGATATTGGCTGACATGTGCAGTTAATTTTGGTCATGTTATTAATGTTGGGATTTCTCATTGGGAAACATGTGGACCTAAATCTAGGTCATTTCTTTATCCAATGTTGGATCTAAGGGATCTTTAGAGCTGAACTATTCGGTGGCCTTTTGTATAAATCAGTAGATCTATTCTAGAGTTAGAGGCAGGTGCATCAGGAAGATAGAATCTAGAGTGTTGAATCCTTGCATGTATGAGGACTGTTCTATAATCAAATTTCATTGTATTGGTCGTAACCAAGAAGGCCTTACAGTATGACATGTATGAGTTTTGATGAATAAATGAAAGTTATATGCATTCATTCTCTCCTTCTCTATTTTGTTTCTTTCGAGTTGTTAATCTGCAAGTAGGTTTGGTATTTGGTGTGCCCTAGGCCTTTGAATATGTCCCTACCTTGCATTAGAATGGACAACCTCTTTTGATTGACCTCTCAAGCTTAAAACTCATAGATTTAGAACCACTGACATCATTATGAACTTATGCATATTTCAAAAACACCTTAACTAATTAAAATGGCTAGTAGGAAATCCAAAGGCTTAGAGATCCATGGTTAAGAATGACCACTCCACTCTATCATAGAATTTCTCAAAATCCAGCAAGAACATGCCTACATCTTGATTGTCTTTGTTATCCTCATGCATTTATTCCCAATAGGTAATGATATTTTCAAGAATATGTCTACCTTTTATGAATCTCATATATGTGTTGCTAATAAATTTTGGAAGAATATTGGTCAGTCGAAGGGTAAGGATATTTGCTAGGATCTTATAAGAAATGTTCAAGAGTGTTATGGGCCACCAGTTACTAATAAGGTTTTTATCCCCATCTTTAGTAAGATGCTTGAGGATCCCTCTATTAAGGTCCTTACCTAGTGATCCTTTGTCTCCAACTTCTCTATATACAAGTAGTAAATCATCATAGATTGGTCAATGTTAGTCTTATAATTCTACTAGGAGGCCATCATCCCTAGGTGATTTGTCATTATGCAATGTTCTTATTTCATTTTGAATCTCTATGAGGGATAGATCCTCTTCTAGTTCTTGAGAGTCCTCCTTAGATATATTGTTATGGATGATGGAGTACAAAAATTCCTTGCTTTATCGTGGGAGTTATCCCTTTCTTTTGTAGTAATAATTTCTTGTGGAAGTCCATAAACATATTTTTTATTCCATCTTAATCATGGGCAGTATGGATCCCACAAAATATCTTTAATTTTTTTTCTTTTTTTTTCTTACTTCTCATCACATTGAAAAAGAAATTAGGTCCCTTGTCCCTATTTTTCATCCAATTGAGTTTTGATATAATTATCATCCTATTAATCTTTTAAATTTTTATTCTTATAAGAGAATTTATGAATTAGATTACTATTGGTGTCAATATCTATGGGGTGTTCTTGGATTTGTTTTACCAACTCAAAAAGTTAATCATTCAAGATAGATTCATTTCTCCTATTGTCTAAGGATTTCTTTTTTACTATATTTTTTAGGAGTATCTTCCAGTTATTAAAATTTGTATTCCACCTTTCAATGGATGAAATATCTTTGAGGATCCATTGGTTAATCTTCCTAAGCATGAAGATTGCATAATAAAAGTCCTCATCCTTAAGCAACTCCACATTGAATGGGAATCTATTATATTTATAATGTGTGTGAGCTTCTTGATTGAGAGTTTGAATCTCAGCCAAAATAGGATAGTGATCTTAAACTGTGGAGGGTTGCACCCTAACTCCATAGATCCCTGCTTCACTAATAAAACTATACCTATCTTTGTTTGCATGAAATCTATTCAATCTATTATATATCATTTTATTCCCTTGTTGAAATTTATACAAAGTGACCCCAATATTGTTGTGTTATTTCCTTCTATTTAATAGGGTATAAAATAAGTGAAGTCTAGACCAATAAAAGAATTCATTGGATTTCTATTCTAAATTATTAACCCCTTTTTTTGTCATCATGTCTCTCAATCATGTTAAAATCCCCCTAGGACCCAGGGGATGTTTTTTAGAACATACAAGTATTTCCATAAATTAATTATTTCTCTAAAATCATTAGAGGCATTAATTGAACAAAAAAACAACATCAAATCCATTTATTTCAATAATGATCCAAACTACCTTGTTACATGGGAAGATGCCCATCTATTTAACTTGATGTGCCCATTTATTAGGAAGAGTAATGACAGTACCACTTTTGCCTCTAACATGTGTGGTTGTAAAGTAGCTGACATCTTTTCATGTGCATTTTAGACTAATGTCTAGCATAAACTGGGTGCCTTTTTATTTTTTGAGGAAGAGAATGTCCTTATTTCACACAGAGTTAATCAATCTCTTGACCACATATTTCCTTTTAGGGGATTCTATACATTCTATGAAATACATTCTTTACCCATACTTAGCATTTATTTCCTTCCTCTCAGTGGTAGAGTGTCAAATTGGATTGGTACATTACACTAAACTTGTGTTTCTATGACATATACCTCTAGTTTTGCTTTACCAGACCCACATTTTTGCATTTTGAGCTTGCACACATAGACTTGTGTTTTTTATAGATGAACCTATGTTTCTAAGAGCTAAATTTGAATTTTTGTGATATATACCTACATTTCTACTTAACCATATATGTATTTCTATGCTCTATCCTCTTTTTTGTAAAAAATGGGGCTTAAAACCTTCTCATAATCTTCTTTTTGAGCTCTGGCATTCATTTCTAATAATTATTTTTGCATCTCATCAATCACTTCACTTCTAGTCAGTCTGTACACTTGCATGTACCCTCCACCAATCAACTAAAGTCTTTAGCATACCCTCTCTTGGTCATTATCCTTAGGTCTATCTATAATAGCATAAGTCTACCTTGCTTAGAATATTATTTTTAGACCTAGATTTACCTTTGTAAGCTTCAAATTTTTCCTCCATCATAGCAATCATACTAAAAAGTATATGCATTTTTAGTCCAACTTCCTAAGGTCATAACTTTATGCTTGGTGCTTGAAATCATGAGTTGCTTACACTATTGGAAATGCCTCCAAGATCTCTAGTTTCAGTCCCTTAACACACCACCTTTGGCAATTGTGTTAAGAGATAAACACAAGTTTCAAACCCAAATTCCACTCCTAAGGCCTCCAATATTGTAATTTACTAGAACATAGAAAATACCCCCAAAAAAATTTGACATTATCACTTATACCAACTCAATTTGAGCCCTCTTGGAGATTACCCTAGCTTCATGTCATATCCTATGGTCATATTCTAGTTGCACACAATATTCCAAAGTTATCTTCATACCCAAGATTTTGCACCGAGCCATAATCTAGGGTCTCATATCATCCATTATTCATTTGTCCTAGGTCAAGATCAAAACTATCATACATGTGCATGACCTCCTTGACTCATAAAGTTCAAGATCTCAACATGGAGATAAATGACACTGAATATTTTTTTCTTAAGAGTTTACAAAACAATAATGATAACAATGTGGAAGCAATACAACATAAGATACAAACAAGTACATAAGTACAACTCCTTTACAGTTAGCGACTCTCAAGGGTTCCATGATGTAGAATTACATATACATTAATTAATTATTTTAGATTAAGTATAATTACAAATCTCATATATACACAATGAATCAACATCCTTTGTACAAGTCGTAGGCTATGTAACAATAACCAAGTACAAAGTATAGTACAATATCCCAAAAGAATCATATCTGAAGAACTGATACAAGGTACACATATAAACATCAAGCAAGGTAATAGAATATACAAAGTAGTCAAACCATAACACAAGTCTCAATTGTTTAAGAACAATCAATTTTGTTTATTAAAGTCTAGTTTGACTTATTAAGAAAATATTCATAAAAAATCTCATGCATATATACTTTTTAAATAAGTATTTAACTAAAATCTCCATGCATATCAAAACACCATGTATTTAATAATAAAATAATGTTATTAATTTTCTAAATATAAATATAAATGAAAACATTAATATTAAAACCTGCATGTAAAATAAATCAATTAATATTTTTAAAAATAATTTTAAATCTGAAAATTAATAAATAATAATAATAATAATATTTAATTTTTTTTAATAGAAACTTTCAAATTATATATACATGTAATTTTCTCTCTATGAAGCAATTGATTTTCAAGAACCTAGTTTTTCTATTTAATTTCAATTGGGTTTTCTTATTCAATCGTTTTGATGATTTCAATTTCTATTGTTCTCTTGAATACTTTGTTCAATAATTCAATCAAACTCTTATTGGATCTAAATTTCATATTTTCCTAAAACAATTGTCTGTAGGTTTTCACCTTGAACAACCTAGGGTTTTAACCAAAACATAATTTTCTTTTGAATTTAAACACAAGGGTTTCTAGAATACTATAAAAGATTATGCTTATATATAAATTAATACACATATGCTCACATGTATATTAAAATACCAAAATTTCTTCTCACACAACAAAAACCCAAAAAGATTTTCAAACCCAAAACCTCCAACAATAAAACCATAAAACCTTCAATTCAAACCCGATAACAATCTGGCAAACACAAAGGAAACAATCTTTTCATAAAGAAGATTTACAAAGGAAAATACAAACCCTACCTCAAATTCAATAGATTTGTGATGACACTAGTCCAAAATTCAAGCTTCCAAAAATCCAAGCTTTCCAAAAAATTCTTCAACTCCAAATTCCAAGCAAAACCTGTGATCTCCAAACCTGTGTCCCCAAAAATGGCTAAAGGGATCTCCCATATAGATATCCCAACAAATAGAACTCAACATGCAACACCCAATTAGGAATTAGATCTCACCATGCAACACCCAATCAGGAATTAGAACTCAACTTCCTAACCTTATTTTTATCAATTTCCTTTTTGCATATTTAATTAATTATAATAATAATTATATGCATTTTTTACTTAATAAGCCTTAGCTCAACTTTTAACTTAAATTTCTAATGTAATTTTTTATTAAACAGAATGTGCAACTTAAATTGCATATTAATATTTAATTAATCAATTAATATTATAGAAAATTAATAATTATGTAATTAATAATTAAATATTAAATAAATCAATTATGCCTATAATTTTAATTTTAGATTTAATATTAATTAAATCCTTATTCCAAATTAGACTTTTAATTAAGTCTTTTTAATTAAACAAAGGTATTTAATTAACTCTCAATAATTAAATATCCTTATATTTAATATTTTGTCTTTCATAAGATATAATTACTTTAATTCCATAATTAATCTTAATTTAATTATTTTAACCAAATAAACCACACAACAAACTCACATGACTTACAACACACAAAAATCAACTAACTCAAATAACAAGCAAACTCAAGGGAAGGGCTCACGAATTTACGTCACCTTGACGAATTCAGATAGGTAGAAAAATAGATACATGTCCATTATTCGAAGATAATCAATGGCTTGTGTTGGGATTGGACCTTTATGTTATCTCCCATCTCTTACCATTGAGATATTGCGATAGGGCACACTCATCCTGGCAATTTAGGGAAGTCGATGCCCGATACCTGAAATCCTGCATAAAAGATGAGCATGTACATATATGTATAAATATATAACAGGAAATGATGGGGATCATTCAATCGTATGGATCTTGCAAGAAAGTAACTATGACTCTGTCCCTCAACCATATCGGGCACATCAAACGGAAATATAAAACATACACGCCAACCATACACATTCAAGTATGGGGTCAATAAAATCATAAACATAATATACATGACATCAAATCTGACGGGGAAGGAGGCAAAATTGAGACCTTTGAGCTCATTGATCCTTCCATGGTTATCCTAAGTGATTCCACTAGGGAATTTGATTTCAACTTGCTCAATAATGCCAGGAACAACATGCTTGACAACTACAGGTCTATCAAATGGCTCTTCTTCAAAGTGGTTGATCTGAAATCCAGGATGGGAGATGTGGATAAGAAGAAAGAGGAAATTGTTGATAGTGAGGCCCGCATGCTAGATATGGAGAATAGGGTTTCTAGAATTGAGAGTACCCTCAAGGGCATTGTCGAGCAGAGTTTTAATATCATCAAGGCCTCCAACGAGCATATTAAAATTCTCATTGCCAAAATGGAAGTTCCCTATGACAAATTTGATGAGCACATTGTTGATGAGCATGAGGCCACCCTAGACTAGGGACTGGGTATGTGTACCAGGCCTAGCACAAGGAAAAGGGCCGCCACTACTTCCCTTGATTATCTCACCCAGATCAAGGAAGCGACTGAAAAAATTGATCATCTGGAGGTGCAAGCTGTCAATCTGCTCGACAAGATGTCTTGAGTTGTTCCCTTATTTTTTTCTATTTCTGTTGTTTTTGGTGCTGGTTCTTTTTGTCATCCTTTTTTTGTTCGCCCTGTAATTGACCTTTTTGGTTGGTTGCCTAATCTTTTTGTTGTGGAGCCTTAATGCAATATCTTAACTTGTTACGAGTTTCAGGTACCCGTCAAAACCTATTTTACGTAATCAAAAACATCAAGTCTATCTGAGGATTTATACACACATGAAAAGTGGGCTAAAAGAATCTAGCTAATTAAATTGAAAAGTAAACTATGGGATGGGTATTACAGTGTGTGGAGTTGGGTGAGCATGAAAAAATTCAAAAGGTGATGGAAGCCTATGTGCATGAGGAATGGTGGCATGACCTTGATGCTTTCTTGGTCGACATTCCCAATTTTACAACACCATTATGACCTTTTATATTGTGGCATGAATCTTTAGACATGTAGGTTAGGCACGTAGATGTGGTCAATGGGTGAGGATTCATTAAATATTATGTTTTTGATTGGGAGGAGGCATTGCATGTAGGGACATCCAAGGAGAAGCTCCAAAAGAGGCTGGTGGAATTCACCATGACACGCTACTATAAGGGGAAAGAGAAGAAGAAGACCAAATGTGCCAAAAAGGAACCTAACTTCTACTCTCTTTCTTTTGTTCCTTTGCATTTACCATTTCTCTAAGGCTAGTACTTTGTTCATTTTTTACACTTAGTTGTTTCTTAGTGCATTACAATAATTTTGTATACTTGTATAGATAATTTGAGCGATGAAAATTTGTGTATCGAGAATATACTTGTATAGATAGAACTTATACATGGATGGAGATAAAAATTTTGTGGGCTATAAATCTTGTGTTTTGGTTTGAGGTGGATGTTTGATGCTCTTGTGGCTCTAGATACATGTGAATGTTGTGGATTTAGATGAGGCTAGTTGAGTAAACAATTATGTTTTTAGCCACTTTTTATTTGTATCAAACAAAAATTTAGAAGTTAATAAAAAACATATATTTTACTGATCAAAAAAATTATATTTTCTCTAATTTATATAATATATAAAATATCTTTTTTGAATAATAATATAACTATTTAAATGGTATTTATATTATCATTCTATTTTTTTTAATTTTTTTTGTAAGTTAATGGAGGTCTTATTTTATGTTATATAAAAATCTTATGTGTTTTTAACAACATATTATTATTATTATTATTATTATTAAAGCATCATAACAAGGGTGATTATCTTTAATGCTCTATCTTTATGTTGTTTTGTACTCTAGTTTCGGGTCCATGTAAAACCTACTTTTACCTTAATAAAAAACAAGGGTGATTTCCCTTACAAAACAATAGCTAAAAGGTTATACTAGTACAACAAGAACATTACATCAAGGACACCAAGCACTAGAAACTAGACAAAGAGAAGAGGAAGACCACACAAGGTCAGGCAGCACTAAAAGAGATAAAAAGGAACCAACAAATAAGCAAAATTAAGTTTGACAAACACTACTCACATTTTTGAGAGTTTTGAGCCACTCCTCCCTGAGGAAATTGAGGAGCTCCTAGTTATCAATCTCATCATTTTGATAATCCTGGTGCATCAAGAAGAATGTAGTAGCCACACTATACATGACTTTGCATTCAAATTTGGTGATATTCAACATTCCCCTTCCAACCTCTTGAATCTTCATGACCAAATAATCTACCATTATTTTTTAGTGCCTTAACCTCCTCTAAGAGGGAAAAGCAATCGAGTTATCCATTGAAAGGGGAAAATACCTCATCCCTTTCGATTTCAAAACCTTTACTTGTCTTGAAGTTGTCAGAGGCATGTGAAGGAGAATCATTTTTGTCAGTCCCCTTATAGTTGGCATCTTCCCATCTCACATTTTTTGTTGCTTTGGAAGAAACCTTTTCTTCCACATTTGTTTTAGAACCCTTCTCATTTTGCTGGGTCTCATAAGATTTAGGGTGGGACCCTCTTTTTTGTTCTTCTCTCCAGCTAGAAAAGTGTATGGAAAAAATACTACTAGACGCCAAATAGTCCTATGAATCCTTCTTCACACTAGATTTGTTGTTTCTCTACCCCTATTATTTTCTAGGGTCGATCTTTATAATACTCTTAACTTTCTCTTTCACATTGAACTCTTCCCCCATGGGGTAAGGAGAACAAGTGTCGACATTCACTCTAGGTCCAACATGAATCATTTTACCCCCACTAATGCTTAAGATTACACCTTGTCAGTAACCCGTCCTTTTCTCCTATAAGCATGTTGATAGACCTACTCAATAACCCTTTTCTTCACCTCAACCTCCTCTAACATTTCCTTGCTAGTTCGTTATTTTCCTTGCCTATAAATTTTCCAAAAGACTCTTAGAATTGTCATTACTCCCTCCTTCAATGTGTCTTGTTTGAAAACTTTGGGCAGTAGAGTGCAGTTTGAATTTTTTTGGGTAGAATTTTATGCCAATTCATAGCATAAGTGGAAAGTACTACGTAACTTCCAATCATTTTATGTTGACTAAATTTTCTTGGTCTAGTTAAGAATCTTACCATGCTCACCCACCAAATCATCAAACTAATGAAGGTCCAATAGTGAAATGTCCACCAAACCATAATACCCATGGCAATAACATGTAAAGCACATCATTCCTCATAATTGGAAAATTCAACCTTTTATCCCTTAAGATAGTTAACCTATTATCAACCAAGATTATATTTTTATTACAACCCTCATATAGGTCTTATCAGTCTGATCCTAGAAGGCTATAAACAATGAAAGGTCCATAGGAATTAATTTTTAATTTTCCTTCCGCTGTGACCATATTCCCAATGTGAGTAGGAGTATTTTTTATCCTATGCCAACACATTAGACCTTGGATGTCAAGACCTAATGTTGTCATTGCATCTACAATTTCATTCCCCTTCCTATAAGAGTGTTTGATAACAAACCACTCCATCCCTAGGAAAAGTACCTTGATATCCACTATGATTCTTTTGGTTGACCAAATTGATTTAATTTCTCTTCTTATTTCTTTAACAATATACTAATAATCACCTTCAACTTATAGAGTTCTAATTCCCACAAATAAGGCAAGGTTAATGCCTCAAATCCAAGTGCAGGGGGATTAGTTTCCACAACTATCTAATTTTTGGATTAAAATTTGATCCCTTCCATTCCATGCACATTTCTTGTACATTTATATTAGAAACCCAAGATAGCTTGATTTTATTGAGTACCATATTTCATAACTACTGAGAAGACCTGCAATGAAGTAAGATATGAGAAATAGATTCATCCTTGTGTTTACAAAGAGCGCATCTATTGGGGAAGTGAAAGCCCTTGTTTATCTAGTTATTCTAAGAGAGGATTCTATTATGCATAGTGGTCCACCATAGAAGGTTAATTTTTGGAATAAGGTGAGAATTACATACCTCCCTAGCCTATGGAGGAGGTCTTTTATTTTTAGTCAACATAGTATATGTTGATTTAACTATAAATTCACTATTTGGGTTTAGAATCCATAAGAATTTATCCCCCCCAAGGAATAAAGGAATCATGATCTTTCCAACATTTATTTGTAGCTTTCTGGATGAATTAAAAAGATAAGGTTTGGATTGGCAATAGAGTGTCATATCTTTCCAATTCTTTAGTGGAGAAATATAATCAGCAACTTTAGTCCCAACATAGTCACTAAGCAACTTTCTTATACCATAAAATTTTGGAAAGGAAGACAAGGGCCAATCTCTGTTCCAAATATCATCCCAAAATTTGACTGTTTTACCATCCCCAAGATGCCATACCAGTCCTTCTTGAATGATGCTTGTCCCCTTAGTGATAGTTGCCCAAAATTTAGACCCTCTAGTGAAGGTCTAGTTGTGGATATTTTCACAAAAAAAAATAGAACTCAAATATTTAGCACACAATATCACACCAATAAACCTTATGGAGAGCAAGTTTCCAACTTGTCTTTCCCATCAACGATTTATTCATAGGGATAATCCTTTGTAGACCAAGGCTACCATCCTTCTTAGGTCCACAAATTCAAATTTTGTTCTCACTTACTAAAGTCATTATTTTCTTTTCTTCCATAACAATCCATAAAACCATTGTCAAGATTATTTATATCTTATCATCCATGGCACCCAAAATATTGAATAGAGAGAGAAATTACAGAGGAATTCCTCGCAAGGATGAGGCGGGAAACTATAGTTTACTTGCATTACTTAGGATTTTTCCTTTCCAACCAGCCATCTTCCTTTATAGTCTCTCAAGAATAGAGTTCCAAAAGTTTCAAGAAATTTCTTTGACTATGAGGGGAAGGCCAAGGTACCAACTCGAGAGGATAGATAGTTGGCATACAATAATAGACTAGATTTTATCATGTAAATCACTCTTGGTATTATAGAAATGTATATTTCTTTTCTCATAGTTTATGTATTGGCTTGATGCTAAATCATAGTCATTTAGGAATATCCTCCAAAACTTCTCTTCAATGATAGATGATTTACCAAATAGAATAGTGTCATAAAAAAACTATTGTAGAACACTTGCAAGTAGGGTGGAAGTAGCTTTAATTCCATGAAGTTTACCTAAATTGATAAGGTACAAAAAATTACTCCCAAGGATGTCCACAAGAATGGTGAAGAGGTAAGGTGAGAGGGGGTCACCTTGTCTTAGTCCCTTATCAACTCTAGATTGTCATCTTTGGATTTCATTCACCTAGACAAATAATTTCACAACTTCAATGCAAACTTTTATGAGGTTAATCAATCTCTCATTAAAGCATGGCTTATTTAAGATCTTATAAAGAAAATCCCATCTAACCTGATCATAGGCTTTAGAGATATCAAGCTTAAGAACCATCCCAGGTGCACCACATTTATCCACGGAGTGGACCAATTCATGAGTTGTGATAAAAACATCCAATATTTGACATCCCAACACAAATCCTTTCTAATTGTTGTTGGTCATACTATCAAGAAAAGGCTTAGTTATATTAACAAGGACTTTGGCAAAGATTTTATAGACAATGTTGCATAAGATTATAGGTCTAAAATCCTCCACTTTTTGTGGATCCTATATTTTAGGTACTAACACAATGTATGTGTTGTTAAGTTTCTTGAGTAATCTCCCTATTTGCAAAAAAGCCCTAGTGGCCATAGTAAAATCAAACTTGACGATGTCCCAAAACTCCTAGAAAAAGGTAGAAGGGGAACCATCTAGACAAGGGTTTTTTTATGCCCCCATAGAAAATATTGTAGCCTTCACCTCTTCCTTAGAAACCTGGACAAGAATTTGGGTGTTGTCATTTGAGTTGGTTGCATATAGTGTAGGTTTTGTTCTTCAATAACATCATTCTCATGTCCATCATCTTTGTAAGCCTTGTCAAATTATTTTGTATCCAATTGTCACAATTGTTGATCATCAGTGACATCTTGATCTCACTCATATTTAAGGCTTTTAATTCTATTTCATCTCTTATGTTTGCATGTTATCTTGTAGAAAAAAGAATAGTTTATATCTCCTTTTAACCATTGTATACAAGATCTATGCTTCTAGAAAATCTCCTCCTTTCTTATGATTTCTTTCCATCTTTCTCTTGTGGATTCTTCTTCATTGCATATATCTTGTGAATTATCTCATTTTTCCATTCTTACTTGAATCTCCTTCAATTTTTTTCCTATGTCCTTCTGAGAGAAAATATCCCCAATTTGTTCTAATATTTGACCTTTTTCCTAAATAATTTTAGGTTCTAGTTAATTCTAAACATAGTTGAACCATGCATTGGGGTATTCCACCAGTTATTTATGCAAATTTTGAATCTAGATGCAATAACCACAATATTTTATACCTAAAAGGCATTGGGGCTTAGATGTAATTGTTCTGCCAATTTAAAATAATTGGGTTGTGATCCAATACCATCCTTGGAAGGGCATATAATGTGGCATCATATCCCAAGTTCCAATGAAATGAAACTAGAAACTTGTCTAGACTAACCTAAATTAGGTTATTTCCTTTCTTAATGTTGGACCAAGTGAATTTTTGTTTAAACAATTAAATATCAAGCAACCCAGCCAAGTTGATAAATTCGGCCAGATCATCCATGTTGTTGGAGTGATCCACCACTCCCCTCAAATTTTATGAAGGGAATAATGGCATGTTAAAATCCCTAGAAACCATCCAAGAAGCATTATGATTATCCATGATCATGTTAGCTAGCTCCTTCTAGATAATTTCTCTACTTGAATGGGTATTAGGGGTATATATATTGACCATATTCCAAATTAGGTTACTAGAGTCTAAGGTGATTGCCTCACAACTAGGAGAATCAATTATCAGATTCCCCTTGAAAATAATAGGGTCCCACATGATAGTGATTCCACTAGAAGCATCATGTGTATCTATAATGTAGTGAGAGGAGCCCGACCAAAAATAATCTACAATAATGCTAAAGTTGTGTTTGGACATTTTCACTTCTTGAAGTAAAAGAACTTCAATTTTTTTCTCCAAAATGCAACACCTCAAGGAATGTTTTTTTTTGGTTGTTCAACTATTGTGTGTTCCAAGAGAGAATCCTCATTTGTAGAGTTTAGAGGTTACATCAAGGGTCGTTGACCTTTAACATATGACTCTCGTGTAGCTTCCTTTTATTTGGAGAACCTAAGAGAGGGTCATGTGGTCCCATTTTCCTTAGCCTCTACATCTTTTATGCTTCTTATTTTTAAATTTTTATTTTCCTTTTCATTATCCTTTATATGAGGAGGAGGCTCGGTTGGTTTAGTTACCTTTACTTCATTAGGTACTCTCTTGTTGAATACACTTTCCTTACCACACCTAGTCCTTTCTTCATCGGGAAGAGATTTCTTATTTATGTTTTCTTCTGAGTCTTTTACAACTCTTTCTTCTTTCATTAACACCCTAGTACTACTAGACATTGGGAAAGTAGGATGTAGTCCCAAGTATTGAATGCACTTTCCTTACCTTCCAAGGGCTTCCCTTTGGGATCTAATAGTCTCAGAGATAGGTAGTTTTCCCTATCCTTGGAACAATAATTTTCATCACCATTCATTATATAGGTATTCCTTTCCTTATCGGGGATATATGTATTCTTTATGCTTTCTTTTGATTTTTTGTTATCTCTTTGTTCTCTCATTAGCACCCCAAGCTGTTAGTCACAAGGATGGCAGGATCAATATTGATGGACCTGCAATTTCTTCCCTTGAGGGGATTGTCTTTGTTAACAACTCCTTAGGGTCTTTCACATCCCTTTGTTCCTTGAGGAGGCTAGCTTCACAATGGTTATCTTCCCCAACAAAAGTAGTCAGGTTTGGCTTATTGGGCATTCGGTTTTCAATGAAAAAGGTCTTATAGTCTATAGTCAAATAACTAGCTTCATTATGGTTGTCTTTCACAATTAAAGCAACTGAGTTTGGGTCATTGGGCTTATGTTGTTTGACCATAAGGTTCTTACAATTTGTAATCAAATATCTTGGTTTGGCACATTTTTTGCACAAAGTGGTTGTATTTTCATAAACAAGATCCTGCATTTTGTTTCCTCATTTTGATTGTAAAACAATGAAGTTCAAAAGAGATTTATGTATAGCTGCATTCATACATAAGCAAGAAAAAATACACCTATTTTTGGTCTTTATCACCTTGTCAAAGTAGAGATATTGTCCAAATGTGTTCCTTGTCTATTTGAAAATTTTCTCATCCTAGAACTCTAGAGGTTGACCAAGCAAACAGACCCACACATGTGTCATACTGTTCAAATTTGCCTCTGATTTGAATCTTGGTTTCCATTTGCATAGTAAAAGTGGATGCTTCCCAAAAGACCATGGTCTCAAAAGGATCTTCCTCAAATCCTCATCGGAGGAGAACTTGAAAAGGAATAGGCCACTAGGCAACACACTGGGATAAATACTTCCTTTGAAGTCCAAAGAAGAGGCAATCCACTTACAAATCATCTCAATCATTGGCCTAAAAGAAAAGAACTTCCCAATCAAAGCATCTTGTCACGAGGCCACAACTCGATCGACCAAAGTGTCTGGAAGGGAGATTTCAAATCCCTTCAAAAAGGCCACAACATATTATTATTATAATAAATTCAATAATAAATATAATAATTTTTAATTATTGAATATAATTATTTTCATCTTTCATTACAAATAGTAAATTAAATTTTATAATTATATTTATAATAAACATTTATCATGTAATTTAAATCATCTCAACATGCTTTTTAAAAATTTTAATTTATATATATATATATATATATATATTTATCTAAATATATATATATATATATCTAAAATTATATTATTCTAATAATTCTAAGATCTTTAAAGTTTAATTTTAATTTTTAAAATCATAATTTTCACAAATTTAATTCACCCTAATACAATATTCATCTATAATAAAGCCTAAATCCTAGCATATTAATTATTATCACAATTCTATAGTAATATAGATTTATACTCATTGTATAAGAATTTTAAGATAAGATAACAAAATGCAAACAATTAATGTAGCTTCCTTATAATTATATTTTTATTTCTAATTTTAATGTAATTTCTTTATTTATATATTTTTTTAATTCTTTTGTAGATTTATTTTTTAATTATTATTTGGTATATTGATCTTTTATTTATTTTTAAAAACTTATTTCCACAATTAATATCATTTCCCCACTAAAGATGTACGTCCACAATTAGAATAGTTTTCCTTCTTGTAATAATAAATCACTAAATATAAGTATACTCTTAATAATATATCATATAATATAATCATATAAGACAAAAATTAACACCTTTGTTTTTTTCTTTAAATTGGATTCAATAAATCAAAAGAACCAAAAACTAAAAGATTGTACCCATGATGGTATGTTCCTTATGTCATCCACCAAGATTCAAACTCCTGAAGGTATGATATTGATGCAGTGCAAGACCGAGAGAATCCCCAAAGGATATGTCCAAGCCCCCAGCTAAACAACCACACAAAGGAATCCAATAGCAAAGCAAGATCTGATAACAAAATGAATTCTTTATTCAAGAAATAACTAATTACATGCAATGTGTCAGGTTGTAAGGCCTTCCCGGTTACGACCAAATACAAAGAAACTAATAGTTCTGCAAGATCCCTCAAGATCCAATTCAAATCCCAACCCTAGCTAGCCAGATCTCTAACAATAGGCTACAACAATTTGGTAGAAACATCTAGCAAGATCTAAACTTGTGCTCGCAAGCCACCAAGAAATCTTCTTGTTCCTAAGCCTCAGCCACTAGCTCTTCTAAAAATTTGCAACTTCAGATTCCTCATTGAATCTCTTCTCTACTCCTCACTTCCTTCGTTGCTCCTACAACTATCCAAACCCAAGCTTATATACTACTTTAGGCACAAGTCGACTGGAAGAAAGAAATAAATCCTAAACCCAGTCGGCTTCAAAAGACAAACAAATATTAAATGCAACATTAGTTGGCTCTCACATAGCCTTACAAATAATTAATTCTTCATGTCAACCGCCAGATCTACATAGGAGAATGCAACACACATTAAATACATCAAGTCGGCCCATCAAATCCACAAGAACTCCAGTTGAAAAGCCCAAACTGTCGAGCATTAGCAAAACTACTGAGCAAGCCAGACATCACTGAGTAAGCACGTTGACCGAGCACCACAAGCATCGTTGAGCACCAAAAGTTTTGTTGAGTCCCTTCAGCGACCGAGCCCCTTCAAAGACCGAGCTCCTTGGTCAACATTGCAACCAAGCAACACTAAGAACAAACACACTCCAACATGCAGGATTGCTAACTTCCCCAAGATGCTCCTGCATCAGATATATAAAGGGTGAGTTTGAGACATCACCCTAGACAACTTTGACAGAATTGAGACCTCTTTTAACTTTGGTGGGATAGATACACCTTGCAACTTTGATGGAGCAGAGACCGATTGTGACTTTGTGAGATAACTACCCCTTGCAACTTTGGTAGATCAAATACCCCTTGATTCTTGACTATTGGTCGAAAAGAAATATCAACATAGGCCCACTCCCATACCAGATAACTAAACTATCTTGTGAATACTGTAAAATCCTCTAACAAACCAAAAAAAGAGAGAAAGTTCTACACAATTAAGTGTGAGGAGGGTGACTAGAAGGTTAGGTTTTCCTTTCATCGACAACAAGTTTCTAGTAGTTTTTTAATATGTAATTGAATTAAATCAAAATTTATCCAAAAACTAAAGATTGTAATCATAATGGTATGTTCTTCTTTATTTATGTTATACAACAAAGTTTGCATTCCTAGAGGTATGATATATAAGGGATGAGCTTGAGATTATGCTCGACAACTTTGAAAAAACTGAGACCTCTTCCAACTTTGGTTGGATAGATACCCCCTGCAACTTTTATGGAACTAAGACCACTCTAGATTAGATGCCCCTCGATTCTTGACTATTGGCTAAAAAGAAATATCAACATAGACCCACTCTCATACCAAATAACTAAATTATCTTATGAATAATATAAAATCATCTAACAAGCTAAAGAAAGAAAGTTCTACACAATCAAGTGTGAGGAGGATTACTGGAAGGTTAGGCTTTCCTTTCACTGACTACAAGTTTCCACTAGTTTTTTAATATGTAATTCAATAAACCAAAATGAACCTAAAAACTATTTAGGATTGTAATCATGATGGTATGTTCCTTATTTATGCTATACAAAAAAGTTCAAGTTCCTAGAGGTATGATATATAAGGGATGAGCTTAAGATTATGCCATCAACAACTTTGACAGAATCGATACCTCTTACGCTTGTGGTAGGACAAATGACCCTTTCAATTTGGTAGATCATACTCCCTTCAATCCTCAACTATTGGCTAAAAAGAGATATCAACATGGACCTTTACTCCTATACTAGATAGCTAAGCTATTTTACAGACTATATAACTTTGGGTAGACAGATACCCCTTACAAATTTGGTAGATTAGATACCTCTCAGTCCTTGACTACTGGCTAAAAAGATATATTAGCATAGCTAGGCTTGTACTCCTATATTATATAACTAAACTATCTTAGGAGCGATTTCATTTTGGTAGGATAGATGCCCCTTACAAGTTTGGTAGCTTAGATACCTCCCAACCCTTGACTATTGGCTAAAAGGAAATATCAACACAGGTTTGTACTCTTATACTAGATAACTAAACTATCTTACAATCATATAACTTTTGTAGGACGTATGTCCCTTACAACTTTGGCAGATCAAATACCCCTTAGTCCTTGATTATTGGCTAAAAAAAGATATCAATATATGTCCATACTACATAACTAAACTATCTTCCACACAATATAAATTTGGTAGGACATATGCCCCTTACAACTTGGGTAGATCACATACCTCTAAGTCCTCGACTATTGGCTAAAAAGAGATATCAACAAAGTCCTTGACAATTAAGTGTGAGGAGGGTGACTAGAAGGTTAGGTTATCCTAATTTCACCGACACCAAGTTTCCAATAGCTTTTTAATATGTAATTGAATTAAATCAAAATTTATCCAAAAACTAAAGATTGTAATCATAATGGTATGTTCTTCCTTATTTATGTTATACAACAAAGTTTGCATTCCTAGAGGTATGATATATAAGGGATGAGCTTGAGATTATGCTCGACAACTTTGAAAAAATTGAGACCTCTTCCAACTTTGGTTGGATAGATACCCCCTGCAACTTTGATGGAACTAAGACCACTCTAGATTAGATGCCCCTTGATTCTTGACTATTGGCTAAAAAGGAATATCAACATAGACCCACTCCCATACCAAATGACTAAATTATCTTATGAATAATATAAAATCATCTAACAAGCTAAAGAACGAAAGTTCTACACAATCAAGTGTGAGGAGGATTACTAGAAGGTTAGGATTTCCTTTCACTGACTACAAGTTTCCACTAGTTTATTAATATGTAATTCAATAAACCAAAATGAACCTAAAAACTAAAGGATTGTAACCATGATGGTATGTTCCTTATTTATGCTATACAAAAAAGTTCAAGTTCCTAGAGGTATGATATATAAGGGATGAGCTTAAGATTGTGCCCTCAATAACTTTGACAGAATTGATACCTCTTACGACAGTGGTAGGACAAATGACCCTTTCAACTTTGGTAGATCATACTCCCTTCAATCCTCAACTACTGACTAAAAAGATATATTAGCATGGACCTCTACTCCTCTACTAGATATCTAAGCTATCTTATAGACGATATAACTTTGCTTAGACAAATACCCCTTACAACTTTGGTGGATTAGATACCTCTCAGTCCTTGACTATTGGCTAAAAAGAGATATCAACATAGGCTCGTACTCCTATATTCGATAACTAAACTATCTTAGGAACAATTTCATTTTGGTAGGACAGATGCCCCTTACAAGTTTGGTAGATTGGATACCTCTCAGTCCTTGACTATTGGCTAGAAAAGATATCAACATAGGCTCGAACTCTTATACTAGATAACTACACTATCTTACAATTGTATAACTTTGGTATGATGTATGTCCCTTACAACTTCGATAGATCAAATACCCCATAGTCCTTGACTATTAGCTAAAAAGAGATATCAATATATGTCCATACTACATAACTAAACTATCTTCCACAAAATATAAATTTGCTAGGACATATGCCCCGTACAACTTGGGTAGATTGATACCTCTAAGTCCTCTACTATTGGCTAAAAAGAGATATCAACATAGGCTCATACTTCTATACTTGATAACTAAACTATGTTGCAAACTATATAACTTTTGTACAACTGATGACCCTTACAATGTTGATAGATCAGATACCCTTTAGTCCTTAACTATTGACTAAAAAGAGATATCAACATAGACTCAAGTACCCTTTAGACTAAAAAGAAATATCAACATAGACTCAGGTACCCTTTAGACTAAAAAGAGATATCAAAATAGACCCATACTCTCAAACTATTTTAACAATAACATAAAATCACAGACGCAAAAGAAAGCTCTACACAATTGGGTGATAGGGTGACCGGAAGGGCAGGTTTTTCTTTCACCGACTATAAGTTTCCACTTGTTTCTTGTTCAAAACGTACAACTTTTCTAAAAATGACAAGCAAAGAGCACGGAGGCATATTCACCCTCAAATTTCACTGACTACCTCATTAATGTAATTTGACCTACACTGTTTAAAAGTCGGTGTTTGAAAACAGTGGCATTAAAATCATCTTCTCTCTTTTATGTATGTAATCAACTTTCTATGATACCTGCAATTTTGTCGGTAAAACGAGGACTGTAGTCTTCAATACTTTAAAAACAATGCCGGTGCGAAGCGGTCACTGTACTATAAACTGAAATGGAGAGTAAATGGCGTAAGGAAAATCCACAAAAGGTTTGATTTGTTTGGCAATTTGTAGACAAATTTAATATGGCACAACTACTCATGTTCATGTACATTATGAAAATCATGAGACTTCATTTTCTCTTGGAAACTTTTCATGGCACCACCATCTTCAAAATATCTCAAAAAACCAATAAAAATTTAGTATAGAGAACATAAAAAGTGATTGGATATCTTAATTGATTGTTGTCTGGCTTAGTGGTGCATCATATATTAGATTTTTACGCTGAAGGCGTTTCATATATGAGATGGGTAAGTTGAAAAGTAAATCAATGGTCAATGTTTGGTGAGAGGCGTGCAAGATGATTGGAACATCTGCAGCCGTTGATTTTGTCCATTCATTTTTTTTTTTATTTCTTGTCTTTTCTTTGCGTAGGGTTTGAGGATATTTTACCTCCAAATTACCTGTGGACCGTTCATTTTTGTGCATTTTAATTCAATGTGATTTTGAAGTTAGTTCATTGTAGGCCCCGCCATACACTGTTCGATTGAAGTAAGTTCACTGCAGGCCCCACCATACACTATTCGATTGTTGTTTGCCACCAGTTTCAATAGTATCGTATGCGCTAAACAACATTGAAATGAATCTTTTCTTTTGCCTTTTCACCGTTTTTCTTGAACATTTAGCGTGACTCATTTTTTTAACCATTTTTTTTCTTTCCATGGTAAGTTTCTTCTTTTCAAATTTCCCCTTCTTGGGAAAGTAAAATAAGTGGAAAAAAAATTGTGAAAGATGATTTTTGACAAAATTTAATGTTTATTATTTAATTTTTATAGTTTATGTCATAAATACATTGCATTTGTTTAAAATCAATAAATTATATATTGTAATAAATTTTATATAATTTATATTGTATTTTATTTATATGAGTTTTTATTTATTCGATAAAAATATTAAAATTAATAGTAAATATAAGGGAATATAGAAAATGAGGTATATGAAGAATGAAGAATAAAGATAAGAGATATATAAAGAATAATGTATTTAATGATTGGATTTAAAATCTTGAAATTGGATATATATTATAGTGAATAAATATTAAAAATATACAATTATATTTAAAGTTATTTTATATTAACAATATACTTAAAATCTTACACAGGACAAAATTATAGCGTATAATAATAATAGATTATAATTTTTACAATAAAATTAATTTATAATTTAATATTTAATAATTCATATATTTATTTATCTTCATCTACATTTATATATCTTTAGTCGCTATTGCATCATTGGTTACCTTCAAGGTTTTATTTCAATTGGGTTCTAGATCCCTATAATAGGATGCATAGTTGACAATTTATATGATGGTTAGTATCATGGTTGGCTTTATTATTAGATATTTAAGTAAATTTATTAAAACAAATACAATATATAATGGTTATGGTTTACATGATGGTTCATATCAAGGTTAGAGTTAGGATTTTGATTAGGGTTAGAGTTCAAGGTTAGGGGGTTATTATGTTTTTAAGATTAAGGTTTAATATTTGGGTTAGGGTTAGAGTTGGAGTGGAGGTTGGGATTAGGGTTGTGAATAGGATTTAGGGTTGTAATTATGATTAGACTAAGGGATTACATCATGGTTATTGTTATAGTTAGGCTTAAGATTTTGATTACATTTTGACATAAGATTAGGATTGAGATTAGACTTAGGAATATGGTTAAAATTAGGATTTTTTAGTGATTATTAGGATCAGGGTTTACAATTACGATTACAGTTAGGTTTAAGGTTTATATCTTGGATATAATTATGGTTAGGCTTAGGATTTTGTTTGGTGTTAATATTTAGGGTTAGGATTGGTGCTAATTCAAATATTTTGCTAAGTTGCCTAACAATTGATCTCATGTATTACAAATATGTATGAAATAACAGACCAAGTTTTTAAATAATTGACTTTCCATACCTCTTTGATGCACCCATTGCACACCAAGGTGCAATTGCTAGTTAAGAAGATTTTATCATATGTGAATTAAGAGTGAAATCGTAAGTCATTATTTAGACTTTTGGATATTAAGAGACCACAAGACTTAATGTTTATCTCCACATCATTCCTCAAAAGTAGTAACTTCTGAAAGACCCCAATAACCGTGCATTAGAAATTTGCTATGACACAACCACTCAACTCTGGTGTTTTTGACTTATGGATATCATGAGACTTTCTTTCCTCTACACAACCCTGGCATCTTGAAAATATTCAATGGCTCTATCATCTTTAAAATATATGATAGAAAAACCAATAGTAAATGTTATAGAGGATATTAAATGCACTTGTACATATGTATTATTTGGTTATTGTAATAGGAAGGGAGATATAGAGTAGAGGATTTAGTATTCACATATTTTAACTTGGTATACCTCCAAATTTTGAATGGTATTTTAGATTTTTATGAAAATTTAATTATGTGTGTTAAGAATATGAAGTCATTGTTTACACTTTTGGATACTAAGAGAACAAAAGAGTAGTTTCTTTATCTACACATCATTCCTCATAAGTGGTGACTAAAATCTATTTATGAAGGGCCCCAATAACTGTGCATTACGAACTTATTATGGCACAACCACTCGGCTTTAGTGTATTGGACTAATGGAAATCATGATACTTTTTTTTATATAAATAATTATATGTACGTATATACACCTATGAGGGTATTTTTAATACATATAACTATGTTTTATGTTGTATACAACCATGTATATCTATATACTAGTTTCTATGCCTATATTTAGTTACCTATGTACATGAAGAATTGTAGATGCATTTATGTCATTATGTATAGGTATACAAAGCTTTGTATATCTATATATATTGGCTTGTTTGAGTAAATTTGTATATATTATTCTTTATGCAAATGTAGAGTTGTACATACTCGAAAGAAGTAAGATACATGCAAAACAACTTCTTACAATAAAACTATGAGGACAATTTTGTGTGAATATTATTTTTTAACAATTACAAAAAGAAAAAACACATATAAACATAAAATAAATTGTGTATAACACAGATATTGGGAAAAACATTTTTGGGAGAAAAAACCAACATTGCCAAGCAACCCAATATATTATCTGATATACAACATAATTACAATACACATACAAAGAAAGTTCTCTTATCACCAACTAGATTAATCTAAACAAGTCAACAATTTCTACAAAACTCCAAACACAGCCTCCATCTCAAGCATGTAATACATAGGAGATGCTATATATAAAACCATAGAATAGTAATGAGAAAATCATAAGCTAAAATAACCTAGAAAATAGTGCCCCATTTTAGAATCCAAACCTAAAAATCAAGATGTGTCCATTGGTTAAAATTGATATATTAATTCAATATGTCATAACTTCATTATAACCCACTCAACTAATTGGGAATCCCATTTTGGTTTCATTATCTCAAACCAAAGATATCTTATGATTTGTCATAACATGCATCATAAATTGGTCAACAAGTGTAAGCCCCTCGTACATCTCTTTTATGTGTCCAACATATTTTTACATTTCCCATGTAGAAGGCCCAACTTTCAAAGGCCATAATGTTTGGTCTACAAGATTAGTTGGGCCTTTTCTTTAAATTATTGATCTTGAAGAAAAATACCTAATAGGCACCCTTGAAGGCATTGTTGAATAACATAGAATGTTTATTTTGGCTAGAAAATAAACCTCAAATATTCAATTTTCTATTTTATAGCTTACAGATCACACTTTTTGTGATTTAAACATTAGGATCAAGGTTGAGATACATTTCCCAATATACATGCATGTATACAAATATTCTTACTTTTTTTTATTGAATAAAGCTGGAATAACATAAAATTACATAAAGAATAGCAATCCAAAAAGGAGCTGCAAAAAAAGAGGTTTAAACCATAAAATAATAATGTCAAAGCCAACCTAAACAAGGTTGAAGAAGCCTTGCAAAAACAAAGTTAATGATCCCAACAAGACACTAAGACAAAATACTATTACACCTTAAACTTAAATAACATCTGAAGCTATTTGGCACATCGAATATCTCTATCATATGTAGTTACAAGAATTGATCCTTGATCTCCTCCAACCACTTATGATAGTACTCATCTTCTTTCAGCTGAGAGCACAAAGACACAAATTGTAGCATGATGTCAAATTAAAAATTTAGCATTTCAATTTCCTTAGGCAAAGTGTGATTAGAAAACATAGCAACACATCTTCTTTTCTAAATTTAAATAAGATAGCATGTCTCATAGTATCAACAATGACATTATTATGAATCCCATGACCCAATGCAATTTTTTTCTATCCCACCATATAATTAAATAATCGTAAAAAACTGAAGGCTAATGACCTTCCATTTTTTCCTTGACATAGCACAATTCCAAAAAATATGCTTTAGGTTTTCTATATGATGAATAAAATGACATTTTGCTAGCATAATCTTCAAACACTTCAATCTATCACAAACCGAGAGCTTAACACAAAGAAGCTTCCAAGATAAAATTTGAGCACTAGCCTCTACTTTCGATTTTCAGATTTGAGCACTTGGGTTCTTCCATTTTCTTTCTCTAAAATTACAACTCAATTTCATATTAAGGATTGAATTTTAAGCCATATTAGAAAGGAGTTTTAGGTATATCTTCTTAAGGGTGAAACAACAAAATTGGTATTTTTCAAACCACAACCAATTTTTAAAGAAATTACATTTCAATGGTGTACAAAATTTCATGAGAAGCTCTATAGGGACCAAGGCTTTTACAAAATTCACAAACCCCTTATAACTATTGTTCAAACAAATTTTTTTTTTAGTATTTTGCTAGTCATCCCAATCAAGGGAATTAAAATCCCAAATATCATTAATATGTTGTAAACCTTTTTTAAACAAATAATGGGCTTGTTTTAGGAAAGATAACAGCTAGTGGTTGCCCATAATATTGTACAAGTCTATTCCACCAGATGGAAGAGTTTCCAAAGCTGAAAACTGATGAACTACAACTGATTGAATATCTGGATGAATTGAAGAAATAGTGATTAGAGATCATCGAGCTACTGAAGTGATATGTAAGATGATTAAATCAGTCAATATGTTGTCATTGATGTCAACTAGTTTTGATAGTACTTATCATGATAGTTACAAACATCTGAACATTTGTAGAAGGAAGAAAAGATGAAGAACTGAGATATCTACATAAGGAAAAGATGGATATGGAAGATAAGGATAAGGTGAACATTGGGTAACTTATTGATGAGTCTATGGCTTTATATTGTTGACTTGAGCATGTTACATTAATCTATTATGAAGAAGAGATTTGAATTTGAAAAAGTCAATGTGGTTGGTAATTGAAGACTTCTGTATACACTGAGCTAGTGCAGTGTATATCAAGCGACAGTATAATTGAGCTAGTTATCACCGACGCATTTAAGTATTAACCGAGTATGGATGAAAACATTAAATGCTAAGAACAACTGACTGAATTTGATGAGCTAGAAATTTTTATGATTTTGAGGTTAATGATGAAGTTAGTTATGAGACCCACAACTGACATAATTTAGAGATAATCTAAAGGATGAGATTGAAACGTGTTAATGACACATCTTCTCAGGAAGGTTTAAGCAGCAAAATGGACGAAGGAGATTAAGAGGCAAAATCTAATGGTTGATATTAAAATGGTTTACTTGTCTATATAGGAGATATGAGTTTCATTATTGAAACATGCCAGACAAAAGGAGACTGCAAAGATCTCACGTGAAGATTGTATTCATGCATGCCTGATCAAACTGGTTATTGAAAGAACTGAGTTGTAGACATTACCGAGCGTCACAGAACTATTTACCGATTGAAAGTAAGTTGAGAAATATTGAGGAAGCAAAATTGATTAATGATCAAAGGATTTTATGAGCATAGCATAGATTTCAATATTTGCAATTGAGTTGTATTTGAATCAGATCAATATTGTATCAGTTTAACCATTGATTCAGAAAATCTCTTAACCGAGTGGACTTAACAGTCTTATTGTACTATCCTATGACATTCGTTGAATGTAAAGTGTTATCTTGTTGACCCTATAGTGAATGCTGGTCAAAAGTTAATTGTTAGTGATAAATACTCTAACCAAGTCACACCTAACAATGTGCATTGTAACCTTTAACAGGGTTGGCTCTTTACCGAGCTCACTTCAGAAGAGTGAATTATTTTGGTTACCGATCCCAGGTAGGTTTTTCCCTTAGCAAGGTTTCCACGTTAAATCATTGTGTTATGTGTTATTTGTTATGATTGTTTTGCTATCATACTTTACATACTGCATAGTTGATTTAGTCGGTAATCATAGTTTGGATAATTACTGGTAATCGGTAAAGTGAACAGATAGATTGATATTTTATGTTACTGAGTTGCATAAATTGTTGAAAGTGTTTTGTAAGGTACATTTGTGAGTTTAGGATTGTAGGATAATTGATCTAACTAATTCACCCCCCCCCCCCCCCCCCCCTCTTAGTTATTCTAACAGAAAACATGTTGTAAATAGTCATTTTTCTAATTTAAAAATATACAACCTTGTTGTCAAGCTTTCCAAATAGAGTGCAGTGGAAATTAAGCTTTGAGATGGAAAAAAGGAGCCAACAAGATCTTATCAAGCCACCCCACACCCTGCCACCTATTGTTCGTAGTAGCTTTGTCAGTGTGATGACGATTCAAGATTTTCTATTGCTCTTCTCCATACACTACTCTCACAATCTGTTTAGCTACTAAACAAATCCCTTGTTTCTTTGGATCTAAAAGACCCAACCCACCTTTTTCTTAGGCTGAATACAATGTAACCAAGATGTTATTTTGAAGCCATGTTTACCTTCCCAATTTGTCCTTAAGAATTAACGAATGATTTTATTTAAGTCCTGATAACCTTTTTTGGATATCATCCAACAAGAAGAGTAATAAACATGAGAGGCTAAAAAAATCTTATTAACCACTTGTATTTTGCCTACAAATGATAGAAATTTATTTCTCCAACTAAAACGTTTATTTTTTAGCTTAGTTAAAAACTAATTCCACATATCATGCAAGTTGACTCCTGGAATGAAAGGAATGCCAAGGTACCGAGTGGTGTTTCCCATGTTTAATTTTCTTCCATCCCTTAGGAATCCAATCAGGATTTGGATTAGATCTTATCATAATTAATTCAGTCTTATTGTGAGCTGATTTTGATCTTGAGATAGAGCAATATAAATTAAGGACCTCAATAAAATTATTAATTTCAAATTCACAATTTTGAACAAACAACGTGATATCATCAACAAAATGACTATTCAAAATGATTGAATGGTTTGGAATGGAAACTCCTTTGATTAGGTTTATCTAGTTATAATTTTACAACATATATCCCAATGCATCAACAAATAAAACATACAAAAATTGTAATAGAGGGCATCCTTGTTTGATTGAGTGTTGCAACAAAAAAGGTTCAATCAAAGAGTTGTTAATTACCAATTGTGCATCAACATCCTTAAATAATATTTAAATATTTTTACATAATTTGGGGCCAAATCCCAAACATTGCAACATCTTAATGATAAAACTCCATCTCATTCTATCATAAGCTTTATCAAAATCTAATTTCACAAGCAAGGTATTCTTGTCTATTTGTTGTCCCCACTCTCTAGTTTTGCATGCCATAAATTAAATTGTCCAAAATATATCTTCCACCAAGAAATACAATTTGTGCATCCTTGACTATCCCTTTGGCCAAGGGTTTGATTATTGTAGCTAGTGCCTTAGTGATTATTTTGTAAGAAGTATTAAGAAGGGTAATATGGTGCCAACCAGATATCGAATCTGAGTTTTTCCCTTTAGGGAGCAATTTGATCAAGCCTTTGTTTATATCAGTCCCTAATGAACCTTGTTCCAAAGCTTCAAGGTAAATCATGTAAAAATATTCCTTATTATGAGGCCACATAGTTTGGTATAATTCAACCAACAACCCATCAAATCTAGGGCTTTTGTTAGGAGCCATAGCAAAGACAACATGATCTAAATCTTCTATAGAAATATCCCTATCAATAAATCTGATATATTCCTAATCCAACTTTCTTGGTATGAAATCCTCAAGCATATCTTCCAAAATTAATTATATATCTTGCTAATGTTTCTCCTCTTTGAATAACATCTTAACAAAAAACATGAAACAGGCTTTTGATGCCTTCTAGATTAGTATGAACTTATCCATTCTCATCCTTGATTGCATTGATTATTTCTTTTTTATATTTGTAATTTAAGTATTTAAAGAAATATTTTGAGCCTCTATTACCCTCCTTGATCCAATGCAATCTAGCTCATATTTTTGCTCCTTGACCCTTGTAAATATCAAGTTTACGAAGTTGAGTTTCTAGAGAAATGACAGAAGTTTGAATTGCTAAAGTGCTAGGGTCTTAAATTAATATTTTTTTGTTTAGTTCCAACTTCCCTTGAAGTGATTTCTCCTTCCGCATTCACTTCCATGCCAATCTTTACCCAAAATATCATAAAAAATTGGTAAATTCTCAAATAGCAGCCTACCACCTTTCCTTATAAGATTCCCTTTTATTTGGTTTGGGAATGGAGTTCCAAATATCAACTAGAGAATAAGTTCATGAAGGTATTTTAAAATGATAAGTATTCAACTTGAAGGGCAGTTGACATCTAGGTACCTTAACATTGTCCTTTGAAATAACATAGATGATGGGAAAATGATCTGACAATAAAGTGGAATAATCAACCTCCACACAATTCCCATTGGAATCCTTCAATAATTGAAAACTGGGAGAGATAAAAAACCTATCTAATCTACTAAATTTTCTATCAACTCCAAATCTGCAATTAGTCCAAGTGAAGCAATTCTAAGAATAACTAAATCATTTTTTATGGATATGATCAATCCCACCCAAAGCATTTCAACAAAAAAGCCATTTATCAAATTCTTCATTCTTAGTTTAAGCTGACTATACCAACTACAATCAGAGTGATGTTCTACCATATTAAAATCCCCCCCAATTACCCAATCATCTTAAGGTAAATTTTTATTCATCCATCTCGACAAATCACATCTTTCTTTAGTAATATTAGGAGCATAAACATAACAAAAACCAATTAATTTCTCATTGATAAACAACAAAAATCACACATAACTGTGTGAAGGATCCTCTCCTTTATCAATTATAAACTTATTGACCCAAGAAGATACACCAATGACACCCCCCCTTCCTTCAATGTGTGATGTCTAGAAAAAAGAAGAACCCCTCTAAATGTTGGATAAAGAAGAGAGAAGATGGGCACCACTAAGTTTCACTTCTTGTAAGAAGACAATGTCAGGTTTCCGTTTACTTGTAGCATCATTGCGACGAGAAAGAGAGATTCCCCTAAAATTTGAAGAGAAGACATTAAAATTCATGATAAAACATAATTTTTAATATCATCCCCTTATGGAAACACATCAAATTGATTGGCCAACACAAGCTCCTGCTCAAAATGCTTGTTCTCTTCTCCAGAAGGAGTAGGAGACCGAGATTTGTGTCTTGCAACTGGATGTGAAGAACCTTGTCTCTTATTTGGAGAAGAGGATCTCATTCTCCCAGAAGGAGAATGGGAGAAAACCTCATTATTTTCCACATTGTGATATGACGAACCATTGGAATGGCTCTATGATAAAGTCTTCCTATTTTGAGAGTCTAAATATTTTGAGGGTTCTTTTCTTTTTTAACCATTCCCCAACTGTTTGACATAATAGCATCTTTATAAGGCATAGAATTCTCATTAGGCTCTTTGTTTACCTCATCTTAAATGTGATTATTTTATTGACTCAAATGAGGTTTTGTTGTAGGAAACATTTTAGTTTGGGGCTTAGAATTCACATGATTAATTTACTAGGTGCAATATTCCTTTGATAACTTGATCATTATTTTTTTTCTTGGTAGTCTCTAATTAAATGGTCTTCTTGGCGACAAAATAAACATGCATTAGGCTTATTCAAGTATATCATTGGCTACAAGAACCCAAACCCTAGACCTACCAAATTGATATTTTTAGGTAATTGGTTATTTAGGTCCAGTTCTATACAAACTCTGGGGTGAGCTCTAAGGCTGGAATTTTTTTTTGTATTGTTATTACACCATAGAACCCTTCCAAGTTGAGATGCAATTTCTTTTGTAAATGATCTAAATGCAATATTAAAAAAGGCTAGCTCTAACCACATAGGATACCTAGATCTGGATGGTCCTTCGGGATGAAATTCTAAGGACCATATCTACTAATAATAGACATGACTACATGTAACCTAGGTACCATACTACAAGATAGCTTGAGCATACATTTACAATAAATATACCCCTTCTCAGTCCTCTCAAAGTTTCTATTTCCTTTCCCCTGTTCTCCCAATTAATTTTGGCCCATTTATAAAAGTTAGATTCAGATAGTATACCTCTCAAAAATAACAAATCACAAATCTTTCTTGACATTCTATTATAATTTCTATCGCATCATTAGGTAATAAAAACTCTAAAATTTTACCTTCTTCCTCGTTGTGTGGCTCCAACAATTCATTGTCTCTCTATATTTCTCCTCTATTATCTACTTCCTTTTCTCTAGATGTCATTTTCCCATTCTTGATTTCTCCAACCACATGTTCATTTTCGTCCATTAAACCCTCATCTTCTTGTTTCCTCTCTATAGATTATGTTACCACATTGCTTATCCATCTAGCTTCCTCCTTTAACTGCATAGACCCTGTGAAATTACTTTGTACTGTGTGCTAGGGTTTGTAGTAATCATTGTTTTCTCACTTTTGCAAATTGCTCTCTTCACTCTTCTATTCCCTCTAACCATTCCATAACCATCCAAAAATATTTTTACTTACATAGACAACCCCACACTCTAAAATTTATACAATGTATTATCAAATCCAAATAAGATTGCAATACACTTGCAATGCAAGTCTTAAGAGGAATATTCATAAAAAAATAAATTTAAAATATTTTTTGCAACTTACAACATATATGTACTTATAAAATTACTTATGGAACCACCATCCTCAAGTACCAATTTATAGACCATTGAGAAAGTAAAAATACAAATAAAAAAATTCAATACCATGTTACAAAGTGGTGCCCAATTTGGTCATAATTTCCATTGCCATCCATGAGGATTTCTTCTCACCTACAGAAAAATAAATCATTAATCCACCTATAACCTTTAGTTTGATTGAACCAACATGGTGCCCAACTTAACATTATATTCCATCTCAAAATAGGCAATGCATGGTAAATATTAAAGCCCAACATAGTTGGTCATGATTCCAAAGTAAATATTCCTACTTTGAGCTCTTATACATCATAAGAATTCATGAAAACATGTCATAGAATCCGACAAAAGAGGGTCACTCCAAATATATTATATTCTTCCATCTTATGATGTCTTACAACTAATCAATAAAGTACTAAAACATGGAATTAGATGATTTACACAAATTCAATTCCTCAATTGAGGTGGAGTACAAATATTAAATAAAATACAATCAAAACAAGTGCCACGTAGTGGTTAGTACTTGCCTTAATTATAATTATAATTTATATTTAAAATAATATTTTTAAAATAAAATAAAAATATTGCTTAGAAATAAGTATTGTGTAGATAAATATTTTTTTTCTTTTTTAAAAATTTCGTTCATATATATCTGAAAAAAGAAATATATAATAGTCATAATTTATTTGTTAAATATTGAATATTTAATGATATAATAATAAATATGGTGTACAATATTAAGATGTTATAATAGTTATATTTATATAATAATAATATTATTAAATATAATATTATATATTAAATAATTTGTAATAGAATTAACATTACACAATGTCATTTAGTTTTTCAATTTTTATTATGTTTCTAATCTTAACAATTTAAATCTTACCTTAAATTAATTAAATATATCTTAAACAAATTTTATTTTATTTTATTCTTAATTTTTTTTAAATCATATTTTTTTATCATAATTTCATTTCTATAGTCATAATTGTAAAAATTAAAAAATAGAATTATAGAATATATACTTTTATAATTTTATAATCTCAATATTTTTTATGCATCAATTTTGCCTACAAATAAAGCAATATGGAAGAGCCGAAAATTTCGTGTATAAGGGATCAAATGATTTAGCCAATCAAACTGCCAATAAATAATTTTTACATATTAGAAACATTAAAAAAATTAGTTTAACTATATAAAATATAAAATATATGACAAAATAAAAAATATCTTAATTTCTAATTGGTCCATACACATTGATTTAATCACTAGTTAAACCGAGAAATGCAAAAGTCATTACAATAGTACTTGCTTAGCCTATCGACAAGTACTAATAAGATATGTAGTTATGAAAAATAGAATAATTAAAAGGAATTGAATTAAGTAATTTTAAAGGTTGATACATCTAGATACTCAACATTCTCTCACTTAATTATATCAAGTTTTCATAATCTGTAGCGATTAGTGCAAAAAAATATTGAGGTAGATTGTGTAGAAGGTTTTTTCATAAATATTTTAGATCACACTTTGTGATCCATCATAAGAATGATACAAGAGAGCATAAGGAGATAAAAAAAAATGTAATTTGTAGAGCGAGCAATAACTTAAAAAGGAGAGGGAAAGGGGTGACACAATATTCAAGAAGACAAGACAAAAAATGACTAGGTCAAAAAAAATTAAAACTAGGAGAACCAACAAAAAGAGGAAACTAATAAGGGAAAGAGAAAGAAATACATACATAAATAATTGAAGTATAGAGAGCTAAATAAAATAGATAAACAAAGAGAAAGAAATGAAAACTGAGAGACGTGAGATAAAAAAGAAAACCCAAACTAAAAGACTAAAAACAACTAAAGGAAAGACGAAAAATCATAGTAAGGAGAATGAAGAAGACTACAAGACAAGAAATAAAGAAAAAAACAAAAACCACAAGACAAGAAAAAGAATGAGAAATAAGACAATCAATAGAAATAGAAATAAAAAGTAAATTAATAAACAAAAATAAATAAGATATGCAATGAAAAAAGAGTGTGATCCAAAAAATTTATGAAAAATACATATACACAATCTACTCTAATTTTATTTTATTTTTTGCATTTCTCTCACTTGTCAAATACCTTTCAAGATCCAGGGTTAAAATAACACCATGGAACCAACTCCTAGGGGTTAGGAGGCCTATATACTAAAAAAACTATATATAAAATTCTTTGTGCTTGCAATTTTGGTTAATACGTTTAAAATTTTCATCAAAGTTTCTACCATTTCTAGCTTTACCTTTCAATCCTTGATCACATCTATCACAAAGTGGTATTGAATATCGATATTCTTGGTCTTGGCATTAAATTTTTTTTCTATTAAATATAAGAGGATCAAAAGACAATAACCGTAAAGTTCAAAGAGGATCAACGAGGAGGCCTAGCCTCCATCCGAAACCAGAGTAACAACAGTACAAAAAAGTCAAAACAAGAGGAGCAACCAACTAGTGCAGAATATCAAAATGAACGTCAACCTAGGCAGTCCAGCCGAGCGGACCCTCCATCCAAACAATATTCTTGTGTTGTTGAATTTGGGTTAACATGAACAGCTCATCTTTTCTGGTGTTGCCATTTTTCCTGATCTCCATATTCAGCCTTTTACAAGCCTGATCAAAAGCATGCAGGTCATCCAATGTTCTTCTCCATTGATATCCGTGCTTCAGCTCATAATAAAAGAAGGAAGCATGGCCATCTTCAAGGAATCTCTTTAGTTTCTTTTTCTCGATCATCATGGTGGCATGGACCTGCAAGAAAATTTTAAAATGTGTGAGTTTTTGAAAAAACTCAGTAAGAACCCTGGGCTTACCTTAGTACCTCTCCTCATTCCTGCACTTCCAGATCTGCCAGAGGATGTTAGAAGATAGCATATTCCAAAAAAAGTTTGAATCCTTATGAAGACCAGTAATATGACCAGTAACAATGTCTAAAATATTCACATTAATAGGATATACGAAACCAAACATATTCCAAATCTCTTTAGCAAAAATACAGTCAAACAGAATGTGTCTACCAGTTTCAGGAAGCCTACACAGGCTGCATATTTAAGAATCAGCATGATTTCTTTTAACAGGAAGCTTATCAAGCATAACAAGCCATTTAAAACATCTAATTTTAGGTTCAATAGGACTTTTCCACATGAAATCAAAATAATTTTTCCAAACATCAGCTTCAAATGAAGAACACCAAATAGTATTAGTATGGTCAATGATATCTTTATTGTGATCAATAATTCTGTAAATATTCTTGGCCTTAAGATTAGCCATGACAACTCCATCCGGCCATTTACATTTAAGATGCCTATGGGAGTCAACATGGCAAACATTAGGAAGGTCTTTAGAAGCCTGCACAATCATATTATAAGTTTTCTTTTGAGAATCAGGTATGACATACTTCCTTTTAACCTCATCCCACGGAGTGAGGCGATCTTGCTCAAAGAGGTCAACAAATTGATTTAAACCTTTCTTGGCCCACAATCTGGCAGAACATCCTTGGGACAGGGCCAGGGGTTTCCCATTAAGGTGCAAGTTCCACCAAATGGATCTTTCCCCATGGAGTTGGTTTTTATAGTAACAGTCCTTGTTGGTGATGAATTCCCTGACATGGTCCCAAGCCTTCCAAATAGATTTGAAAACCACAGAGCCTTGGACAATGACGGGGAAACTGCCAACCGGGAGATCACAAAATGGGAGGTTCTTCCAAGATCTAGCTTTTTTAGGGAAACCTCTTTCAATGTTATGTCTAACAAGAACCTTCCAAGGACTGTTACCTTCCAAGGAATGAAAGATCCATTTAGCAGAGAGGGCAATACCTTGGATTTTGAGATCCTTAAGCCCCAACCCCCAAGGATCTTGTCAGTATGGCACCAATCCCACTTAACAACATGCAACTTTTTGTTACCCTTACCATCAGTCCAAAGAAAATGTCTGATAGCCTTTTGAATTTCATAAATCTGATAGTTATTGAACAACCAGGCAGAGGAGTAATATATACTATAAGAGGATAGGATTTTCTGACAAACTTGAATTCTACCAGCCAAAGAGAGAGCTCTATTATGCCATTTATTAAGCTTACTATGAATTTTCTCCTTTATCTAGGACCACATGTCCTTAAGAGCAGGTTCCATAGAGAAGGGGATGCCAAGGTACTTAACAATCTTATTGGGGCCTCCCCATTGGAAACTGTAGTGGGAAAACCAGTTAGGGGGATGCTCTTCCTAGCCAAGACAGATGGATTTAGATTGGGAAATGCGAGCACCTGATATAGAACAGAATAATTCAAGCTTTCCTTGAAGGGTCTTAAAATTTCTATTAGAAAGATGAAAGAACAGGGCAATATCATCAGCAAATTGACAATTGATAAGCTCATCATCATTAGGGAGATACAAACCTCTGACCTCAGGAGATAGAGAGTTATCTCTAAGGATATAGAACAAAGCTTCTGAGGCAATGACAAACAGGGCAGGGGCTAACGGGAAACCCTGCCTAATGGAACGACCAAGAAGGAAGGGTGTCGACAAGGCCCCATTAACCTCAACTTGAGCAGAGGCATCATTAAGAAGAACTTGAACAGTATTACAAAAATAAGGAGGGAAACCAAAGGCCTCCAGCATCATCATAATGAACTTCCATTCAATCCTATCATAAGCTTTTTCAAAATCAAGAAGTAACATAGCCGAGTTCTGGTGAGAGCATTTAGCCCACTCCATGGCTTCCCAGCTAGTAATAAGGTTTTCAAGGATGTATCTGCCCTTGATAAAGCCAGTCTGGGTGACACAAACAAATTTAGGAAGAATATTAGCCAATCTGAGAGCCAAGATTTTAGCAAGAATCTTATAAGAGACGTTGAGAAGGGTAATTGGCCTCCAATTTTTAATAAGGGCCTTGTCACCATCCTTAGGAAGAAGTTTAATGATGCATTTATTAATATCAGGGCCTAAAGTACCTTTAGAAATGGCTTCGGCATAAAGATCAAGAAGATCCTTACATATCCAACTAATGTTAGCCTTATAAAACTCAATAGGAAACCCATCAGGGCCAGGGGCCTTATCATTACTAAGGGCTTTAACAGTGGTCTCAATCTCCTCAAGAGATATAATTTTAGATAAATAGGAGATATCACTAACATCCAACTTAAAAGGAATCAAAGGTTTACATCTATTCCTATTGACCTTTGCCTCCTTGGAGTCTTCAGAAGTGAACAGGGTCTTATAATAATCGGCAAAAGCTTTGGTGATAACCTTAGGATCAGAAATATCTTGATTATCAATTGAAAGCTTGTCAATGGACTCTTTGCAATGTTTATTCTTAAGGAGATTAAAGAAAAATTTAGATCCCTGGTCTCCGAATTGGAGCCAATGGGCTCTAGATCTTATCTTAGCAACCTGAATTTTAACCTGTTGATGTTTCCTAAGGGCGTCCTTAGCCGCCATGACTTGAGACAGGAGATCAAGGTTAGAGGAGTTATCTTGAATATTGCTTTCAGCATTCTGAAGTTCACTAGTAAGCTATTTTTCAGTATATCTATAGTCCTTGGCCCTTTTTTGGCCAATAGTTTGGAGGAAGCTCTTCTAGGCAGGGAGATTATAATTCCATCTATCCAGATTGGAAAGGTGATGAAGGTTAACTTTATTGATACCTCTAATGATCTGAATAGTAGCAAGGACGTCCTCATCTAGGAGGAGGCTAGAATTCAAAATAAACTTATGACAACTAACCTTAGGATGCAGAGGGACATTGATAAAGTTGACACAGGTGAAGATAGGATGATGGTCTGAGAGAGTAGTAGCAGTGACCTGAACAATATTACCAAGAAAATCAGGGGGAAAGGAAAAGAAGTGTTTATTAGCATAAAAATGGTTAAGTCTGGAATATATCTTGGACTGGCCCTGTTGAAAGTTGCACCAAGTGTGCCAAATACCAAGGTTAAAGTTTTTACTACCCGCAATAGGGTCAAACAAGTTTTTAGCTTTTAAGAATCTGTTCCAATGGAATTTTTCATTGTCTTTCCAGTGAAAGGGGTTGCCCCCAGTTTTATCATCTTGAGACTCAATCATGTTAAAGTCTCCACCGAACAACCAAGGAATATCAAGAAGAGTGCTCAACCAATCCCACAAAGCACTTCTTTCTTTAGTGTCATTAGAGGCATATATGGAACAAATGCCAAAAAAATTATTATCCTGTTGAAAGATACACCAAACAGCTCTCTGACAAGGGGAACAACCATTCTCAGAAATGTATTTTTCCCATTTAGGATTAATAAGAAGGGCAATTCCTCCTCTTTCTCTATCATGATTAGTATAAAACTTAATGGCATCTTTCCATATAAAATTAAGATTGGATTCAAGCATGAATCCAGTAGCTTTAATTTCTTGCATCATAAAAAAATCAACAAAGTGAAACGAGTTAATCAGACGTTTAATGACAAACTTTCTATCAGGAGACTCAAGCCCCCTAACGTTCCAGGATAAACAATTCGTTTGGAAACATTGCTAGGGATAGAACACGCAACATCATCAGCCGATAGTGAAGTCTTATACGAGGACTCTCCTGGTTCCTTCCCAGTAGATTTGTTCTTGGAACCGGGAGGCCTACCTCTTCATTTAGCCGCTAGGGCATCAGTTCTAGGATCTTCATCAGTTTCAGCTTGGAAGTCAATTTCCATCGATGGCATACCAGAGGAGCTATCAAGAAATGGTATAGCTGGAATAACTTTGAGGGTACAATCATCCTCGATTTCTTTGAAAACTTTCTGAGGGAGCTTTCGAGAGGAATCCCTGGAAAGGGAATGAACATCAGCGACCGCATTCTGCAGATTAATCAGCACCATGGCAGGGCTAATAATTTGAGGGTCTTGAAGACCAGTTAAATTTTTAGGATCTGTGATAGGGCTAAGAATCTGAGGTCTTTGAGAACCAACAGTGTTTTTTGGACTAGCGAAAGGAGCTTTATGTTGTGAGATATTATTGCCCTTATGCTTTTTTTTGTTTCAAACAATGATGAATCCATCATCCAAGTTTAGGTCAATAGATATATTCATAGAAGGGTTCATTTGAGGGCCGGGTTGAGGCTGTGAAGCACCTAAGTCAGAAGCAGGAGTGGCGTTAGGAATACCCTCAGGCGTATTCATCTTTTCAGAGGCAGAAAATGGAACAGAGCTTGCGGACTTGGCTGGGGGATTAGAAGTCGGCGGGGTAGGGTTTTTAGTATGGATTTTTTTAATGATAGGGAAATCCTTCCTGAGGTGCCCCTCTTTACGACAAAGGAAACAAGCATTTAGCCCACCCAAGATTTCTATAGGGCAGACAAAAGATTCATTAAGGATATTAACCGCAATACTATCAGGGATTTCTTTGCCAGGAAGAAGAGAAATTAACATTCTGGCATCCATATGGGGAACGAACCTTACAGAGTCATCCATGCGAATAGTTTTCCCAAGAGGTTCCAGCAACTGAGGTAAGAAGTGCCATAGGAATGGTGGTATATTCTTAATCAGAATCCACCTCGGAGCAGATAGGGCTAGGACTTCTTCGTGCACCACTTCCAGTGACCAAGCCAGAGCCCTAAATGAAGTGGATCCCATGGTCCAGTACTGTTTCTTAAGGATCTCTTTTTGAGCATCTGGGTTAACAAAAAAAATCACATACAACCCTTTTTGTATTTGCCGACAGAACGATATGTGAAACCCAAGCTTATTATTCCAAAAATTATGAAACCAATCATCCATAAATTTTTGTGGAGGACATTTATCCAATTCAACAGCTGAAAAAAATATAGCAGTGTTTCTTAATCTAGATTTCTCCTTAACAATCTCATCCAACATTTATGAATTAGGAACAATAGCAAAGGGAGCAATGGTAGCCAAGGCGATCTTACCATTTTTAGCGGCTTCATTGGAGAAAGGGCTGGCGAACTCAAACTTGGCCTTTGAGTTGATTTCCGCGGAGCGAGCCACAGCCTCAGAGAAAGATTTAGGTCGCATGTTTTGGGGGCTAGAATGACCAGGTAAGCCATTCGCACCAGCAATAATACCCGCTGGGGATGCGGTACTAAGTACAGGCTTGTTGCAGAGAGTATTAACATCAAACATGTCAGTATCGTTAAGAAGAGGGGAGGGAGAGATTTCACCATTTTCAAGGATATGCACGAAGGCACCCAGCTGGCTTCCGCCCCCATCGAGGTCATCAGATGACGCCACCATGCCGGTGGCCAACGTTGCAAACCCCACTTCCATCACCGAAGAAGAAAGAGAAGTTCACAAAAGAAAATGCGCTAAAATTCGCAGACCATCCCTCATTGGAACTGGCATTAAAATTTAGCTCCTTTGCTAGGCACAATATACTCTAACTATTACACTAAAACTATATTTTATCCTTGTTTTAACCAAATGTATAAACACAGTTTCTTAAGTCAAAAGACTTCTTTATAGGCACAAGTTGCCACCATATACTCTATCTCTATAGTGGACAAAATAATCACAACTTTTCACTTACTCATCCAACTTAGAGCATCTCCAAATAGAGTAAAAATACAACACTAGTAGATCTTTTTATATTGGCATTGCTTTTCGAATCTAAGTTTACATTACCACAAATATCTAGGGAATTATTTTATTTTGTACCATCAAAACATGAGAAACACTATAAATTCCACTAGGGTTAGACATATATCAACTGAGTACTCCCACTACATGAGCAATGTCTTGTGTTGTAAAAACTATAGCATATACTAAGATTCCAATTGCACTTTTCTAAGACAACCTTATCATGGTTTTCATCTCTTAAGGGGATATATAATAGTATACAATAAATAAATCCATTCCCATTGTAATAAGAACACACAAACGTTTGCAATATTGCATGTTAACTCTCTATAAAATTAAATTAACCTACTTACTCTTACCAAACCATACGTTTTTATTCTCTCCATGTAGAATTCTAATTTGCATCCCAAGAATTTGTTTTACCAACCAAGGTCTTTCATTTCAAACTTAGTAAGAGTTGAGAGTGTAATATTGAACTCAATATTTTTTTATTTTCTAATAAATGACAAATTGTCAATGTATGTAGCAATAATTAGGAAACAATCAACATCATATTTAAAATAGACATTGTGGTAAGATTTATATCTCTCGAATATGAAACTCAACACATAACTATCAAATTTCTAGTATCACATCCAAGTACATTGTTTCAATCCATAAGGTTTAGCCATGCAATGCTATATGGTGTGTCATATAAATATATTCCTTCAAAATGCCATGAATAAATGGTGTTTTTACATCCATTTGATTGATCTCTAGGTCGTAAGCTAGATAAATAGATAACAATAATATAATGGATGTCATATTCGCAACAAGGAAACATCTCACTATAATAAACCCCCTCAACCTAGGTTAAACCTTTCCTAACCAAGTGTGCTTTGTATATCTTGACATTGTCATTGAACCAATATTATTCTTGAAAACTTATTTCCAACCAACATGTTTACATGTATCAAGTAATGATTTTAATTGTCACAAATCATTATTTTAAAGTGCTTCATTTTATTCATCTATGCCAATTCTTTATGTTTTTTTTATCATTCGTACCTAATGCCTCTTGTACAAATCTTGGCTCACCAATATTAGTATTGAATTAAAAAAAAAAAGTTTCCAATTATTAGATGAAAACCTTTTTGGTGGTTGTTTATGCCTTTCAAACCTTAAAAAGGAAAATTCAAGTTGGAGGTTCTTCCTCTTCTTTCAAAGATTCAAATATTGAAGAGCTCTCCTCAACTTCTTACCTATATAGGGGTCTTGATTCAACTTTATCAAGAATAGAAGTAATCTAAGTCACATATTTCTTGTATGCTCAAATTTGTTGGTTACCAAATCCCGGAAGGTGTGTTTTTTTCTAAGTTTCATGGGTTCCAAACTTATGCTTAAAGACCTCAAACTTAAAAACAATTAGAGTAATTATGGAAAATTTTACTAAGGTGGGAAAGAATGTCTTCCACTTTAGGATCTATTATGATAAGAGGGCTTCCTTGAGGTGTTAAGTTGGACACAACTATAAGGAATGTAACTAAGAATCAATAAAAATCATATCTATAGGATAGCACACTCTGATTTGTCTAGCACTAAGAACTTGTATACTTGTTTGATAATGCTAGGTTTTGTACTTGTATAAAGTAGTTGAATAACCATGTAAAGTGCTTGATACTATAGCTATGATAATCCGTAATGTTATTATTCATATATATACATGAAATTCAACAAAATAAAATCAACATAATATGGAATAATATTTAAATTTGATTGTTCTAAATGTGTTGGTATGGTGGAAGGCTAAGAATGAAGTAGATGGGTGCCTTTATTCAATTGGGAAACAAATGATGTGTATGTACATATAGAATGAAAGAATACAAGAGAAATTTAACTAATGTAATTGTTGGTTATTTTTCCACCATTAGCCCATCACAGATAATCAATCTAAGACGTCTTCATCATGGCTAAAACTCTACTAGGGCCAACACGTTGTGTTTCCCAACATTTGTGGCTAACATGTTATTTTATCCTCCTTAGGGGTGGGTCTCATTGGCATTCTCTCATTGGCTCATTGTAGTTTCCTTTTCGCCTTTTCGATCTTCTGAGTTTCTTTTGTAGTGTCCATGTCAACTCATTTTCCCTTGTTTTGATCGCTTGTTGGCTCATTGGGATTTCTCTTGAGCCTCACCAACCTCACAAGTTCCTTCAGTTCTGCTGATGTGGACTATTTCTTAATGCACTTGGTGGCTCATTGGGAGTTTTTTTTCATTCTTTTGTGATTCTGAGTGGGCTAACATGTCATGCTTGTTGTTTTGACATTTTCTTTTGCCAACAACACAATTTGACTATTAGCGGCCTGGACATGGCACAAGGACTACAAATTCAATGTCAAACAACTTCTTTGGCTATGTAAACATGATGCTAGTGCATCCCCATGCTCATTTACTAATTGCATGGTATGGGTTTTCCTTCCACATGTTAGATGCATTCTTTTGGCCATTTTCTGTCAATTCATGATCCAAATACACATAAAGATTGGACTTTTTTCTAATTTCTTGTACTTGATGTTCTGCATCTTGACTCAACCCAAGTTGGGATTTGAACTTCATGTTATAATCATAGTTATGATTGACCTAAAGGCAATTTGTGTACATAGTTTTTGGGTTGTTCTCTTTTGGTTCTCTTGTAGTAGCTTATGCTCTACAAATATAATTTCCTTTACCTTGCATTAATAGAAAATTTTGTTCTCATCTTTTCTCACTATTCTTCTATCTTGTGCATGTCTTTTTCCTTGTGGTGAATGTTTCTTTTTTGAATTTTAAGTTATATATTGTGTCAACTATGCTCATAGATGTTGTAATGTAAAGATTATCCTTCTTTTTAGAATCTCATTAAGTTCTAATCTGCATATGAGTCATTGGTGGTAGATTAGAGTTGATATCTATGTATGTTGGGGTGCTTTATTGATGTTTTTTTCATCTATAGGTAGGAAAAACAATTTTCAATCTAGTGCATCACCCAACTTTCCCTTTTCATGAATTCCTTCTTCCCTTTTCCCTTCAAGTTGTTAGTTAAGTGCACCCTGATTGGAAGGAATCCAACCTTCTATGGAGATTCAACCTCACATGTACAAGGTCCCACATTTGCAGGTTGATTCAATGTTTTACAAGGTCTCTTGGGCATCATACCTCAAGAATGGGTGCAAAATTTTGTGTTAACAATTTTTGGCACGCCCAATGGGACTAGGATTTAAATCAATTTTAGAACACCCCCTAGTGGACCAATATAAATTACACTCATTGATAATTTGGGTGTTTTTCCTAGTACCAATAGCCTTTGGAGGTATTTCTTTCAAACACCATGGTGACTATAAGTGCACATCTACTGGTTTCAAACATTGCTAGTGTTGGTATGTATAAGATCAATTGTGATCTTCCACCTGATTCCCAAGTTTTTTATGAATTTGTATTCTATTTTAATATTTTAACCTGGAGCCTTTTCATAGAAATATATATTATCATCCCCTTTATGATGATTATATTTCCCCTTCACCCTTCTATTATCAATATCAACCTCAACCACAACCTGGTTATGGCCCAACTTTATTTGCAACATTAAGAAGCCAGTATGTCCAATATGCTTACCACATTCCTACCCATATTGCATGTTCATTGTCTCCAAATGACATTAGTGAGCTCAAGGCCATGATGTTGGACTTCCAAAAGTAATATTTTTTGGACAAGTTAGATATAATCCAACAATTGCAAAAGTTTGATAAACAGGTTGATGAAATCAGGGGGCAACAAGAGATTGACATGCAACAAGAGGAGGAGGCTCATCAAACCTATCTCCATAAACAAGAGATGGAGGCCAAACAAAGATAGTTTGAGGAAAAAATTGCAAGGCAAGTTGCTACAACAAATGAGGCTCAATTTTCTTCCTACTTCTTTCCTCCTGGAGCCCCACTGAAGTAGTTATATTTTAATAAAATATGATGGCTTTGTCCATTTTTGCCAAAAAAAAAACAAAAACAAATGAGGCTCAAGTTATCTCATTTGCAAACCCAATAAGCATAGGCAACCCCTTTCCACAAGTTTATCATTCAAAGCTTGAAAAACCCCCTCTATCACAAGAACACATTCAAAATTTGGAGCTTCACTCACCTAGATTTTTTCCAAATCCATTTTTTGGAAAATAAATTGACATCTTAAGCTTCAATCAGAGTGAGCCTACCATATCACAACATCCAAGTTTCCAAGGCCCTCATCTTGCTGCTATAACTCCTCAAATTCATGTGAAAGAGGAGAAGATAAATCCAAAGCTACCATGGGAGGAGGTACAATCTATTGTTTGTGGGATTTCACATGGGTTAGAGGAGGAAACAAAAGAGTTGCAAGAGATACTGAGAAGGTTGTACCCATACAAACCTCTCTACATATGAAGAGTGAACAAAAGGAAGATGATCTATTCATCTTATTTGAAGAACTTCCCTCTTTTGTTGAGAAAGAGAAAGACAACAAGGTTGTTCCTACACTTGAGGAATAAACCTTGGCTAATGAGCCTTTACTAGATTTAGAAGACCTACTACAAGAAGAGGAGGAATAAAATTAGTTTTTACAGTAGAAAGTCCTATATGATATGGAGGATGAGGAAGAGGATCCCAAGGATAGCTATGTCATTGAGGAAGAACATGATGATATGCATGAGGTTCCCCCTCAACCTATGTATATTATTGCAACATAGTAAGAGGAATCAGATGAAGAGGAAAGTTTTTGGGAAGAGATGACTTTTTTTTTCTCATCCATAGATATCAAGCCATCTTCTCCTTCTTTAGAAGACCATGGGTTGCAACAATAAGATGTGGACATCCATATCATACTAGAGACACTACAAATGGATTATGAGTAGCATGAGGAAAACGTGGAGTTCATCTATTCACAAAAAGATTAAGAGATGGATTTAATCTAGTAGGATACTAAAATTGCAGAGCACAACAACAAGGTCAAGGTTGATCTCTTAGACCCAGAACCATCAAGAGGATGCCCCATAACGCATCTAGATTTACAAAAAATCTACAAGTTTACTGTAGTTGTGTATGCTTTAGAGCATTAGGGTGAAGATCACAAGAAGGAGAAAGTTTCTCTTGCTCAGAATGAGAGTTTTCCAGTGTTGAGGAACTTCTTTATTCTCAATATTGGAATGAAATTCCAACAACATGTGAAGTTCTTGTCATGCTTGCTTCCCTAGTTGGTTTCCCATATGCATGAAAGGAACAAGAAACTTGTTAGAAAAGGTAGCTACTTCAACAAGATAGACAATGGGTTTGTTTGATTTTTTTATATATGTAAATATTTGTACATAGCAGGTTAGATATTTTTACTTTTCAAGAAGTGTATGAGAACAAGTTATTTCTCTTTTGCAGATAGAAGGTTTTGGTCTTTTGTTTAAGTTGAAGAGGTTTAAAATTTCATGTTGTTATAGATAGATAACACATTATGTTTTCAATGTTGGTGACTATATGCCCATTGGATTTCTTAAGGCCATTGGTCATATTCTCAGCAAGAAAGAATCATGGGCTAAAACTATGTCAGGGCCAACACATCATGTTAGCCTCCATACTAGTGGGTCCTCCTAGAATTCACTCATTGGCTCATTGGAATTTCTCTCATGCCTCACCAACCTCTCAAGTTCCTTTAGTTGTGTTGATGTGGCTTATTTTTTAATGCACTAGATGACTAGTTGGGAGTTTTTTGTCATTCTGCCAAGTTCTTGAGCGGGCTAACACATTGTGTTTTTTGTTTCAATATTTTCTCTTTCCAATAACATAATTTGACTGTTAGTAGCCATGATACGATACAAGGACTAAAAATTCAAATTAGAATGACTTCTTTGGTTATGTAAACATGATGCTAGTGTGCATCCACATGCTTATTTACTACTTGCATGGGATGGGTTGTCCTTCCATCTACTAGATGTATTATTTTGGACATTGTCTGTCACTTCACGATCACAATACACACAAAGATCATGTTTTTATTTGATTTATTCTACTTGTTAATATGTAACTTAACTCAACCCAAGTCAAGGTTTGAGCTTCATATTGTAGATAGAATTATGCCTAATCTATAAAAGAAATTTGTGTACATAATTTTTGGGTTGTTCTCTTCTAGTTCTCTTGCAATAGCTTATGCTCTATAAATGTAATTTTATTTTCCTTTCATTAATAATAAATTATGTTCTCACCTTTTCCCACCATTCTTCTATCTTGTGCATGTTTGTTTCCTTGTGGTGAATGTTTCTATTCTGACTTCTAAGTTATATGTTGTTTCAAATGTGCTCATAGATGTTGTATTGTGAAGATTATCCTTCTTTTTATTTTCTCATTAAGTTTCGATTTGCATGATTCCTTTAGGGGTAGATTAGAGTTGAGATTTGTGTATATTGGGGCATTTTATTGATGTTTTTGTGCAGCTATCGGAAGAGAGAAACAAGTTTCAATCTAGTGCATCACCCCCCCCCCCCTTCTCTTTTCATGCATTCCTTATTCCCTTTTCCCTACAAGTTGTTAGTTAGATCCATCTTGATTGGAAGGAACCCAACCTTCTCTTGAGATTCAACCTCACATGCGCAAGGTCCCAAACTTGGATGTCAATTCAATGTTTCATAAGGTCGCTTGGGGATCATACCTCAAGCACGGGTTTAAAATTTTGTGTTAACAATGACCTATTCTACTCACAATATATGCAACACTACCTAGGCATAAGAGTTAGCAAAACATTGATGAAAAACATAGGAATTGTATAAATAGAAACCCTTGTTGCACTAAGATATGGTGGTTGTGTTCAAAGATAGTTTATTTGATTATATATGATTTCCTACCTACAACATAAAATTTTATTTAATGGATTCTAAAAATGGCTAGGGTTTCATCTAATTTATAGATTTTTTGATAAGGCATTATATTGCTAAGATAAATTTGAGGGCTCAAAGGCTCTCATTGGTTAAGAGGCTTGGTGGATGGGAGGAATCCAAGATTAAATAGAAACCAATGATTGAGGATTCCATTGGAGAAAATGGATAGATGAGATTGGAAGGGTACAATAGATTACCATGAGAGTATGAGAAAATATTTGGCCCATGTGATGTGTACCAAGACTCATGCAATTTATAAAAAGCATCGATAGCTTGTGTCATGCCTATGTATGCTTTTTGGAGGATGTAGGTGATTTGAGTGGATTAAATAAATTCATAACTAAGGGATTAGTTAATAATCCGCCTTAGTCACTTACTCAAAATTGGGTGGAAATGTGTATGTGTACACACACACACACATCTATATATGCATATGCATATGCATATGCATATGTATATGTATATGTATATGTATATGTATATGTATACACATAGATAACACACACACACACACACACAAATAGATATATACATGTATTACATGTTTGTGTATATGTATATGTATGTATGTATGTACATATATGTAGACATATATGTTCATACATACATGTGTATATATATGTATACATATATGTACATACATACATACATACACACACACATACATATATATAAATAGATATATACATGTATTACATGTGTGTGTATATGTATATGTATGTATGTATGTACATATATGTACATACATACATGTGTATATATATGTATACATATATGTACATACATACATACATAATACATACACACACACACACACATGCCACATACACATACACATGCATATTAATATACATTCATATATATATAGACACACATATACATATACATATACATATAGACACACATATACATATACATATAGACACACATATACTTATACATATAGACACAAATATACATATGCATCTACATATACATATACATATACACATACACATACACATACATATACACATACATACACATGCTTGAGAATAGGGGATTTAGATCAAATAAATATTTTTATTTATTTATTTAACATATAAATTATAGAAAATAGACGATTAGTGATTTAAGTCTACCATCTTGTGAATAGTGATTAATAGTGATCTTATTATTAAATAATAAATAAATATTTACTGATAAGGGATAAAAATTAGATAATTAATTAAATATATAATAATGTATTTAATCAACCTTAAAGTAAATGGTCAAGAAAATGAGCTACAATGATGACATGTCAATTTTAGGTGTCTATGGTTTACCTTTTTTGAGACAATGTTACAAAGTAACATCATTTAAAAGATGAATGAAATTGGCTATATGTGGAGAAAATTATTGATTTAAGGAAGATGCCCCACAAATTCAAAGCATAAGTGACTATGAGGAATGATGATATGGTTGATAGGTAGGTTTGGAGAACATGGGTGTGTTCTTAAAATGGACGAAAAGAGGCAAAATTGATGGGATAGAAGAGGCGAGATGAAGGAATAGAAGAGGTTAAAATGAAATTATAAAATATAATGGACAAACGGGTTGGTTAGAAGGATGTGGTGATGGTGGTGGAGATGCAATGGAATTCATTATATTGCATTGGCTTGAGCTCTTTTTATTTAATAATGCTCTAGATATTATGTAACAAGGTATAAAAGACCAAAGTGATCATGTGTCCCATATATGACAAAAAGGTCATAAGAAATCACACTCCAAATAATACCATGTTATACAATTATGACAAGTAGGCATTAATGACAAATACAATGTCGAGACAAATAATAATGCACATAAGCAAGCAAGAATGAATACAAAAACTATTAGGGAAATGGTGTCTCAACCTTGTAATAAAGTTGAAAGGAAGTAAAGAATGAATGATTTGATTGGTTAACTAACCAATTCCTAGTTTATAATTACATTTAAGTTTGAAACTTTGAAGAGAGATTATATACACTTTGAATATGTGTGAGAAATGTCATTATGTTAAAAAAAAATGTGTCAAATTACTTGATAAAATACTTTACTACTTGACGGAAAAAAAAAAAGAATTGACTTATGATCAAGATTATATTATTTTCTTGTAAATGTATTTTCTTTCAAAAATCTGGTTGAGAAAGTTATCACATTAAATTTCAAGTTATATGAAACATATAACTTAGTGAAAGGACAAGGTTAAATATAACAGTCCATAGAAAGTAATACCCACATATCTCTTTTATAAATAATAGATTGTCAAACCTTTTTTTTTTAATGATATAAATCTTAGCCCTTGGGCCTTTTACCAATCAAAAAAAAAAAAAGATTGTCAAACCATTAAGATATTATTCACATTAAGCATAGAGATATGTGTATAGTGACCTTAGTGAAAGTTGCTATGCATAAGGCCTTTAAAGTTTTTATCAATTCTATTAAAGACATTGAACTTGTCAACTCTTGCATATTCTTCAATTAAAATTCCAGTATCAAAGCTTTCATCAAGTATAGTTGGTCTTATTAAGATTAAACCTTGATTCATGAGAGAAAATAATAAATTTAGGACCACACAATAATGGATAAATCAAGGAGTTCAAAAATTGTGCAGGCATGAATAAACCCATATCACTAATTATACTTTAAAAATGCATTGAAACCCATTGATATTGCAAGTTATTTTTAAAATAAAAGACAATGGGTGCAACATATGTGTTTTTGTCCTACCTTAACCAAAATCATATTATAGAAATATCGAAACTCCATATAGAAAGAGGACTATAAATATACCTCCAAAAGTTTCCAAGAACAATTATGAGACTTGGGAATTATATTTGATAGCTAACCTTAAACCTTATGCATCATATAGTTTTTTTTATAATAGTTTGTTCAACATTCATATATATATACTCAAAATAATCTTTGAAAATTCTTTATCATTTTAAATAATTTTTTTATAAATAACATCTATTTAATTTATTATTAAACATAAAAGATAATAGTATATAATTCACAAAAGAAATGAGCTCTCATTAGTTGGGAGCCTCTTGATGATGATCTTGTGAAGATGTTTGGAGAAACCTTAACTAGAAAAATTTTCCCTTCAATGAAACTATTAGTATTCTTTGTGTTTTCATCTTTATTTCAAGCCTAAATTTTGAAAATAGACTTTCAAACCGTAAAATTTCAGTCTTATGTAAATTAAAAGATTGTATGACCATCAAATGAATGAAAGAAGATTTTTAATGAGAGCAAACAATCTATAGAAACCAAAATTGAGAACAAAACATAGATTGGTAAAGAACTAACAAGACCAAATCTAGAAGCAAACTTAGAGAAACCAGTAATCCTTAATGATCAAATTTCTTCTGCTTTAAATTTTGTTTTGACAGATAATCTATCATTCTTACAATTTATTCCTCAAACAAAATATTTAATGGCTCAACTTTTGTTCACAATATCCTCAATAATATAACTCCAAAATCAAATACATGCAAATGAAATAATATTTGATTATGTTTTACAAGTTAGAGTCCTTAAATAATAGATATGCATGGTACTTTTAATGGGCTTGATTTGTAGCTTGACAAGTGCTTAACAAATCTAGCTTTTGCTCACAAATATAACCCCCAAAACAAATACATGCAAATGAATGAATAAAACAATATTTGATTATGTTTTACAGCTTAGAGTCTTTAAATAATAGATATGCATGGTACTTTTAATGGGCTTGTTTGTAGCTTGACACGAGCTTCACAAATCTAGCTTGATCTCAACAAGTGTGTTCAAAAAATGTGGAATCCATGATTCACTTACCGATTGGGAAACAAAGTCTACCATGATCAAAACACTAGGGCAACTCTGAACTATAGTCCTCTGAGCGGAAGCACAAAACCTACTGCAATGGCAGGTCGGGGGAGGAATAAGAAAATGTTGAATGCTCAAATCAGTCAGGAAAAGAAGACTGAAGGTGAGAGCGAGAAGAGGATAAAGATAAACAGGGCTCCTGTGTTAACTTTGTGGGTGGCGGTGGTGGCAGAAAGAGAGGGTTATTCTTTTCAAGAAGGCCTCTCCTTTGGCAAGCTCATAGCAGGAATATTTGCCCACTCCAAAGGACGGAGGCTGGGCATTTATGAAGAAGGTGAGGAAGATAAGGAACAGCGGAAGCGCAAGAGAAAACAGGCGGAGAAAATTTGTGTATTTGGTATGAAGATTGCAGCACATACCACCAAGGAAGGTTCTCGCCTTGCCATGCAAAATAACAAGCCAGTTTCCCCTGCTTCTGTCGAATCATACCTGCGCAGAGCTTTTGGGCCTCACTATCAACAAGCAAAAGGTATGGATTATAAAGAACTCGATCATTTTCTCTTTCATAGGTGAATTAAAATGATGGATTTCTCTCACCCCTGACCTACAATATGAAGTGGATAAAGAATCAATGTGATTGTGAATTAGAATTATGGATTCCCCTGATTGTGGCCTTGAACCTGAATCGTATTGAAAATCAGTCTGTTTGTTAAAATATTGGATTCCCCTTGCCATGACCTAGAATCTCAGTGCGTAAAGCATCAGTTTTCAAGTGAATTAAAGTAATGGGTTCCTTTCATCGACCACCCCCCCTACCCCACCCCGAACAGTTTGTTTGTGAATTAAAACAATGGATTCCACTTGGCACGACCTAGAATCTCAGCAGATAAAAAATCAGTTTGCATGGAATTAAAACAATGGGTTCCCTTCATCCCCTTTTGAACAGTTTGCTTGTGAATTAAGTTAATGGATTTCCGTTGGCATGACCTTGAATCTCAACAGGTAAAGAATCAGTTTTTCCCTTATCCCTTCCTAGAACAGTTTGCTTGTAAATTAAAATAATGAATTCCCCTTGACATGACCTTGAATCTCAACAGGTAAAGAATCAGTTTGAAAGTGAACTAATAAATGGGTTCCTTTCAATGCCCTCCTAGAACAATTTGCTTGTGAATTAAAATAATTGATTTCCGTTCGCATGATCTACAATGTCAATCGGTTAAGAATCAGTTTTCAATTAGAATGATGGGGGTCATTTCATCTATTTCCTAGAACAGTTTTCTTGTGAATCAAAATAATGAACCCCCCTTGACATGACCTAGAATCTCAACAGGTAAAGAATCAGTTGTTCCCTTCATCCCTTAATAACTGGTTCCCTTCATCCCTTCCTAGAACAGTTTGCTTGTGAATTAAAATAATGAATTCCCCTTGACATGACCTTGAATCTCAACAGATAAAGAATCAGTTTGTAAGTGAACTAATAAATGGGTTCCCTTCATGCCCTTCAGAACAGTTTGCTTGTGAATTAAAATAATGAATTCCCCTTGGCATGACCTACAATCTCAACGGGTAAAGAATCAGCTTGCAAGTGAATTAAAATAATAGGTTCCCTTCATCCCCTCCTAGAACCGTTTGCTTGTGAATTAAAATATTGGATTCTCCACATCTTGTCCTAGATCCTGAATTGATAAAGAATCAATTTACTTGTGAATCAAAATAATGGATTACCCTTGTTGTGGCTTAGAACTTGAATAAGGTAGCATGTGGAATTATCTTTAATAAGGTAGTATATGAAATCATCTCAGATTTCTAGTATGCAGAGGCACTTAACTGAACTACAAATACAAGACATACCCTACCTAAGTTGCTGCTCGCAGGGTTTGAACTTGTGATTTTAATTTTGTTTTGTGTCATCAGACCAACCCGGGCATATTCAATTAAAAAATGATAAAGAATGGAGAATTAAAAGTATAGATTCATTGTACGCATTGTAGGCCAAATGGTAAAGATCACACCCGCAACCAAGGCACAAATCCCCTGACCCATGGTAAGGATTAGGTTTTAATTTGGGGTAATTTTGAGGGAATGGATTAGGTTTTAGTCATGAGCTTAGTCAGAGGCGACTTCTGTTACAGATGCATATTTGAAAATTAATATATAGTGTAATCATCTACTTAATGGCAGAAATTCTGATCTCTGTGTAACCCAGTTGTATCCATTAAAAAAAATGGATAGATGCTCTGTTTAACCCAGCTGTATTAATCATAATAATGATAATGAAAAGGCATTCCCTTTGTCTTATCATAGAACCTGAACAGATAAAAAAAAATCATTGCGTTTTTGAATTACAATAATGCATTTGGTTTGCGCCCTCATTATAGAACTAAACGGGTAAAGAATCAGTCTGATTGTGAAGCCCAAACAGTCTGCTTGTAAATCACACAAGACTAAGCAAGTAAAGAAACAGTCATACCCCAAAATACAATAAAAACTTCTTCCAAAGTTTCTCAATGAGCTGATATTCACAAATATATGTTTATTGCTTGGTTCAATTCGTTTTTATTTATCAATCTATTATTAGGATGGATCAACTGCCATTTTTTTTTTGCTGTTACATGGAATTTGTACATTGTATGCAGAGGCACTGCAGGGCCTTGCCAGAGCATACCCTCCAAAGCAAATAGGTTCAGAAGCATATTCATTGTATGAGAAAATAAGGCCCCAGGTTGCAGGAGGCATAAGGGGCTGGGGTGCTAAGGCTTATCTTGATCTCAACCTTGTCGAACAGCTGCAAAGTGAAGCAGAAAATGCTTTAACTACATAGTTTCTTCCATCTCTTGTAAATGTTTTCTGTAATCTTCCACAGATTATGTAAATATATTGGTAGGTTAACAATGAGTAGCTGTAAATTGTAATGCATATCATAGTAGATATTGTCTAGGTGGTCTCTTCTCTCAAAAAAAATGTAACAGCAAAGGGTAATTGTACTGTACAAAGAAGGGCCTGTGGTAGCTTGTTCCTTCATTTTCACAAGCAATTGCAGTCTCTTTACTTTCTGCAAAGTCGTTTGTAAAAATAACACGAGTATTGGGGAAGAACTCACTTTTCTTCTTCTTATGTTCTCTTCCATCCGCATGATGGATCATGGAGTGTGTATTGATGATAAAAAATTCTAATTCTACACAATCAAATCCAGAAACTATAAGAGCAATTTAACGTGTTTCAATAGTTGTGAAGTTACAGTTATTATTGTTTGAATATGAGAATATCAATAAGCACTACTATTTATTTATTTGGTTGAGCCTATTAAAAGGGTTGTCTTCAAATGACAAGACCACAAGGTTTTCAAGATGGAAGTTCAAGTTCATATCCTCCATGTGACAGTTCCTACTGTATTCCAGTTTCTTCTCACAAGTTGTACATGGTGTTTCCCCCTACTATGAACAATATCCCCGAAAGTTTGATTGTGATGAGCTGGGTTGCAAACCCAAACCTCTATGTCAATTTATTTATTTATATGTATTTTTCATTTTTTAAAAGACATGCATTATTACATAAAAGAGGATAGAATTGCTCATCATTTTATAGTAGAAATGTAATCAAAGTTTAAACCCACTTAGAGGACAAGTTAATCTAATTCAATGCATTTAAAGATTATTACTAAAATATTGTCTGCCATTATAATATAAATTTTGTTAGAACACAAAAAATATGGCTGTCAACATCATTTTTAAACTTTCAAATTAAATGTATATTCTATATACAGAAAATATATTATTATATAACGTTTAATTCTATTATTAGGTAAAAGTGGGTAGAATTGCTCATTAATTTATAGTAGAAATCTAGTCAAAGTATAAACCCACTTAGAGTACAAGTTAATATAATTCAGTTGAATATAATTCATTGCACATAAAGACTATTGATCAGGTCCAATAGTGATCACTCATTTGTGACTATATTATCTAGTCTTACCACACATTTTTACTATATATTATAATTATATAATTTACATATAAATCAAAATATTTTCAAATGTTATTAAGAATGGACAAATACTTGAACACATGAGAACCTATAAATGTTGTATTAAATAATTCACATATAAATCAAAATATTTTCAAATGTTGATAAGAATGGACAAATACTAGAACACATGAGAACCTATAACTGTTATATTAAAAATATATAAATAAATTCATTAAATCGTAGCTATCTATTAGATGTGTCACTTAAAAAATAATGTGTTCATTTAATAAAATAAGATGCTCACTTAAACAAGTATTGTTATTTTAGTGTACAAATACTATTTTTATGTGTATAAAGTATTTCATATTAACAATGTGTCTTATCACAAATATAAAGGGTGAACACAATAAATGTCTTGTATTTTTTCATGAAATGTGTGAGATTGTCAAAAAGATTTAGAGTTATACTATTGGTCCCTTTGTCTTGGATATAAGTTGTATTTTATATGATAATATGTTATTTTTATAACAATAAATATATTTTTTTGTGTTGAAGTATTGGTTCTTTTGTGTTGGATATAAAAGTTAGATATAACAAATATCTATGATTACTAATAGGTATTTGGTCCACTTAAGTTGCATATATGTTACATTTTATATAGAAATACAATATTCTACTAATAAGAGATGATATTTTAAAATTCAACTACTAGGAATTTTAGATTAAGTTTTGGTCAAATCTTTAAAAAGTCATTTTTTGGACATGTTTCACTAGATGTGTTATTTTAACGAGTTGCATAATGACTCACACCTTGAAATCTTAGTTGTAGGTAGTTAAGTGTCCAAATTACATTTCTAAAAAAATGAAGATCTTACGATATTCCATGCAATGGCTACATGTTGACGAAGTTAGACCTCATGAGTGTTGGTTCCTCTCCCTTAAAATATGATTCTCAACATCATATTTAATCAGTCAAATTAAATATATACTTTTTAAATAGGAACTTTTGATTGTAAATTAAATAAAATATTATTTTAGTAAGCAATATATGCTTCAACATGACATTTAAAACGTTTAATTTCTACTTGAGTGTTACATTAGTAACATCTAATTTTTAAGACGACTTCCTTTCAATCTTGATGAACCTTGCTTGACCAATAAATTTACGTCTATAGGTCTAACAAGTTAAAAGTGGAGAAAAACTATAAATTGAAATAAAAATTTAGTAAACTATCTTTATTTAGTGTGATGAATTTGTTTTTTTACAAATATTTTCTTATGTGATTTTGTCTAAATTGAAATAAGTAATGGTGGAGGATTTATCATCTATAGTCATTTTAGTTACCCAATACAGGAGGACGAATCTTAGATTGAACCTCTTATCAAAATAATGTAACCTTTCTTTAATGGTCATTTTAGTTTTTTTTTGTATATGCTTCCTTTTGGCCGACATCAAACTTGTGCAAATGGCATCAATTAACTTTTGAAATAACCAATATGTCTAAGTAGTTTCTATTTTGACCTTTTGTTTACATTTGTTTCTTTTAGAAATATCAAAATGGAAGTTCAAGTTCATATCCTCCATGTGACAGTTCCAACTGTATTCCAATTTTTCCTCACAAGTTGTACATGGTGTTTCCCACTATTATGAACAATATCCCCAAAAGTTTGATTGTGATGGGTTGGGTTGCAAACCCAAACCTCTATGTCAATTTATTTATTTATATGTATTTTTCATTTTTTAAAAGATACGCATTATTACATAAAAGTGGATAGAATTGCTCATCATTTTGTAGTAGAAATGTAATCAAAGTTTAAACCCACTTAGAGGACAAGTTAATCTAATTCAATGCATTTAAAGATTATTTACTAAAATATTGTCTGCCATTATAATATAAATTTTTTTATAACACATAAAATATGGTTGTCAACATCATTTTTAAACTTTCAAATTAAATGTATATTCTATATACAGAAAATATATTATTATATAACATTTAATTCTATTATTAGGTAAAAGTGGGTAGAATTGCTCATTATTTTATAGTAGAAATCTAGTCAAAGTATAAACCCACTTAGAGTACAAGTTAATATAATTCATTGTACACAAAGACTATTGATCGGGTCCAATAGTCGATCACCCATTTGTGAATATATTATCTAGTCTTACCACACATTTTTACTATATATTGTAATTAAATAATTCACATGTAAATATATTTTTTTCCAAATGTTGATAAAAATGGACCAATACTTGAACACATGAGAACCTATAAATGTTATATATATATATATATATATATATATATATATATATATATATATATATATATATATATATATATATATATATATATATATATATATTAAATCTTAGCTATCTATTATATGTGTGTCACTTAAAAAATAATATGCTCATTTAATAAAATAAGATGCCCACTTAAACAAGTATTGTTATTTTAGTGTACAACTATTGGGGTAGCAATGTATATGCATTAGAGTATTTCATATTAACAATGTGTCTTATCACAAATATAAAGGGTGAACACAATAAATGCCTTGTATTTTTCCATGAAATGTGTGAGATTGTAAAAAAAAAATAGTGTTCAACTATTGGTCCCTTTGTGTTGGATATAAGTTGTATTTTATATGATAATATGTTATTTTTATAACAATATGCAAAAGGGGAACTATGATTCCAACAACATTATTTTGTGTTGAAGTATTGGTCCTTTTGTGTTGGATATAAAAGTTAGATATAACAAATATTTATGATTACTAATAGGTATTTGGTCCACTTAAGTTGCATGCATGTTAAATTTTATATAGAAATACAATATTCTACTAGTAACAAATGATATTTTTAAATTCAACTACTAGGACTTTTAGATTAAGTTTTGGTCGAATATTTAAAAAGTCAGTTTTTGGACATGTTTCACTAGATGTGCTATTTTAACGAGTTGCATAATGAGTCACACCTGAACAAATCTTACTTGTAGGTAGTTAAGTGTCCAAATTACATTTCTAAAAAAATGAAGGTCTTATGATATTCCATGCAACGGCTACATGTTGACGAAGTTAGCCCTCATGACCATTGGTCCCTCTCCCTTAAAATATGACTCTCAACATCATATTTAATATGTCAAATTAAATATATACTTTTTAAATAGGAACTTTTGATTGTAAATAAAATAAAATATTACTATAGTAAACAATATATGCTTCAACATGACATATTTAAAACATTTAATTTCTACTTAAGTGTTACATTACTAACATCCAATTTTTAAGACGACTTCCTTTCAATCTTGATGAACCTTGCTTGACCAATAAATTCACGTCTATAGGTCTAACAAGTTAAAAGTGGGGAAAAACTATAAATTGAAATAAAGATTTAATAAACTATCTTTATTTAATGTGATGAATTTGTATTTCAAAGATTTAATAAACTATCTTTATTTAATGTGATGAATTTGCTTTTTTTACAAATATTTTCTTATGTGATTTTGTCTAAATTGAAATATGTAATGGTGGAGGATTTTTCATCTATAGTCATTATAGCTACCCAATACAGGAGGACGAGTCTTAGATTGAACCTCTTATCAAAATAATGTAACCTTTCTTTAATGGTCATTTTAGTTTTTTTTGTATCTTCTTCCTTTTGGCCGACATCAAACCTGTGCAAATGGCATCAATTAACTTTTGAAATAACCAATATGTTTAGGTAGTTTCTATTTTCAACATTTGTTTCTTTTAGAAATATCATTTATATATTGTAAATTCCATTTTCATTGTTGAATATACACAATTACCAATACATGGTATTAGAGTGGGTTGATGGGGTTTTATAAAATTTGACAATTGTTGCCTTAGTGTGTGTGTGTGCATATATATTCCAAAAAATTATTTTCATATTTATCCTCTAGTCCTAACGACAAGTTTTTTGTCCCATAAGACCTTGATTCTATGTTTTTTCCCTCACATGTTTGTTGGTGACTCCGCAAATGGCACAATCTTTAGTCAGCATTTTTTACTTGCATTCTAGCACTTTTGAGATTCGTGCGATGTTTTTGTTTAGTGTGATTTCTCTCATATTATTTGTGTGTTTCATGGGAATTTTCTTCTTCAAGTATCGTTTCTTGTACATGATGTGTGCGTGCGTGTTTGTCATTTGTTGTGCATATGTAGTTCCTAAGGGTTTTGTGGCCAACAAAAGGGCTTCTTGTGTGGCGTTTCAATTGCCTACATTTTGTTTAAGTAGACCTGCGACCTCCATGGTCCTATTTTTTGTGGTTGCAATTTCCATGGTCTTGGTTTTTGTTTTCTTTAGTTAGCATTTTCAAAATATGTGTGACCCTTTTCTTGAGTGGTTCTGCAATTGAAGGTTGTTTTGTGATCTGACATTAAGGGTTTTCTGATTTTTTGCCAAAAAAAAAAATCATGGGAAGGTTTTTCTAATTTTTGTCCATAAAAAAATTTGTGTTGCTTTTTCTAATTTTTCTCCATAAAAATTAGTGATGGTTTTTATAATTTATTTCCTTTTAAAAAAATTGGTTAGTTTTATAAATTTTTCCTCAAAAAACATTTTTGGGTTTTTTCAATTTTCTCCTCAAAAATCATTTATAGTTTTTTTTTTCCAAAAAAAAAAACATGACTAGTGTTACTGGTCTTAGGGTTTTTTTATTTTTTTCAAAAAAAAATTATTGGGGGGTTTGGTCAGTTTTTTTTACAAAAATCAAGTTTCTTTCTATCTATTTTGAGTCGTACTACTCATCTGAAAAAGTGTTTGGTGATTTTCTCCTCAAAATCATTGTTTCAATTTGAGAATCTGTTCTTGTTGTCTTTGGCTATAGGGAGAGACAATTTTTGTTTCCCAACATTTGGTTGGATGGATTTTGTTTATCTTGGTCATTTCCAAAAGTTTTGTAGAATTAGGGAGGGTCTCAAGGGTAGTCTCATTTTACAAAAGTGTTATGAAGAAAAGGGTGCACCCTTCTCTATGCATTCATGACCAAAATGGAATAACCTTCTATGTATTTATGACCAAAAGACTTGTGAATTCTCTTTTGTTAGGTAGTTAAATCGATGACCATTAAGGGAGGGTATAAAAATAATGTAATGTTTCTTTAATGGTCATCTTAGTTTGTTTAGGTAGTTTCTATTTCTGACTTATGTTTACATTTGTTTCTTTTAGAAACAAGGTAATGCAATTGCCTATATATTGTAAACTTTATTTTTCGTTATTGAATATATACAATTGCTATTACACCTCATTGACTACGAGTCAATAACTAAAGGTTCTTGGCATTGAATTCTCATTGATGTCAACTAGGTCAAAGGGGGAGTCAGATGCAAAACAAACTAGTTAGCATATTCATGAAAATGCTTATACTATATGTTGTCATGATGCATGCAAGCTATTGAGGCAAAAAGACTTTGGGTTATTTGCATATGTGGATTAAATGGATGATCAAGAGTTTACTTATCAACAACATGTGTTCTTGTAGTTGTGGTGCAAAGAAAACATTAGAAGTTGAAACCATGTGGTTAAAATGGAAGTTTTTTAATTTGTTCTACACTACTATAGGAGAAAAGAAGTTAGGTACAGGAACAAATTCATTGGTGACATGGGTAGAAAAAAGTTTGTTACTTCACCTAAACAACTTAATAATATAATGATACTCATATGTATCATTATTGGGTGTGCTAAAGTCATTATTTAAAAACAACATTTAAATGTTTTAAGGCTACAGGTTCAAAAGAAGATGATTGCTTTTGTCTTGAAGGTAATAGTGATCACTTGAATATGACTTGTAAAATGGAAGATTTGATACTAATTTGCAAATTTCACATGAAGAAAAAGGACAAATTGAACAAGCAAACTTGGTGTGCAAGATCTATGACAACAACCATATGGAATACCCTACAATCATCTAAGCTCAAAATTAGTACCAAATATTGTTGAATATGGAAAGCTAATTGATTATTAAAATATGATTACAAAACCATGAAAAACTAGGGCAAATAAGCATTAAATTCTTGCAAATACAAGTCGGCTCAAAGTATGGAGGATTCGAATTATGAATGGGTTGACTATGTGAATGAAAAATTGTGCACATCTAGGAAGAGGTTTCTATTTGAAACTTTGGGAATGGAGAGAACAACATGCCTAAACTATATGCAAATGGAGAAAATGGTGTATTCTATGATGGCAACCAAGTAGTTGAAAAATCAATGCAAGGTAAGTCTAATTGGTTGCTTAATGAAATCTGATTGGTATGCAAGTTTGTGGTCTTTTTTGTTTGTGATTTCAAATCAAATTCATGGCTCGATGTGCGATCTAAAAAATATATATGACTGAGAATGTCTTTTCACCTAGGGGTTCAAATGTTTTGACCTAGGGCAAAATTATTTGGATAGAATGGTTTTGGGTAGAAAAACTACTCTAAAGTGTATGTACGCATTTTGAAAAATATAGTATGTATATGTGTATGCATTTTTTAAGAAGAGAAGTAGTGAATATTTATGAATGTATGCATGTGTGAAGGATTGTAGATGAAGTGTACATAAATTGTAAAGAAAATGGTAATATTTTTGTAGGATTTGAGCAATACAAATCCACAAAACCCGAAGATCACCTGCATACAAAAACCTGTTACAAGGAAGTAGAGATGAGAAGAGGGCAAGGGTTTGACTCAAAAATATGAAGAACAAAATATCCTCAAATAATAAATGAATTAAATGTACAATGGATCATCCTTATAAACGAGATCAAAAGCCTTGAAAGGCAAACCCTAGTGCATGTAATAATTAGTTAAATTATTACAAGACTAATGCATGCAAGTTTATATTTAAAACAACTCGTGCATGTGTGTTTAAATATAAACAACTAAAGAAAAAGAGTTGACATCTTAAGAAGGGAGTAAATTTAATTAATAAAATTAGTACTTTACTCTAACACCCCCCCTTAAGATGAGTAACAATGCAGCTACAAACAATGCAAGAAGAAAGCAAAGGAAACTACAGTGTAGAAAGCAAAAACATGGGTCCCGGCAACATGGCCTAATGAGGTACCCAGCACATCAAAATCTCTGTAAAATGGAGAAATAGAGAAAATCCAGTGGGGAAAAAACCCTACTCCAAAAAGAGATAGAAAAATGCAGAAAATGAAATGGCTCAAGAGACTCTCTCAAAACCATAAGTACAACCAGCCCCCCCCATGAAAGAGGGATGAGACACCAAAGCCCCCCCAAAATGATGGAACCCCTATGGAAATGATCGAACTAATGCAACTCCAATGCGGAAAAAACAAAGGCACAGAACAAGGAAACCCTTGAATGAGAGGTGAAACTGGAAGGCCTAACTGATGCTCAAAGGAGAAAACATGAGGATCCTGAAAGGGAATCCCCAATGTAGGTGGTGTGATAGGTGTGCTGACACTGTCATGAAATAGGAGATGAATGTCCTCTGTAGAATCCTCAACAAGTGCACCTAGTGGCTCGATGAATGGAGCTGGAGGGTCAGGCAATGCTGAAGAAGAATCCTGCTGAAGAGAAAAGACCTCAATAGGATGTGGTGTGGCAGTCATAGCAGTGATCTCAGGAACGGTACAAAAGTTCAAGTGACCTGACTACACCACATGAGGCTCTCATGAAAGAGGAGAGTTGTGCTCCAATAATGGAAATGGTGGACCAAAGTGTGAGAAGGTATAGAGACGGGTGGAATGATCAACTATCCCTATACCAACAATGCATCCTATCGCACTATCCCGAATGAAGACTGAATCTGTAGTGAACTCAACTGTCTTCCTTGATCCACTATGTGTAATCTGATAAATTGAGAGAAGGTTTACAAACAGAGATGGAACATACAATACATCATTGAATGTGCCATCCTGAATGCCTACTGAACCTTTCCCACAAACTTTCAGGACAATGTTATTCCCATGAGAATATGAGGAATGGGAGAAGCCTCAATAGTAGAGATGACCCCTTGAGAAGATGTCATATGGTGAGAAGCACCTGAATCCAGTATCCAAGGGACCTATGAAGGGGATGCAATGGATGCCCATAATGCATGACCTTGTCCAAAATCTTGTCCAGATGTCGAAGATGTGGAAGAAGACTGAAAAGCAGACCCCTATGAGGTAGAAGAGGATGGAGAGGAAACAGTGCTCTTTTGAAGAAGAGCTTGCAAATCTGCAATTTGTTTCTCATAGCCATCAAATCTCTTTTGAAAAAATGTGACTCATCATGAGGTCCCTTTTGACAATAGGAACATGTAGGACTCTCAGTCTTATGTTTCTCCTTAGAAGAAGATGGTGGGCCAGTAGAGTGCTGAGAAGAGGAATTTGATATCTGCTTCAGCTTCTTCTTCTGCTTTTCTTTGGATGGTTGGGCAACCAATGCTTGGTTCTTTGATCCTGTTAGAGAGTCCAACTGAGTAAGCTTGGCCTTCTCTCTAGTCAAACGATCACAGAACACCTCAAAAGTGGGCATGGTGAATGTAGGTCCCAAAGCGTCCATGGTAGAATGAAAGGTAGAAGAGAAGATTTGAAAGTTTCCTCGAAGCTTAGATAGAATCAGATAAATGCATTCTTTATCAGTCTTTCACTTTCCACATCTGTGTAACAAAGATCTCTGATGTTTGAACTTCATCAGAAAGTCCTCAATAGAGGGAAAAGAATCAGGTACAAGAGAGGTAAGCTCTGCCTCAATCTAAAGTGCTCTAAACTCATTGATGGTACCAAATAATGTCTCAAATTTAGCCCACATCTGTAGAGGGGTAGTGCACCCATCAAGATGAAACTACAAGCTGTCTAATACCTGTAAAGCAATCAACCCCATAGCCTCATCCATCTTGTTTCGATGTTGCATGATCTCAAAGGGCCTCTGTAATACTGGTTGCACTGCATCTAGACAAGACCAGAGCCCTTTTGAATGGAGAAGTCATGTCATTAGGGTTTTCCATGTGTGATAATTATGTAGGGTCAGAAGTTCTACACAAGAAGAGGTCTCGGCCATACTTTTTAGAAGGGTTTTTTGTTTTGATAAATATATGATTTAACTGATAGAAACAAGAAAATAACACCCCCCCCCCCCCCCCCCCCCACAATTCAAATATCGAACCCCTAAGCCTAGAATGATATGCTTTATCAAGAGAAGAGCAAAAAAGCTTCAGATCTGAATCTTGTGTACCTTGAAAAAATTCTAATGAAAATAGGCAAAAATCTGGATGGCGCTCGAGAAGATCTTTCCGACGCTTCTTCTGGATCGAAAAACGGAGCTAATTTGAGCAAATTAGCCCCCCCAAAATGCAAAAAGGATAATCTGGCATTGACAGAAAAAATAGAAAGCTAGATGGAAAAAAAATACCAAATTAACCTCCATGAGAGCATCGGGCTCAGAACCAACTTTCCAGTGATATCTTGTTTGTCAAAAAATGATCCCTGGAGCTCCCGGAAAGCCAATTTCAGTGAAAGATGCTCCAAAAGAGAAAAAAAAATCCCCAAAAAATGATTTTCTCTAGGTGCTAGCCCTTGGTCACATGAGGCTCTGGGCGTTGGCGCTAGAGGTCCTGCCATTGGCGGTTTGGGCCCGTCGCTAGCTGCTGGTGGCCAAGGCCTGACATTGGTGGTTTGAGGCCTGCAGCGGCGGGTTTGCGACGATTTGGCGGCGGCGGCGATGGGTAGACCTACAGTGGTGCGTGGGCGGCGCGTTGTCTGGCCCACTTTGTAATTTTAAAAAAAAAATTTGCCAAAAAAGTTGTATGGACTATTGCCTCGGGGTGCGTGCGCAGCCCTGAGGCAAATTTTTTTTGCCTCTCCCTACAACATTGTCCAAATTTTAAGTATTTAATATCAAAATGGAGATTTTTGGGTGCTGCAAGCTCAACGGTGAGGTCCGTTTGAGCTCAAAGTGCACCAAAATTTAGGGACCCCTAATTTCAATAAAAGAAATAAAAAATAATGTCCTACAGAGAATACCAGATCTGAAAACTATAACCAAAACCTCTCAAATCAGCCCAAAAATTCCTAATTTGAATCTTTCAAACGCGAACAAGCTGTAGCAGATTAGGATCTGATACCATGTAGGATTTGAGCAATACAAATCCACAAAACCCGAAGATCACCTGCATACAAAAACCTATTACAAGGAAGTAGAGACAAGAAGATGGCAAGGGTTTGACTCAAAAATATGAAGAACAAAATATCCTCAAATAATGAATGAATTAAATGTACAATGGATCATCCTTATAAAGGAGATCAAAAGCCTTGAAAGGAAAACCCTAGTTCATGTAATAATTAGTTAAATTATTACAAGACTAATGCATGCAAGTTTATATTCAAAACAACTAGTGCATGAGTTTAAAACAACTTGTGCATGTGTGTTTAAATATAAACAACTAAAGCAAAAGATTTGACATCTTAAGAAGGGAGTAAAGTTAATTAATAAAATTAATACTTTACTCTAACAATTTTTTTAGTAGCACATACATGGAAAAAATAGAGTAGTAGAAGTGATTAAATATGAGATATATAATGTAGACATAAGAAGAACTTTTGTAGCAATAAGTGCATACAGAAAAGAAGTGTACGAGTATGCAGAGTGAATGATTGAAAAACATTAAGAGGAAGGAAGAAACTCTATTATAAAAATAGAGGATGTGTGTTGACCATAAGTAAATGAGGATATATAGAGGCTATTTGAAGTTGTAGAAGGTGTGGTCATATAAGCATTCAAAAGAGGTAGTAATGATTTGAAAGAAGACATATTGATTATATTTTAGTTTGAAGAAAATAATGAAGGCATAAAAAGGGAAGTTCTATAGCAACAAAGGGCGGAGAGCATAAATATATGGAAGCTCAAAGATGAGAAGAGAGTTACAAAACAACATTTGTGACAAGGTAACTATGTTACCTTAAATCCTTTTATTGTGTTATTTTAATTAGAGTGGGTGCTCTGATTAGGGATTTTGATCCTTTGGGTAGGTGTGTATAAAAATTGTAATCAAATTATTTTTCAATGTGAGGTTGGATTAGAGCAGTAGACTCTAGCAACTATTCTCACAAAGGTTTTTCCCCACCATGGGTTTTCCTCGTACACATGATGTTATGTGAATGCTTGATGTGTGCCTAATTTGCTGATATTTCTTTGTGATTAATATTCATGTATTCTAGTCTGGGTGGAATAGAGTTTAGAAAGTAAAAATTTTAAGTCCATTGAAGGTTTGAATTATTGAATAATTGTAAACTTGACTTTGATTTCTATGAGCATTGCATTTATGAAAAATAAAACCACGTTCAGTTTTAATCAAGTTATCATAAACCTTGTGGTGTTTTGGATCTTATTCATTCTAGTGTGTTTGGTCTTGTAAATGTTCCATCCATTCACTAATCCACATATTATGTTTTATGTATTTATGACAAAAATACATGGGTATTATTTTTAAGAGAAAATTTTAAGTTTTAGTCGATTTTAAAGAATTTAAAGCAATGGTTGAGTTGCAAATTGGAAACAAAATAAAATGTTTGAGGACTAATAATGGTGGTGAATTTTTCTCTAATATTTTTTGATAGATTTTATAAAGATTGTGTTGGTAATAGATGAAAGACAACTTTGTATTCTTCACAATAGAATGGAGTTGCAAAAAGAATGAACACAACATTGATCAATAAGGTTGGAAGAATGTTGATTGGTGTTGGTCTAGAACAAAAATTATGGGTTGAAGCTTTTGACATTTCTTGCTAATTGATTAACATGTCTCCTACATCAGATGTTGTTGATCAAATGCCTATGGAGGTGTGGTTAGGCCATAATACTTCATTGAGTTAGCTTAGAGTTTTTAGTTTTTGGTTGTGAGGCATATCCACATGTGCTAAAGGAGGATCAAACAAAGTTGGAGAACAGGGTTGTGAAATGTATCTTTGTTAGATTGATTTATGGCATGAAAGAAGACAAGATTTTGGACCTTGTTGCATAGAAGGTAATGCATCACATAAGTGTTTTTTTAAGAGGAACTAAGCTACCTTCTATTACATTTTAGCCGAAATAAACAAACAAGAAGATGTGATTCAATTTTCTTTAATATTGAAAAAGTTGAATCGAGGCCCCTAGATAGACAAGAAGTTGAGGGGATCTCATATAATTTTGAATCTTAAGAAGAGGAGGAAGAACCTTCAACTCAAATTGTTTGAAGGTCCATAAGACATAGACATCCACTTGAAAGGTATTCAACTAATGATTGGAAATGTGTTTTTTCTTTGAATACTAACATGTATTAACCTAGATCTATAAAAGATGCATTAGGTATGAATGATCCGCAAAATCTTGCAACATTTCTATGGATAAATAAATTAGAGCTTTGAAAAATAATGATACATAGGATCTTGTACCATTTCCTGAAGGATGAAAACATGTTGGTTGCAAATGGTTTTTTAAGAAAAAAGTTGGTTCAAATAGAGGTATTGAGAAGTATAAAGGAAGGTTGGTTACAAAAGGTTACTCTCAGGTTTAGGGTATTGGTTATGGTGAGATATTTATTCCTGTTGCAAAAATGGAATCTATTAGATTTTTCCTTTCTATTGTTGCTACCTATGATTTAGAGGTTGAGCAAATGGATGCAAAAACTTATTTCTTTATTTGGAGGAGGATGTTTACATGACACAATCGGTGCATAATGTTGTAAAGGGTAAATGTAATATTTGTATGGCCTTAAACAAAGTCCTAGAAAGTAGTACGAAAAAGTTAATACATATGTATTGAGTTTTAGATTTGAACGTTTTAAACAATATCACCATGTTTATTATAAATTTGATAGTGATTATTTCTTGTACACTATATTACAAGTCGATGATATATTATTCATTAACATAGGGAAATGTCTGATTTCAAAACTAAAGTCTCAGCTTGCTGCTAAATTTAAAATGAAATATCTTTGTGTAGCTAAACACATTCTTGGGATGGAAATTAAAAGAGATAAAGAGAATAAAAAGCTATGGCTAGGATAGTGTATGTTCAAATTCAATTTTACAGAGGTTTAACATACAAATCATTCAAGACTATTATGTGCTTCCTTTATAATTGGAACAATTTTTTCAATTTTAGATTGTCCTACAACCCCATTAGAGATGGAAGAGATAAGCAGAGTGTCTTACCAAAGTACAGTTGGAAGTTTGATGTATGCTATAGTTGGTAGTAGACCAAACATTATCCAAATAGTGGTCCGAGTTCTTCCCAAATATATGTCTAATCTTGGTAGAGTTCATTGGGATGCAATTAAAAGAGTCTTTAGATATTTGAAGGGTACCAAAGTATTCTTTATGTTATCATGGTAATTTGATAGGAGATGAGATTTCTCTTAATATTCATGGTTTTGTTGATTGTAGAAGACCCACAAATGTTTATGCATTTACTTTATTTGGTGGTAATTGGATGAATAAGTAATAGATTGTGGTTTATTTGTCCATCATTGAAGCAAAGCATATTGTAGCTACTCATGTTTGTAAAGAAGACATTTGGTTTAAGAGATTGTGCTTAGATATTGGAATAAAACAAGGTGATATGATAGTATATTATGATAGTTAAACAACAATTTTCCTAGCTAAGAACCCAACATTTCATGCCAAGACCAGATAAATTGATGTTCAACATCATTTTGTTAGAAATATGGTTGAGGATGGTAGGGTGAAGCTAGTTAATGTAGACAATTTGATGAGCATTGTAAATTCTTTAAGTAAGACTGTGAGCACATATAAATTTAGATGGTGTTCAGAATCTATGGACCTCTCAACCCCTTACAATTAAAACGTGATGTTTCTATCCCTCTTGTTGCTCTTACAAGGTGTTTGACAAGTGGGAGATTTGTTAGGAAAATGGTGTTTCAATATTGCAATAGTAAAAGGTCTTTGTTTGTAAGTGAGCACATGGGCTTCAAAGTTGGGTAACCCCCTTGTAGTTCTTGGGGGGAGGGGGGTGGGGGGGTTGGTCCCTCTAAAGGGGGTTCGAAGGTTGTGTGCCTTGGTAGGGGGTTTGAGGGAATCACCTCCCAAAAGCCACATTTTATGTATAATTTATCATTGTAAATCTAAACAGTTTCCATTAGGTCACGAATCTAATGGTGGATTTTTTTTGTACTTTTTTTTCCCTAGAAGGCAACTATATTTTACAAGGGCATCATATTATGGCTATGTATTGTGATGTATTCTAAGATTCTAATAGTTTTTGAGTTGCCTCTGGTCTTCGTTAGTGATACTCCTATGAGAGGCTTGCTCTACTAGTATATTTTAATCTATTGTAGATTTTTGAATTATATTGGGCAGCTTTTGGAGTGTTATGTTTTTTGTTCCAAAAGGGTTTTCCCTACACAAATCACTATGTTGTGGTATGAATGTTATTTAATCTTATCTTGTTAGGTTTATGTAACTATTATAAAGATCTAAAGAGTTTGCACAACCTTCCTCTCAAGTTTAGTATAGGAAGTTGTTTAGCTACTTTAACTTCCTTTCATTCCACTAGTCTTTAAGAGCATAAAATTGAGTAAATTAAAAAAGAGATACTCTATCTATGATTAAAATTATTGGCAATTATGCATGCTTTTTGTACAAGTGTAGAGAATATTTGGTATGTGGGAAATTTGTGGTCAATCTAGATCATAACAACCTCAAATTATTCTTGAACCAAAGGGATTTAAATGTCTTTCAAAAAAAGTGGGTGAGTTAATTGCAAGCTTATGATTTTGAGATTGAATATATGAAAGGAAAGAAAAATGTAGTGGCTAATGGTCTTTTGAGAAAACCTTCTTTATGTTCTTTGTCTTCTATTTAAGTTGATTGAAAAATCTCCATAATATCTTAAGGATCCTTTTGCTTCTAATATCTTGGATGAATTAGTGGAAGATGATAGGTATAATGTTGTTGACGGGCTAATCTACTATAAGAGCAGACTAAGCTTGGTACGAGTATACAAAGTTAAGGAAAAGATATTGAAAGATTTTGCATGATACATCAATGGATGGTCATCAAGGGTATTTCAAAATCTACAAGAAGATTCAAGAGAGATATGCTTGGAAAGGGATGAAAGAGGATGACCTCAAACACATTAGAGAATTTTTGGTTTGTTAACTAGATTTTCTAGTAGAATCTCTACAATCACTCCCAATTCCTAAACAAAAGTCACAAATCATTTCCATGGAATTCGTCACTAGATTTATTAACTTTTTCAAGGTAGAGATTGCACAAATGTTATTATTCAATAAGATTCTAGATTGCATGGCTTACCTAAGAGTATTTTTAATGATAGAGATAATATGTTCCTTAGTTCTTTTTGGAAGGAACTCTTTCACTTGATAGGTGCAGAGCTCACACCTAGCACAAGCTATCATCCTCAAATAGATGGGAAAACAAAAACATCCAATAAATGGATAGAAGGGTACTTGAGGAACCATGTTTTGAATTTAAACAAAGTTCTTGGGTAAAATGGTTGCACCTAGGAGAGTTTTGTTTCAATACCTCTCATCATATGTCTAATTTCTCATTTCTAAGCTTGTTATGGTTATGATGTACTTTCTTTTTTTGAATTATTATTTTTAGATACTAGAGTTATATCAAGTGATTTTGTCAAGAAAAACCAAGAGATTTTGAGGTCCCTTATTTGGATAATTTGCATCATGGCAAAATCAATGAAATATGTGTGCAAACAAAAAAAGGATAGAGTTTGTGAGATTGAGGATTGAGATTTTGTTATATTGCAAACATATAAAAAAATTTCTTTTAAATGAAATGAAGTAGAGAAACTCAAACCCAAATTGTATGGATCCTACAAAATCACCAAGAAGGTAGGGGGTAGCTTATGAACTAGAATTGCCACCAAATTGCAAAATTCAAAATGTTTTCCATTTCTCATTTCTTAAGAAGGTGGTTGGAAAAAGTAGTAACTTTACTTGATTTACCATCATTGGATAATGAAGAGAAGTTGATTTTGATTCTAGAGGAGGTGTTGGAAACAATTGAGAAGAAGCTCAGAAATGAGAATATTATAGAGCACTTGATCAAATGGAAGGATTTACCAATTGAAGATGCAACATGGAAATGATCATAACTTCTCAATTGTCCTAATCTTCATTGCTTAAGGACAATCAATCTTTGGGAGGGAGGACTTTTCACGTCCCCTTTCCAAAAATACCACTTACTATTGATAGTAAGTCTAGTTATCCAAAAATAGTAAATAAGGAGGATAGCCTAGAAGATCTTATTTAGATGTTGAGTTTGAATCAGATAAATTATTTGTTCACCAAAGAATATTCAAATTAAATTACTTTCCCAATTGTAGCATGGAAAATTGGAAAACATCTTTAGAATGTTAAGTGTCAATTAGAAACATAAGACAACATTAAACAAGTGGAAAATTATAAGGGAAATGTTAGTAAGTGGATGAAAAATGGTAGAGGGAGTTACATTCTTGGCATGCAAGGCATCTTCCCTCTTTGTCGTGGGATTTGGGTGCCCAAAGCAGTGTTTGAATGTGTTCTAATATTTATGTGGTTTTGGTTTCCATTATTCATTATCCGCTTGTTCATTTTGTTGATAAACTTTGTTGTTCTTCAAAGGTTGACAAACCTGTGGAGAAAGAGAATCGAGAAGATGACGTTTGAGGGTTTCTAGGTGGACTAACCTAACAAGATTCATAGGTTCATCATGGTATAGTTTCACACAAAGATTACGATTGTGCGAACCTATATTATTTCTTTCAGTTTTAGAAACTTGTGTGTTGTCAGATAGCTCTAGATTTTGTAGTATCTTGTGTTCTTAACATTTATAATTTGGTATAAACCATTGGCAACCTTAAGGTTGTGGTTTTGTTATTTTTGGAGTGTATTTTACATTTATTTTTTCCTGATAAGAACATTTGCTGAGAAGTTTGAATAGATTCACATAAGTAATTGTTATTTATATGTGTGTTGGAGCTTCAATTTGGCATTTTATTTGAGTTTATTTGCAAAAGATGTATAGGGTTGTTACTGGTCAGATTTATTTAACAAGAAAGATGTTGTAAAACCAATGTTAAAATCAGTAATAAACATTCTACAGGGGTTGCACAAAGATTTAGTTTTAGTTTGGTATAATTTGATGAACATTGTGGTTTACCCAATTTGT